>CM046889.1:9879942-9899618 GCA_025688845.1 Cucumis hystrix
ACTCGTGAATGGCCATAGAAGATTGTCCTTTAAACTGCTTCCGCTGATGATTTTTTTTTTATATAAACGTTTTGTTGAACTGAATTTACAAATAGTTAAAGTTTTGTAAACAGTACTTTAAAATTTCATATTTTGAAATAGGGCCCGATTAAATGTTTTCATCGAATTCATATGGTTTCAATTAAAGTTACTATGTCTTTCGTCAACAAACGGTTTTGTGTCAAATTGACGACTTAGACGGTCAGTCCGAAAAGTCTGGGTTGTCACAATTTTGAAACAAAACAATGTCTTTGCATAACAAAAACACAAGTTGGCTTGGCAACAGTATGTTGAGCATGCGAAGATCCACAATCTGTACTTGGAAGGAGGAAAAACATTTTTGAAAGGGTGATCTAAAAAGTTCAGTGAGTGACGATTTTATAAAACGTACTTTTTCAAAACAATTTAGTTTTAAACTTTGTCTTTAGCATAATTAAATCAATTTATTTGCTATACCATATGAAACACAAGATGGACCCTCTGACGGTCGTCATCTTGTTTTTACGAGGCAGAAACCAGGCATCAGTGGTGCCTCATCTCGTTATAACTATTTGAGGTGGGAACCTATAGATCATCATCTTGACAGATGAGAAAACTATCTGTAGAACCCTCGTTTCATTAATCTGTCCCTAGGCATCTACTGAATACCTAGATCAAAGGAACTTTTTGTGAACATGCCATATCCCTTGAAGGGTTGCTATGTATATACATCGTACGGTATAGTCTAAAACATTCTAAGATTATTCTTTACTTAATTACTTATCATAAAATATACTTAACAAACATCTCAAATCTCGTGCTTTGGAAACTTTTTTCTAAATTAGTAAACCCAAGTAATTCATACATCAAAGCATGCTTAAAATATTTGATAGATAATTAGATTCAGAAATCAATTTTAAATTCATTTTATCACTCATAGATAGTAGCTTTCACCCTTGGTCTAAAAATTTTTTTGATCTCCTCTTGACCTGAAATAACGAGAAATAATTCCATTTAATTCTCTTATATAATCAAAACCTCGAAACTTTGGTTAAGATTTCCCAAAATATAAAAAATAGTTCAAAACCAACAAAATGGCATGGTTGGTGCGTGAGATGGGCAACAGAGGCTACACCCACACATGACCCCAGTAGGTCAACCACGTGCTAACCTAGCAACGGACATTGCCTGCGCGTGCCTCACGAATCAAGCCTGGGAATTTCACGTGCGCTCAATGGATCTCGCATGGCCTTCACACGCACGCATGGGCTTACCTGGCCGTGCGCGTCTGTGCATCCAACACCAGCTCAAAAGCCTCAATGAGTCCAAAACACATGCTCAACATGGCATGCTAACTGACACTCCTTGTTCTGACACCTACCTTCTAATATAGAGACGTGGTGTGATGTCAACCGAAGTCGTTCGCCTCTGAAACAACCTCACTGACACATGAGATGGACAGTTGCAGATCTTTTTTAAAAAGAGCGAAAATCTTTGGCGAACATTTAAATTATACTTTGAAATTCGAAGTACATAAGAAATCTTTATAAAATGTATCATGGAAATTGAATAAACTTGAAGTTATGAATATTTGAACAAACACAATACTATTTAAAACAAAACAATGTCCTTGCATGAAAAACTAAGTTAGTCTAGCAGTAGTATGTTCAGTACGTGGAGATAGACAGTCTGTACTTGGAAATAGAGAAAACATTTTTGAAATTGTAAGTCGAAAGACTTAGTGAGCAACAATTTTATAAAACAGGTTTTCTTAAACATTTTAGTATAAAATTGAAGCATAAATACATTTATTAGTAAACAGTCATAACATGAAACTTGAAACATTTGTATAGCTTTTTGAAGACAGTCCTCCATAGCAACGAGCAGTATTTTACCCCTTTTTTTGAAGATGGGACAGTCGATGGGTAGCTAACCCTTCTGCTTTAAGGTATAACAATATACCCTTTTTGACGGCCCATAAATAAAAATAGGTTCTTCAACCAAACCATTAGTATGGAGTTAACAACTGGTATACAATAGGTCTCATGGAATATTCGAGCATGGATAAAAACATTTGAAAACATAAAATATTTCCTTGAAAGTTTTGAAACATTTTCTTGAATCATGAAATCATAACGTAGCTTGGAAATATCATTTTAGTAAATATTTATCAATAGCATAGCTTGAATAAGAACTTGAGATTTAGCAAATCATTTTACAAGCTATTGCTTGTAAAGCTTGAAAACGTGTTTATAAACAATAGCATTTAAAACTTGATGTGTTACTCGCAAGCTATGGCTTGTAGAGCCAAAAATCATGTTCAATAAATACTTTGGAAATCATGATGTTACTCGCAATACTTGTATAGATCCTTGGCCGGAATACTTGTATAGATCCTTGGCCTAAAACTCCTCCTCGTCCTAATAAATTCATATTTTATCCTTGATTAATTCCTTGAATATCAAAATATCCACAATTTCTCTTAAAATTTCCAAAAATATCAAGACAGCTAAAACAACTCAAAAATAGCCTATCGAAAGCCATTGACATGTTGCAAGGTGTAACGCCCCACACCCAGGATTCAGAATTTGGTTCCCTAACATTCCCGTGCATCCCCTGCGACCTAGTAGCATCATTCTTATTGTCTTAAAGGCTTATTAGAGTGAAAGTTCTCCCCACAAACCAACACAAGTCCTTTCAGCATGATTTGTCCTCACTCATATGCATCATAAGAAAATTTCCAAGAGGTCACCCAACATAGATATGCTCCAAGCTAAGCACACTGAACTTTGGAGTTCCTATGATTAAGCCACTGAAAAGAAAGGTGCACCTTGTTGGTATAGGTATTAACTTTGAAATCTTTTGAGTCTTTTTTAGCATTACTTTCATGTCCTCAGGATCTCTCTCATTCAGATGTATGATACCGGTTTATTCATGTCTCTCTCCTAATCTCGGGCGTTACATGCCTACCAGCTTCTGTTTGGTTCGCCCCGAACCACATCTTACTGGGAGAGGTTCTGCTCTGATACCATTTGTACGTCCCAAGCCCAAGATTCATACCAGAATTCAGAATTCAGTTCTCTAACATTTCCCTGCATCCCCTGTGACCTGGTAGCATCATTCTTATCGTCTTAAAGGCTTATTAGAGTGAAAGTTCTCCCCACAAACCAACACGAGTCCTTTCAGCATGCTTTGTCCTCACTCACATGCATTCTAGGAAAATTCCCAAGTGGTCACCCAATATAAAATTACTTTAAGCTAAGCACGCTTAATTTTGGAGTCTTATGATTAAGTCACCTGAAGTTGGCCGCACACACATGGCCTTGGGGATTGTTGTGTGCTAACCTCACTGAGGTGGGGCGCGCGTCACGTGTTATCCTCGCAATGGGGTTGTCGTGCATGCCTACCCAGACCACAGTTTTACTTCCAGAATCATGACCCATCTTTGAAAGAACGTAACTTAAATTCCAAAACCCTTCTGACAAAACTTCCTTCTACAAAGTTACTCTAAATTATCTTAACTTTCTTATCTTAAATTTGTGAAGGAAAATTCCAAATAATGAGTCTTATAGCCCTCTGGAAATGCATCTTGCTTAGATTCACCTAAGAAATGACCTTCTCGCCTTCCCTTAATCAAAATGCAAACTTCCTTGAATCCAAAATGCACAACATCCCTCTCTCTTAAACCAGACTCAATTTCTGAATTTTTAAGATCAATTTGAGTGATTTTTTACGAGCAAGTTGTGAGAAATTTAATATTGAAGCTGGCCTATTTATAGAGTTCCTTGCATGAGATTAAGATGACACTTAATCGTTGATTAGACTTGCCTCTCAAGTATGTACTTACACCTCATCACCTCCTCCACGTCCTCCTTGGTCATAAAATGCATGATGACATGGTTAGGACACCTAAACTTACTTTTAACTGATTGCCCTAATCATGTCATGTTGAAGTTTTAAACGCATGGCTAACCTCCATGACTTCCTCTCATACCTTAGCTACCCAACACCCTCCCTCGCCTAGCTTTGCTTCCTCGCCCAACAAGCCTCATGCTAACCTCTAAACACCTAGCACCCTTCCTTGCATGACAACCTCTCAACACAAAATCCTTTGGCTGAAAACCTTCCTCGCCTTGCTAACCTCTTAATCATAAAGCCAAGCCTTAACTTCAAACGCGTGGCCCTCTTTGTAATTGTCTTGGCGCCAACAACTAGTCTCAAACGCCTAGCCTAACCTCCAATGCCTTCTCGCCTAGCCATCCAAACGCCTAGGCATCACCTTTCGAGGTTAGTTTCCTTACTTTGTCGTCTACTCCATGTCCAAACGCCTATGCTTGGAGGTTCTCAAACCTCTTCTTACTGCCCAATGTCATCTCTTTGGAGGTTTTATTAGCCTTCCTTTGCCACCCATATAACCTCCAAACGCCTAAAACCATTCTTTTGACACTTAGCCAAAATTTTTAACTTTTCTCTTATTCTCAATTCTAAACCTAAATTGCAAGTATTTTTACGTTCTTTTCTCATAACTTCCATTCTCTCTTGTCCTTGACTAATCTTAGCAATTCCAAAGGTTTAAGAAATTTTTAGGTTTCACACTAACCTCTTAGGCTCAACCACTAACCTCCACTGCCCAGAAACTCATCATCGACCAGAACCTTACTTCAAGTTTAAAGCTTAATAACGTAAAATCCAGAACTCAAATAAAAATACTTTCTTCTACCAAGTTACTCCAAATTGTCTTAAATCTCTTACCTCACAATTGCAGAGCAAAGACCCAAGAAACGAGTTCTATAGCTCATTGTGAATGCACCGTGGTCAGATTCATCCAAGAAATGACATTCTCACCTTCTCTAGACCAAAATGCCAACTTTCTTGTATCCAATTTGCACAGAAGCTCTCTTGCACAAACTACACATAATTTCTGAACTTTGAAGATCAAGTTAAGTGATTTTGTATGAGTGAGTTGTGAGAAACTCTTAAGTGAAGTTGCCTATTTATAGAAGTCCTTGCATGAAATTATCTTGATACCTCAACCTTGCTTAGTCCACCCTTAAACCTCCTCAAGACACCTCAAATTTCCTTTCCACCTCAAAATGCATGTTAACATGGTTAAGACACTTGGATTATTCCTTAAACCGATTGCTTAAAACATGTCACATACATGTCCAAAACGTATAGCCAACCTTCATGGTCATCTCGCATATCCCCTCCTTGCCGCATAACTAAAACACCTAACCTCTATGCTCCTTCTTTCTCGCCAACCTTAAACACCTAAAACCCCCTACTAACCTTTAGGACTTCTCGCATAGCACTGTTCTCGCCTAATGACACCCACTTGGAGGTTCTTCTCGCAAAGTCGCAAGGCAAAAATAACCTCTAAATGCCTGATAACCTCTAAAGCCATTTCGGCAAGCCATCTTAAAACGCGTAGACACATCTTCAAGATGCCAAATAACCTCTTTAGAGGTTCTTTCCTTTCCTTGGTCGCCCAATGCTAACCTCTAAACTCCCAATGTGCCATCCTTTGACACTTAGCCAACTTTTTTTCAATTTTTCTTAACCTTGACTTAAACCTAAATTTTCGTCTTTCCAAGATTTTTAACTTCCTCAATCCCTTAAATCTCATTTTCTCTTGTCCTAAACAAAACTTAACAACTTCCAAAGATGATAGATTTTTTTTGGGTTTCATAGAAGATGACTACATGAAGCTACATTGGAAAGAGACCTTAAGATTTAAGGACAAATCTTCTTGAATACCCGTTATTATAGCCTCTTTTATTAGAATAATGAGGTCTAAATGCCTAAGAAGAGGATCATAGTGTGTAACTTATGTTGTAAATACATAAGTATTTAGAAATACATCTTACATAAGTATTATGCTAGTTTTACGTGATTGCCATGTCTAAACACAAGATAAGTAGAAAGGAAGAAACTAGTGAATCAATAGAAACATCTCTTGCAAGGGCTACGCAATGGGAACTCACTAACGATTAAAATCTGTAGACGAAAAACCACAACATCACGCGATGAAGGTTCACTAGAAGACAAGAATAATAGTTGGAGTTGATGTGACTTTATAAAGTTGCAATCGGTACCGACAATATCAGAAGAACATAATTTTTTTGCCAAAAGTTGCTTATAAAAAGATTTCATCCCCACCAAGTAAAGCAAGCCTGTATGGGCTAGAGGAAGACCTGAACGGACCTTAATAGAGTCCGAATGAACTTTTTTCTTCGGTCATGCTGTAAGTGAGAGCTTAGAGTGTGAGTGGTGGAGAACCCAGTCCCCCATTCCTCTGACTTGTATTTCCCTCTCTTCTGTCTTTTATTTTCATATTCTTTGTGTAATATGTATTTTGTTCATATTGTACAATAGCCGAAGGTGTAAGACCCGAACTTTAGGTAGTTTAGATTTTCCTAAGAGTTTGAAAGAAGTTAGTTAGAAAGAAGGAAAATTTTGGTTAAGTATAAAAAATAGCACATTAGGCATTTTAGGTTGGCTTGACAAAATGGTTATAGAGGTTAGAAAGGGTTTTTTAGTGTTTAAGGTTGACGAGAAAGAAGGATCATAAAGGTTGCGCAAAAGGAGTTTCTCACAACTCACTTGGGCCTTTTCACTCAAATTGGTCTTAAAAGTTCAGAAATTGAGTATAGTTTATTGAAGAAGGATGTTGGGCATTTTTCATATGAGAAAGTTGGTATTTTGGATAAGAGAAGTTGAGAAGGTCAGTTCACAAGTGAATCTGAGTAAAGTGCACTCCCAGAAAGCTACAAAACGCAGAGTTTAGCGTTTTGCACTGAAATTTGAAGGTAAGAAAGTTAACTCATTTTAGATCAACTTTGTAGAAGGAAGTTTTATGACAAGAGTTACAGATTTTATGTTATAACTTTTATAAGTCAGGTTATGTAGTCTAGGCGAGAAATTAGGTGAGATGGTCTTGGAAGCTAACTATGAGTTTTGGACAACTATGTGGCATGATTAAGGCAATCGATTTAAGTATTAAGTGAAGTGTCTAAATCATGTTAGCATGCATTTTAAGATATAAAAGTAAGCATTAGGTGTCTTAATACGATTTAAGGTGGCGTTAAACAAGGATGAGGTGTCAACATAAATTCATATAATGAACTCTTTAAATAGGACAAATTCAATATTGAATTTCTCAATATCCGCTCATTTGTTTTGAGTAAAATTACGCTCAAAGGTTTCCGTTTTCAGTCTATTTTCTAAGTTGAGGCTGCTCGTTTAATTTGAGTAAGAGAGGGCTGAGTTTTAGTTATAGAAAGCAAGGAAGGTCAGAATACGGGTGATTCTGAACAAAGTGGATTTTAGAGAAGGATGTGGAGCTCATCCGTTGGAATCTGTAGCTGAAATTTTGAGATAAGAATATTAAGACAATTTTCAACTTTTTTGTAGAAGGAAATATTTTTATTTGAGTTCTAGATTTTAAGTTATTAAGCTTTAAATTTAAGTTAAGGTTTGGCAAAATTACGAGTTTCTGGATTGGTTGGAGGTTGGCAAAGTGACAAGGTAAGATTAAGCAATTCGGCGTGCGTTTTGGATTCAGAGAGGATTTTTGAGGCATTTTGGGCTTATATTGGACGCATAGCACACGTAAGATATGCGCTCAGCCAAAGCTCTGCCACTCATCTCTGCACGCCAGTCGTGTCAAATGAGTGTCTTGGGATTGTTTTTTATGTTTTAGAAATTTCAAGTAAAGTTTGATGTTTTAGAATAAAAGGGAACTAATTGGAGTTGTTTCCCATTATTTCAGGATAAGACGAAATTGAACAAGCATATCGACCAAGGGTTTGATCTGCGATCTGTGAGTGAAAAATGAATTTACTAAGATTATTTCAACTTATAAATTGTAAAATAATTCCTAAATAAGGATTCTAATATGTTTTATAAGCTATTATTTAAGTATGCTTTTAATTGAGCCTTATTTCTATTTATCAGCATGTTTATGAAAAGTGTTTAAGGATGTTATTTTAAACAGTATTATGAAGCATGAGTTTAGAAACGTTTTTAACAAGCATGAATTTTTAAGATTTAGGAGCAATGGTTTATGAAAAGCATGAGTTTAATAGAATGGTTTTAAAGAGAAAACCATGGTAGTCTATATACCGAGTTTTTGATGGTCAATGTGCACAGTTAGGGGTATAGGGCTATGCTGACCACTTAATCGCTACCACCAAGTTCAGGCAGGAATAGTATGACCAAAGGTGCTCTAATATCTTGATTGAGTTTATTATGAATAGTATGACCAAAGGTGCTCTGCCATTCAATCGAGGTTTAACTGGATAGTATGATCGAAGGTGCTCTGCTATCTTGTTTAAGTTTTTCCTGAATATAGAGTATACAGAGTTGAATGAATATTTGAATGTTAAAGGTATTCAGTTTCTAAGAGATTTCTTAAAATTATATGTTATATTTTGTTTAAGAAATATTTAATGTGTATCGGTTTTAAAAGTGTGTTTTATGAAACCATCACTCACTGGACTTTTTAGCTCATCCTTTCAAAATGTTTTTCCACTTTCCAGGTAGAGGTCGTGATCTGAGAACCTGACCGTTGTCTTCAAACCGCTGTGCGAAGTTATTGGTAGTTTAGTTTCTAAGGGTCAGTTTAGTTTAAATCTTACCATGTATATGGTTTTGCATAAGATTAAGTTGTTTAATTTTTGTTTGGTCTGTAAGTAAAGTTTTTAATCAATGGCATTTAGCCTCGACTACCGGTTAAACGTATAAAAAGTATTTCAAGTTTGTTTCTCGTAGTTTTCGCTACATAATTTTTTTAATTTACCTAAGTTGTTTAGCATTGTAAAAGAGTAGTAGTTAGGGTCAATTGTTGTCGTTCAAAAGAGTTATGACATTGGTCGGCTTCACTCTGCGTCTCGGGTCGAGCAAACAGGTGCTGCGAGGTGTGACAGAAGGCCTACATTTTTTACATATTACATGTTCATACCTCTTTAATCCACATATTTTCACTCTCCTTCAATCAATGTGTTATTTGAAATTTAAAAGTGCGATAAGTTCTTGATAAGAAATTTTGGTCATAAGTCTTATCGCGTTAGATGAGCTATTTTCATGCTTGGCCAGCGTAAGTCACCAACTATCCGAGAGGGAAAGTAGCAAGGACCTAATTAACGAGCGCAAGGAAGAGCTTCATCTTCCTTTGTGAGACCATTTACAACATTTGTATCCTAGAAGGAGAACAAGTGTGGACATAAGGCACCAAGATGTTTCTGTCCTTAATCACAAAATCTTATACGGTTTATAAGTGATTTCCTCTAGATATATCTCGCCTAGTAGTTGTGTCCTTTCGTTTGGACTTAGTAGTTTCACATTCATACGATGCAATTCTAATCTAGGAAATACGTCATGAAGCATGTTCATCGCACATAAGATGCTCACTGTATCTTTATGTATTGCGTGATTAATTTTATGCGGTAAGTCATGGATCATGATCATAGCATGCGAGATACTCACTATGTACCTCTTTATTGCATAATAGCTAAGTCCTCGTTGAGAACAAGTTTTTCTACTGCTTGCCCAAGTGCAAATGAAACAGTAGGTTACCTAGATGAACCAAGGTCGAACACAGGGAATTGATTCAGGACATTAGTTCTTGGAATTACTCATCATCTAGGCGGTATAAAAGAATTAAGTAAATAAAGTATAAAAGAATCAAAACCAGGATTAAAACTACTTATGTACGCCTAGTGAATCTGTAAAGAGGAATAAATGAATGCGAGATGGAATTGTGGGCTAACTTGTATGCAAGAGAAAGATGAAAGAAGGTCTACACATTATTAAGCGATTAAGCAATGTGAGAGCTTCGATGCAATATAACTTGCGTAACCAACTCATGATTAAGGTGAGCTTTTCTCGAAGTGTTTGGACGCCACATTTTTCCACCTTTCGATATGCAAATGACTGTGCTTGATTAGGCGAGATATACCTAGAAGAATTAACTTATAATACTTATAGAACTTTTCGATTAAGAATAGCAACCTCTCGGTGCCTAAGGTTCACACTTGTTCACCTCTCGGAAGACAAATGATGGAACTTACTCACTAAGATGGAGTTTGTTACAAACTCCTCCTTACGCGCATTAGCCTTATCCTTACTACTTGCCCTCTTGGGTAGTTGACGATTGATATTGGCTAAGCGATCAATATAGCTCAACTAATGAGTTAAGGATTATAAGCTAGACTTCTTATAAAAACCTATCACAAACCTAATTACTAACAACACGTTGACAAGTGAGAAGTCAAGAAATGATGGATTAAAAAGGTATAAACATGTAATATATATAAAGAATGTAGGCCTTAGGCCATTGTACAATATGAACAACATATATTACAAAGAAGTATAAAGATGAAGAAAAAAGAGAACGAAAAATATTACAAGTTAGGGGACAATAGGAGTATGGATTCTTCCCTACTCATGAGCCAAGCTCTCACTTTTACAGTAATCAGAGAACAAGAAGAGAACGTTTATAGACGACGAAAAGACTATTCCTTTACGCCACTCTTTAGGGATTGACCTATTCAAGCCTTTTGCCCATACAGGTGTGTGCTTCTTGATGAAGAAGGAGGCTTTATGTAGGCAACTTTTGGGCAGGAAATTTTTATTCCTCTGATTATGCCATGTCGAAAGTAGTCTGCGGTACGTGACATCATCTTCAACTACTCTTCTTGTTTTCTAGCGAATATTTCTCAGTTGATGAAGTAGATCCTCACCTAGAATATGTACTTGGTGTTTTCACTTGGTCTTCTTGCGAGCACCTCTCTGATTCACTAACTTCTTCTTTTGTTTATTATTATGAGTTTAGACACTGCAAACTGCGTAAAACAAGCATAATGGTTATGTAAAATATTTTTGAATACTTGTGAATTTAAAATACAAGCCACGTGTTTTGACCTTCCTCCTATGTATTTTGGCCTCGTTGTTCTATATAAGAGGCTATAATAACGAACATGTCTGCACGTTATCACCTACTCATGCTTAGTCATATGCATCTTGGAAAGCGACCATGTGTGGCATATAATGACTTTGAGAGAAGCATGCCTTAATTAGAGGCATGATTTAGTAAGATATATCACATCAAGGGTATTGCACTACTTAGTTGCATGATAATGCATAGACATTCCTTCTGACATTCCTGTTATATACAAGTCAGTTCGTATTACCATTCCGCTGTCGTATTCTCTCTTTTCAAACTCTCAAGCCTTAGTTCAGTTGTTTAGCTTATTCTTGCATTCATTAAGTTCATTATTCTTTAATTCTTTCATATTGCCTAGATGATGAGTGATGCCTAGAACTAGTATCTTGAATCAATTCCCTGTGTTCGACCCTGGATCACCCAAGTAAACCTACTATTTCACTTGCACTTGGTAAGCACTAGAAAAACTTATACTCCATGAGGACTTAGTAGTTATGAAATAAGGAAGTACATAGTGAGTACCTCATGTACAATGATCATAACCAATGACTTGTTGTATAGAATTAATTATGCATAAATGACTAAGTTTCCCAGTAGAGAAATCACTGACAAGTTTTTGACGCCGTTGTTGGAGAATTGATTTTTCAAGTATTAGCGTAGAGTTTCACTTTGACTTTAGGCAAAGCATCTGATCCTAGTGAATCACGTGTTCAGCCTAAGATCACGCGAAGAGGTTCAAGGTATCAAAGTAATTTGTGATTACTTGAACCAACCTTAGGATCAGTGTATCTTTCGGTGAGTAGGCAAGAGAAATCTTAATAGATGCGGTTAGTTGCAAATGAAGATGAGAACATCTATGAAGGCATCAAAGAAAGCGTCCTTGCCAAGAGCTAATGAGATTCATATTTCTCCTAGCTACGCGATAAAAACCTAGAACGATCATTTGAACATTGCAATGAATGATTGGGAGCAAAGACTTATTGCAATGAACAATCAAGATGTAAAGAGTCATGATGCTAGTGATCTCTAGAGTTCAGGAATGATGGGGTCAGGAAAGCGATGCGAAGCAAAAGCGATGATACCACCGTTCTTCCTAGCCAAAGAACCTAAACGCATGGATGCATCTATAATGTATAATTCTTCAAATTTTTCTTTATTGATTTACATCCATATATTAGTGTACATACTTATACTTTTATACCTTTGTAATCATTCTTATACTTGTAAATTAGTTTTGTATTCGAGATTTGTATATCTTCTAGTCTCAAAATGGGGATTGTGCACTAGCTCGCAAAGTTATAGATCAATAGGACTACACATGCAATGAAGCCAGTTTATAAGAAGGATTGAGTTAAAGCACATCAGGCATTTTGATCTTCTTATATGATAGGGTTTAGAGTAGGTGTCACACCCCACTCCGGGCGCATGCTTGCTCGTCTCGAGACGTTGCATGATGTCAGTCGAAGCCATTCACCTCTGGAACAACCTCAACTGACAGATGACATGGAAACGTGAAATAATTAACAGCGGAAGTCTTTAAACTTGAAATACTTCAAATCTTAGTGTGACCCATTTGAAATGTTTTATAGATTGTATCATGGAAAATGAACAAAACATGAAGATATAAATATTTGAACAATCACAATACTACTTAAACAAAACAATGTCCTTGCATAACAAAAACTAAGTTGGCCTGGCAACAGTATGTTCAGGACGCAGATATCCATAATTTGTACTCGGAAAGAGGGAAAACATTTTTGATTGAGGGTAAGTCGAAAAATTTA
Organism: Cucumis hystrix; assembly: GCA_025688845.1. Classification (NCBI taxonomy): domain Eukaryota; kingdom Viridiplantae; phylum Streptophyta; class Magnoliopsida; order Cucurbitales; family Cucurbitaceae; genus Cucumis; species Cucumis hystrix. Next base: position 9,892,690 of record CM046889.1, read on the forward strand.
GTGAGCAACGATTTTAGAAAATAGGTTTTCATAAACGTTTTAGTATCAAACCGAAGCTTAAATACATTTATCAATAAACAGTGATGAAAAAATTGAAACATTGAAATCTTTTGTATTTTCGAAGATAGTCCTCCATAACCACGACAGTATGTACCCTTCATCTAAAGACGGGACAATCAATCGAAAGTTATCCCCCCCTTTAAGGCATAAATATATATACCCTTCCTGATGGCACATAGTTAAAAATAGGTTCGTCAATCATACCATCTGTATGGAGTTAACCACATGTATACAATAAGTCCCATCTTATATTCGGATATGGATAAAAACGTGTGAAAACATTGAAATATTTCCTTGAAAGTATTTGAAATATTTCATTGATCATGAAATCATCCGAACATGGTATCAATTGAAAATAGTTCATAAACATTTATAGTAAATCATGACTTGAAATAATAACTTGGAAATCATGTTCATAAATCATTTAAAACATTTTGCTACTCACAAGCTATTGCTTGTAGAGCTTAAAAACATGTTCGATAAATACTTTATAAATCATGGTGTTCCTTGAACATGAAAATCTCTAAAAAGTTCTTCCAATTTCCCAAAAATATCAAGACGACCCAAAACAGCCCAATGGTGCCCATTGACATGGTGAATGGGGATGGTCGTAAGTGCATGGCCTAGGGCCTGTCGCAAGCTAACCTCATTAAGGTGGGGTGCGCGTCGCATGCTAACCTCACAATGGGGTTGCCATGCGCATGCTTGCCGCCTACCCAGTGCCCCGATTGCATGATTGGCATGCGTTGGTGCTCCCCACACACCTTGTGCAGCGCTAACCTCTTAAGTCAAGGTCATGTGCACAACTTGAGCGCCTGTCCTGCCACTCGACTGTTCCATGACCTTGTTATGTGCGTGCAACCTGACTTAAAATAACTTCTAAACCCAAAATGCACGCCCATCTCCCCGAACCATCCAAGTCTCTTGGCCACTAGTGAATAACTTCCAGAATCATGACCCATTTTGAAAAGTCATAACTAAAAATCCATTACTCTTTTGACCAAACTTCCTTCTACAAAGTTTCTCTACATTCTCTTAACTTTCTTACCTCTAATTTTTCAAGGAAAATTTTAAGTAATGAGTCCTGTAGCTTTCTGGAAGTTCACATTGATCCCAAGAAATGACCTTCTTGCCTTCCTTTGATTAAAACGCAAACCTCGTTGAATCCAAAATGCATAACAGTCCTCCCACATAAAGTAAACTCAAATTTTGAACTTTCAAGACCTATTTGAGTGAAAATTCCGGAATGAGTTGTGAGAAACTCCTTGCTGAAGTTAGCTATTTATTGAAAGCCTTGCATAAAATTATTTTGACACCTCAACCTTGCTTAATCCACCCTTAAACCTCCTTAAGACACCTCAAACTACCTTTCCACCTCAAAATTCATGTTAATAATATTAAGACACTTGGATTAACTTTAAACCGCTTGCTTTAAGATTGCAACATGCACGTCCAAAACGCATAGCTAACCTCTTAGCTCATCTCGCATAGCCTTTCTTCTCGCTGACTTGATGTCCATTTTGCATAGCCTTTGTCGCCTAACTCAAATGCCTAAGCTTCTTAACAACTCCAAAATGCCAAGACCAAACGCCAACTAACCTCTCTTGGCCTTGTCGCAAACCTCTAAACTCATGTCCATGCCTAATCTTAACGCCAACTAACCTTTAATCAAAGCTTTCTCGCCTACCTAAAACGCTCCAAATAACCTCTCAAGCATTCTTTCCACAACTTAAATGCCAACACTTAGAGGTTTTCTTACTTTTCTTGGCCACACACCAAAACGCCAAGATAAACTCTTTAGAGGTTATCTTCTCTTTCCTTGCTGCCAACAAGTACCCTTTCTCGCCCACACAACCTCTTTAGAGGTTGTTCTTCTCCTCTTGGTCGTCCAACAAAACCTCTAAATGCCTCATTTTGACACTTAACCAAAATTTCAAACTTTTCTTTATCTTATCTTTACCAAGTCTTAACAAATTCCAATGGTCTTAGAAAGTTTGGGGTTTCACAGTAGGTTTCATTAGGAAGCGTTAAGGTTTTTATGGAGTATGAAACATCATGTGTGACCTTTACACCACATCTTAAAAAACTAAAAAATTTATGTCTCACCCCAATTTGCAAGACAACCAAAATGCAGGAAGCAGAGCGGATAGGATGTGATTTAGCTTAAACTTTGCTATTAGCATTATCACTAATCTTATTCCCAACTCCTTTTAAACTATCAATCATAAATCAAAACGCTGCGGTGATTAACCTTAAAAGGCAAGTACGATAAATACATAACCAAAATGTATACTCTATTAAAAGCAGGCGTTTGATGAGAACATGCAATTATAACCTTTTGACCAAATGAATTACATTTATCCAAAACTCCTTAACGCCTGGTAGCTTTCTCAATTCGCCGCACGCCCGTCAACCTTCTTCTCTACTTGGCTTAAACGCCTGTTCCTGGAGGATGAGATTTTTAAAACGTAAGTCTAAGAGACTTAGTGAGGTTTTATGAGATCCTATTCGCAATGATAAATCATTTTCACCGAATCATAACTTTGAACACAAATCAATTTATCAAAAAAAAAAAACTTTGTTTCACAAAACATGTCAGATTGCATGAATTTACTTACAATAGAATTAAAACAACTTGCAAATATTATCAATATACATTTCTATAAATTCTTAAAATAAACTATTTTATCTCTATATACTCTATACCTAGAAAAACTCTGTCAAGATAGCATAGCACCTTTGGTCTTACTATCCTGTCATACCTCGATCAAACTTGTAGAGCACCTTTGGTCATGTTATTCATAATAAACTTGATCAAGATAGTAGATCACCTTTAGTCTTACTATCTTGCCTGGACTCGGTGGTAGCGACTAAGTGGTCAACATAGCCCTATACCCCTGACTGTGCACATTGACCATCTAGAATTCTGTATATAGAGTACCATGCTTTTTCTTTAAAACTATTTCATTCAAACTCATGCTCTTTAAACAACTTTCTATAACTTTAGGCATTTTTATCTCAGAACTCCACATGCTTATAAACAACTTTCTGTATTTGGTATTGCTTGTTTTTACTCTTGTGCGATGAGTCATGATCATTGCATTTAATTTGCTCCCATGTACTTCTTCATCGCATAATTTCTAAGTCCTCGTTGAGTACAAGTTTTCCTACTACTCGCCCAAGTGCAAGTGAAGAATAGGTTTACTTGAAGATCCAGGGTCGAACACAGGGAATTGTTATAGATGTTAGTTCTACGTACTATTGGATGATTATGTGTTACGATAAGATTATGTGTTACGATAATCCTAACGTGCTATAATTTCATAATTAGCACATGATTAAGGCAACCTCCTTTCGAACTGTTTAAACGCCCCACTTGTTCACCTTTCGAGATACACCTGACTACGCTTACTTAGGCAAATTATACTTAGAGAACCTGTCTCATAATACTCATAGGACTTCTCGTTTAAGAACGACAACCTCTCAGCGTCTATTGTCCGCGGTTGTTCACCTTTCAGGATACAAATGTTGGAAGGTACCTCGCTAAGGTAGAATTTGTCACCAAATTCCTTCTTGCGTGCATTAGCATTATCCTTACTACTTGCCCTCTTGGGTAACGATTTACACTGGCCAAGTGATAAACATAACTCAACTAATGTGATACGGTTTATGAGTTGAACTCCTTATCAAGACATTATCATAACTTTTCTCATTTAATAACACGAAGATAGATGAAAAGGTATAAATATGTAGTTTATGTAGCAAGAATATAGGCCTTCTGCCACTGTGCAATATGAACAATACATATACAACAATGAAATAACAAAATGGTAAGATAGAAGAATGGAAAATGTTGCTACAAGATTGGAGATCAACAACTAATAATCTTTCTTTTAGCATGGCTATTTAATCTCTCGGTATCTTGTTCAATCTCTCTCTCTATAATTTTCTCCGATCATTTTAGAGTCTCTCTCTGGCTCCTTTAGGCTCCGAGCCTATTTCGCCTACCTCTTATCTCCGTGGGGTGAACTGCTTGTATAGACTGCTTTTCTTTGAGTGTGTCAACGTTGTCATCTACCCATGTGAAGTCACATCATTTTAACTACCATTCTTGTCTTTTTGTTAGCTTTCTTGGCGTGATGGTTAGATCCATCGCCTAGGGTTGTTAATCGCCAAGCGTGATCCATCATAGTACCTTTGTGCGATATGTCAAATCTGAGTTGCTCCTCTCTTCATTTCCCACTTGTCTTGTGTTTAAAAATGTTAACCGTGTAAAACAGGAAAAACATTTATGTAAGCCATATTTATAAGTATTTATGTCTTTACAACATAAGTCATGCGTTCTGAGCATCCCTTAGGCATTTTAGTCCCATTATTCTAACAAAAGGGCTATAATAACAATCATTTCCACATGTTATCACTGGTACCTAAGCGACATTCTCAAGTTGTCAATTTTTTTGGTGTACGACTTAGAGTACATGAAAGAAGTCTAGAATGAGCCTCCATACTGAGCTCTGATGGAGTCTGTGATCGTATTTTATAGCTACTGAACTGAGAGGGAAACCAGAAAAGCTGATTGTTGTTGTGGTTGATTTTCTTGCACCACATTCTTTCCTTTGTCACTAGCTTTGACAACAGGAGTTTGACTTGACTTAGTAGTTTCACGAGTCTGTATTTGCTCTCTTAAAGCTGTGATTTTGTGGTTTCGTTCCTCAATAGCCTTCCTTAGGAGATTAATTTTTCTCTCCATCTCCGCCATGGCAGCCTCAGTTGTTACATTAAGCATCATGACAGACATCACGTCAGAGTGTACTTCCCTCTTTGACTTGCAAGAGGCATAATCAGAGTTATCATACAAAGGATTTTCCTTGATGACAATTCCAACTTTAAGAAACTCCATCAATTGCTTAAGGATCCTCTGTGCAATGACAAAACCTTGATCATGTTGGAATTAATGTCCTAAAACTCATAGTTTGTAAATTACATTTAATAATGTGATTATTAAATTATTTATTAGTGAAATAGAATACTATAATCTTGAATCTTATAAACTATTCCGAGGCTAACTTCTAGACTTGAACTTTATGTAAAGACATAAATATGGATCAAGTTTAAGTTCATAGCCTAAATGGTCTATAGTATATGAATAAGGTTGGATGTCTTATTCTAGTAACACTATGGATGCGGCCTACATTATAGTTAGTACAACAACGATATGATCCTGAATCGTTTATGGAGGGACATGAAAGTAGGGGCATCCTATCTAAAGAGTTTGCATAAGACCGGACCATTAAATAGTCGCTTTCACGTTATAACACCGTTGGCATTTTAAAACTGACTATTTCTTTTAATTTGATAGCCTAGGTAACTTATCCTTAATCATGAGCTAACTATGAACTTTTGTTCACACGAGATTATCTTTAGACCTACATAGGCGAGGGAAGCTCATCAGCGCTGGCTCAATATGCATCTCATTTCAAGGGTAAGACCGGGTGGATAGCTAAGGACACAGGGTGCAAGATGGAATTCACTTATGACCTCATCAGAGTCAGTACGGTTGTTCCCTTATGCACTGAATCCAAGTCTTGAACAAAGGGCCCCACCTTCTCATTGACCCGAGAGGGATTTGGTTTATAGGTTGGACCTTAAACTAGTTGTTCATTAGAGGATCAATGATTACTAAGGAACATGAAGTAATCTCAAGGGTAAAATGATAAATTGACCAAGTTTAGATTACGAACAACCTGTGAAGGGTTAACTTACTAAACATGGTTATATCAGGTGGACATAAATATATCTATAGTGAGAAGACTGCAGCTATGAGACGACACATTAGTTAACGAATGTTGACTAACTTGGTCTAAAAGAGTTTAATAGATTAATCTTGATTCGTTGGAGCCCATGATCTATAGGTCCACTAGGTCCCCTCTACTAGCTCATTATGGTAATAAAATTTAGAATAGGGTGATCGAAAATTCAAATAGTTCGAATTATTTTTCAAAAGAGTTTTTAAATTAAAAGATATGTAAATAAGATTTAAATATCAAGAAATTCAAATAGAGATTTGAATTATTTCAATTAGATTAGTTAATATTAAATAACAAAATAAAAAGTTTGATTTTAGTTTTTTAAAAATCAAATAAATTGAAAATTGAAAATCAAATTCAATTTGATTTTCAAAGAGATGAAGAGGTAATATTTTTTCCACCTCTTCAACATCTTCCACCTATAGGACTTCTTCATATTCCTTTTCATAATTTACTTATATATATCCTGAAGATGTTGTTCAATAGAGAGAGGCAACGATGAACAATTGAAGAGAATTTTGAAGTTCTTTTGGAAAATTTTCACTTTCTCGTTTTCTTTCTAAAACTTATAAAATTGATCACCGATTCGATTCCACAATCATGTTCTAAAGCAAGAGAATAGTAGAAAAGACTCTTGTGGTCGTCAACGACTTGGAATCAACGAAAATCATCAAGAAACAAAGGAGAATTTGTAATTCTGAGGTAAGTGTTCTTGAAATCTATGTTTTTCTGCCAACATGAACTTAGCTCAACTGGCACTTATATGTACCTGTGGGCAAGAGATCTCAGGTTCAAATCCCCACCCAAATTAGGAAGCAAAGCACATGATGTTTGTGAAGTTGAAGTCTTGAAAGAAATCTTGTATCTTCAAAGGAATTTCAATCTCGAGGGATGGTTGGCTTCAGGAGTCAGGGAACACATACACTTGATTTTAGGAAGCAAAGCACATGATGTTTTTGAAGTTGAAGTCTTGGGAGAACTCTCTAGACCTTCTAGAGTACTATAGAGTTCTCTAGTGGGCTTTATAGGCTTGAGTCTGGTTGTTCTATGGACCAGACCCAT
>CM046889.1:9899628-10095515 GCA_025688845.1 Cucumis hystrix
GTTCTCTAGTGGGCTTTATAGGCTTGAGTCTGGTTGTTCTATGGACCAGACCCATGGGCTCAACCACATGGATTTGGGTCATATTTAGCATTTTCGCTAAATTAAATTTAGTTTTTGGCTCAATTGAACTTTAGCCCAAGTAAATAATATTTAATGTGACCAAAATAATTAACTTGATCCAACGGTCAAAATGAAAACATGTGACATCATCAGAATTTGCAATTTATGTGTTCAATTTTAATTTGGGACCCATGCCAATTTTTAATAAGTCCTAAATTCAATTATTTGTATTTTTCATAATAATTTAATAAATGACATGACAATATATGATTGGTTCCAAAATTTCTTATTCAACAATCACGAACCATGATAGACTACTATCTGTATCGTAGTCCATCATAGACCAAGATTGTAAAACCCAAAATTTCTTTAACCTTTGGATTTGCTAAGATTAGTCAAGAACAAGAGAAAATGAAATTATGGGAAAAAAGAAAAAAATATTTGAATTTTAAGTTTGAATTTTAGAAAAAGAGAATAGATGGAAATTTTTGGCTAAGTGTCCAAAAGAAGTGATTTTGTCTTTAGAAGTTCGAATGGGCGACAAGAAAGGCCAAAAGAACCTCTAAGTGAGTGCCATGAGTGGCAAAGTAGGGTTTGAGAACCTCTAAGGATGGGCGTTTGGACATGATGTGGGCGACCAAGGAGAAAATAACCTCCAAAGGAGTATCACTAAGCAAAGGACTTTTTTGAAGAGGTTATTTGGCTAAGTGTTGACATTGGAAATGGCCTAGGCGAGAAGAGGCATGTGGGCGTGAAGAACCTCCAAGGACAAAGTGTGGTGTTGAGAAGTTAGGCGTTGAACCTTGCTAGGTGAGATAACCTCCAAAGAAGTTATCTAGGTGGCAAAGCAAGGGGCTAGGCAAGCAAGGAAGCATGTTAGGAGTTTGAGAGGTTAGCAAGCTTGTGGCCAAGGCTAGACATCAGAGGACTTGTGCACGCAAGGAAGGAGTATTAGGCAAGGTTAGGCAGCCTAGCTAGGTGATAAGAGGGCTATGCGGCCAAGCCATGTGACAAGGCCATGGAGGATAGCCTTGTGTGTTGGACATCAACATGGCATGACTAGGACAAGCGGTTTAAAATAAAGTCCAAGTGTCACAACCATATCATCATGCATTTTGTGGCCAAGTAAGACGTGGAGGGGGTGATTAGGTGTAATTAACAGGGTAAGAGGTGGGTCTAATCACAGATTAAGTGTCACCTTAATCTCTTGCAAGGGACTCTGTAAATAGGCCAACTTCAGTAATCAATTTCTCACAACTCACTAGTGCAAAATTACTCAAATCAATCTTGAAAGTTCAGAAATTGAGTCTAGTTTATGAGAGAGAGCTACTATGCATTTTTTATCAAATAAAGTTTGCGTTTTGATCGAGAGAAGGCGAGAAGGTCATTTCTCAGGTAAATCTGAGAAAGGTGCATTCCAAGTAAGCTATAGGACTCGTCATTTGGAATTTGGTTTTGAAATTTTGAGGTATGAAATTTAACTCATTTTAGAGAAAATTTGTAGAAGGGAGTTTTATCAAAAGAATTATGGATTTTAAGTTATGATTTTTAAAAAATGAGTCATGTTTCTAAAAATTTAAACAGTGATTGGGTGTGGACGAGATGTGTGTGCTTTTTCTTTATAAAGGTTATTTTGGGTCAGGTTGCATGCACATGACAAGGTCATGGCACAACCGAGTGATAGCATGTATAACTACTCGTTATTATAGCTCCTTTTAGTAGAATAATGAGGTTGAAGCACACAAGAAGATAACCAGAACGTTTAACTTGTATTGTAAACGCATACATACTTGGAAATATACTTTACATAAGTGTTATGCCTGTTTCACGTGATTTTCGTGTCTAAACGTAGGATAATGAACAAAGAAAGAAACTAGTGAATTGCATGAAACATTTCGGGCAAGGACTACAACCAAAAACTCATTTGGCGAATAATGTCTCTAAGTGAAAAACAAAGTTATCACACGAAGAATGGTCACTAGAAGACAAAAGCAGTAGTTGGAGGTAATGTGATGTGCGACATACACTTTTCGACGGATGTCGATGACAAGTTCAGAAGATATAAGTTTTCCTCCTAAATTCTACATATATAATGTCATCTCCATCAACCTACAAAAAAAGACCCCTGAATGGGCTTAAGAGGCCTGACTAGGCCAAAGATCCTAGAAAGAGGCAGAAAGGAATATGGCCGACACTTGTAAAAGCGAAAGCTTGTAAAAGTTACCTTTCTGCCGTCTGTAAATGTTTTCTTCTTCTTCTCTGATCACTTGTAAAAGCGAAAGCTTGGGTTCTGAGAATGGAAGAATCCATACTTCCATTGTCCCTTAACTTGTAATACTTTTTCACTCTTTTCTCTCCCCATTTTTGCACTTCTTTGTAATATAAGTTGTTCATATTATACACTGGTCTAAGGCCTACATTCTGTACATATATTACATATTTTTACCTTTTCAATCCATCATTTCTTAACTTCTCACTTGTCAATGTGTTATTAGAAGTTAGGTTTGTTATAAGTTCTTATACAAAGTCATGTTTTTTTTGTAAAGATATTGTAATAAATGCAGGGGCGGGGATTTGAACCCGGGACATCTTGTCCACAGGTACATACATGTGTCAATTGAGCTAAGCTCATGTTGGATACAAGCCATGTTATTGATAAATATTTACTGAAATGATACTTTCAAGCTATATTATGATTTCATGATTCAAGGAAATATTTCAAATACTTTCAAGAAAATATTTTATGTTTTCAAATGTTTTTGTGTCATGCCTAAATATTTCATGAGACCTATTGTATACATGTGGTTAACTCCATACTGATGGTACAGTTGACGAACCTATTTTTAACTATGGCCCATCAAAAAGGGTATATTATTATGACTTAAAGGAGGAGGGTAGTCTTCAGACGAAGGGGTAAATACTGCCCATGGCTACGAAGGAATGTCTTCGAAAAGCTATGCAAATGTTCAAGTTTTATGTTATGATTATTTACTTACAAATGTATTCAAGCTCCGGTTTTATACTAAAACGTTGACAAAAACCTTTTTATAAAACCGTTGCCCACTGAGTCTTTCGACTTACCCTTTTTCCACTTTCCAAGTACATATTGTGGATCTCTGCATGTTGAACATACCACTGTCAGGTCAACTTAGTTTTCATTATACAAGAACGTTATTTTATTTCAAAATAGTTATGTGGTTGTTTAAATACTTATACATTCATAACTATTCTTTATCCATGTTATATTTTATAAAATATTTCAAGTGGGTCACACAACGATTTTAAGTATTTCAAGTTAAAAGACTTCCACTGTTAATTGTTTCACGATTTCATGTCATGTGTTAGTTGAGGTTGTTTAAGAGGTGAATCGCGATGTCTCAAGACAATCAAGCAGATGTCCAGGGCAAGATGTGACAAAGATAGGCTGTAATATTTTGCTATATTTTATAAATATTTTGATTCATTTGGCTATATTTGAAACCATTCAAGAAAATAGTCGAAATTAAAATATACAATTATTATAAATATCATAGTTTTTGTAATGTAGATACTTATGTGTGTGTGTGTGTGCGTGTGTATTCACACATACACACTACCACGAGTTTAGACTAGTTTAGCTTAGTGGTAAATTTGGCTTTCAATTGCTATCAAATTTATATTCAAGCTTTTATTCTCTCCGTAGTGACAAAAATTTAGTATATGTACTACCGTGAAATATACTTTCAGAATGTTTAGGTTAAAATTACAAATTAAGGGTGTTAAAAATGAAGTTGAAAACCTAACCGAACCAAAATCGAATGCATGCGGATCAATTCAATTTCTATTTCAAATAAACTGCATAAAATTCAATTCAGTTCAGTTCAAGATGTTAAAACCGATACTAAAATTGAACCGAACCGATTTATTTTAAAAAAATTATATATATAATTAAATATATAATATAAGTTAACTTAGGGTAAAGGTAAACGACTAAACAATAAACGCCAAAAGTTTGAAAGTTGGAACGGCAGACAAAATGCGAAAAGCAATCGCAAACGTCAGACGAAACGCAAACGCTCCCTCCGACTAATGACACAAATTCTAGGTAGTATTTTTTTTAGACTGTTGATAATATCTTCCATGTTGAAGTTATCGTCAAAACTTCCCTACAGAGTTATAGTCTTTCATGAGACAGATCCCTATTGAATCATATCCATAATATCAAAGATTTATGAGCAAAGAAATCCCAATAAAAAGGATCTTTCTAAAATCATGTCGAACTAAAAGAAAAGGATGAATAAGATAGAGGATAGGTTGGAACGACTTAGATATATTTTTTGGGATTTATGTCCTAAAACTCGTAGATTGTAAATATAATCTATTGACTGTTATTAATAAAGTGTTATTATTATAATAAATTTTATTGATTATATTATTAGTTTGGTCTTAATAAACCAAATCTAATAAACCAACATTCTAAACTATATGATGAGTCTTGAATAATATGTAGAGACATACAGGGATTAATGTTCGAGATCAGCTTAAAGGGTCTATAGTATAAGGATAAGGCTGGGTACCTTATCCTGGTAACACTATGGATACAACTCACTTTGTATTTGATACAAACACAATGATCCAACATGTTTGTGTAGGTACATGCGAGTGAGCGTATCCTATGCAATGAGTTTGCATAAGATCATACCACAAAATAGTAACCACTAGATGTAAATTCGTTAACTAGTTATGTTTCATTTCATTAGGATGACCTAGGTAACTTAGTCTTAATCGTGAGTGTATTATGAACTTCTATTTGTGAGGGATTCTCCTTTGATTTGTACAGATGAGAGTGGCTAGATTGTCGACTTAATATGATTATCATTTTGGGGACAAGATCAAGTGAGGAGCTGGGAACATAATTACAAAAGATAGAATTCACTCCTTCCCTACTTTAAGGATAAGCATATGAGTGTTCCCTTAAATGGTGTCTCCATGATTTGACAAAGGTTCATACCCTCTCTATGGCACGAGAGAGATTTCTGTTTATTGGTTCGACCATAAACAAGTTGTTCATTAGATGAGCACTGGTATTTAAGGACTAGAGGTAACCTAGGGTAAAACGATAATTTGACCGAGCTAGTGTTACAAAGATTCATGAAGGACTAACTTGCTATTATTGGGCTATATCCGTGGACACAAAAATATGTCTATGGTGAGAAGAGTAGAGTTGTGAGTCTTTAGTGGAGTGTACACATAGTTAACGAATATTGATTAATGTGGTTAATGAGTTTAGACAATTAATCTCATATCGTTGTAGCTTCTGATTTGTAGGTCCATTAGGTCCCCTTCCTAGATTGTAAAAGGTAATGAGATTTATTTATATTGGTTGTAATTTGAAATATTCAAATTTACTTTGGGAATTAGTATAATGTATATACATTATAATATAAAGTTTATATATTTTAATCAAACTTTATTATATAAATTTAATTTTGGATATGATTCAAAATTAATTTATGAGAGATAAAATATTTGAATGAGTTTAAATATTAATTTAATGTGAATTGGATTCATATTAAAATTATTGGTTATGAAAGAAATTTATATTTGAATATGAATCAAATTTAATTTAAGTTAATATAAGGTATTTAATTTAGCTATTAATTAATTGGAGAATTAATTAATGTTTTAGTTTAATTTTATTTAACTAAATTTGATTTAATTAAATTAATTTAAAACTATAAGATATTGGAGAGATATTCATTAAATATGATTTAAATGAAATATTAATTAAATATGATTTATATGAAATATTAATTAAATATGATTTAATTAATTAAATAATTAGTTGATTGAAATTTCTATTAATTGAATATTTTTTAAATTAACAGAATCTCGTGATTCTCTCATACTCCCTAAAAACAATTTTTCATAATCAAGTCAATGTTTTTGCTCTTTGCAAAAATAATTTCTCTCTAAACATTTTTTTTCATCCCAATTGGTTCCCACAAACCAATCTCATCCCTGAGGATAGGAAGATCTCTAATGAGTGGTATTCCAATTTAGAGTTTTTGTAGATTCAGAGGCGTCAAACTACATAAGTTTTTCTTTCTCTAATCTATAGTTAGAAAGCATGCTTAACCTTTAAGTTATAATAAGAAAATTAGTTTGTGTATTATTTTGCCAATGTATTGGTATTTTGGAATTTCCAAATTAAATTGAGGAATGGTTCTGTACAACATTCCGCTGCCTAGGGCTTTTATCTCTTCAATCTTATGCTCAAAAGCCTACGTCTATTCTAGCTTGACACTTCTTCACTTCAAAGAAAAATCATTTGCTTCACTTCATTCTCCTGCCTGCTTAATCTTTTTCTCGACCCCTCTATTTATGAGGATAGACTATGAGAAGGACTTTCTATTTGTCTGGAATAAGTTATTGTTTGCTCATTATCATTAATCAATGTTTCATTGGTGCAAACCATAGATACTATTACGTGGAGACTGTTTCATAACTCTAGTGTAAGATGTTTGTATTTTTCATGCTAATCAAAGACTTTTTTTATCCCTATTGTAGGCGCAAGGAAGAATGTCAACAAGTTTGATCGATGACAGTAACAATGGTAACATAGACACTAAATCGAACACCAGAAGCAATAGCAACAATTGTTCTAGTGTGAACGAAAATGATGTCGTTATTGAGGTTACCATGCCACCACCAGAACTCCAACCGTCTCGAAAGAATAGGAAAAATACTTCTTTAGTATGAGATAATTTTACTAAATGCTTTGAATAGAAAGAAGAGGAAAATTTTCTTCTTTAGTGATAATGATCCACATGCTAAATTCAATTATTGTGATGCAGTGTATGCATGCCATCCAAGAAGAAATAGAAATTCAACTATGAGAACAGATCTTGAACATTACTGTAAAATCCTTATCAATTGAAAGACAATGAAGTAGATATAACTCAAACAAAGTTAGTATTTCTAAATAAAGACAATGATGATGACAGTAAAAAAGTTAATTATAAGATATTTACCATTGAGAATGCTCGAAGACTAATTGCCGTGATGATCATAATTGACGAGTTGTCCTTTAGATTTATGGAGAATGAGAGACTTAGAAAGTTTATTGAAGGGACTTTGATGTTAGTAGTGTTATGATATATATAATATTTATATCATATGTCCTTTATTGTAATTGTACATAGTCTCTAGGGTTTAGTTTATTCTCTATATAAATATGTAGCATTCATTTGACTCAATATAATAAGAAATATACTTCTCTGAATTCTAGATTACATGGTATCAGAGCCATTAGGGTTTCAAATGGCCATTAGTTTCCTCCACCATTAGGTTTAAGTTTAGGTTACCTTCCGCTGACCGTTTGTCGACACAACCCATACCATAAGAAGCCCCACCTCCTTCCACCCAAGTCTGTCTTCGTCGATCGCCGAAAAACACCGCGCGTGACCATCACGCGCCGTCGGGATCTATTTGGTCTTCACCCACGCGCTGGCGCATGAGAGCGCGTGAGACGTCCGATTTGTCCTCCGTCTTCTGGGCTTGTCTCGAACCATTGTTTTCGGTCAGTCTGTACCATTGGGTCTATCAAATAGCATTCGTGTTCGACGAAAACTGAAGGTTACGCTATTAGTTTTGGGTCTTTTTCCAATTTTGCAGCTGTTTGGATCAATTCTCTCTTTGTTTGTGTGGACTACAATCAATGTGACTTCAATATGGCCGACATAAAAAATTTGGTAGTCTCCAACGTTATTCTCTTAGCCTCTAAGATTACAGAACATAAGTTAAATGGATCTAATTATTACGATTGGCGTCGGACAATTTTATTTTATTTTATTTGAGAAGTACTGATATGGATGATCATATGACCGAAGATCCCCTAGAAGATGCAAAGCAGAAGAAGGATTGGCTTCGTGATGATGCCCGTTTATATCTTCAGATCAAAAACTTAATTGAGAGTGAGATAATTGGATTGGTTGATCACTGTGAGTCGGTTAAAGAACTTCTGGAATTTTTAGAATTTCTATATTCAAGTAAAGAGCAAGTGCATAGAATGTTTGAAGTTTGTATGCAATCTTTTCGTGAGGAACAGAAAGCTGAGTCTGTCACTAGCTACTTTATGCGGCTTAAGAAGATCACTGTCGAGCTTGGCTTGTTGTTACCTTTTAGTCCTGATGTTAAAGTTCAACAAGCTGAACAAGAGAAGATGACTGTCATGATTTTTTTGAATGGACTGTTACCTGAATTTGAAATGGCAAAGACACAGATTCTCTCTGACTCTAAGATTTCATCATTAGATGATACCTTCACTCGCGTCCTTCACATTGAAAGTTCCCCGACGGGTGTGTCTATTCCTCAACCCAGTAGTGCTCTCTTTAGCAAGAACAATAACCCTCGGGCACCTCAGCGGAATAGCACTGATCATCGAAAACCAGATTATGTAGAGATTGTTTGTAACTACTGTCGTAAGCCAGGCCATATGAAACGTGATTGTCGAAAATTGTTATATAAGAATAGTCAACGATCTCAACATGCTCAGATAGCCTCCACATGTGATATACCAGAGGCATCCGTTACTATTTCTGCAGATGAGTTTGCTAAGTTTCAGAATTACCAAGATTCATTACAAGCGTCATCTTCCTCTACTCCGGTTGCATCCACTGTTGCCCCAGGTAATACAAAGTGCTTCTTACATCATCTACCAAATGGGTCATAGACTATGGTGCCACAGCTCATATGACAGGTAATTCTCACCTATTTTCTAGACCGTTGTCCCCTGCCCCTTTTCCATCTGTTACATTGGCTGAGGGCTCCACATCTTCTGTTCTTGGCACTGGCACTATTCACCTTACCCCATCCTTTTCTCTCTCTTCTGTGTTACATTTGCCAAACTTATCCTTTAATTTAATTTCTACTAGTCAACTTACTCATGACCTAAATTGTGTTGTCATGTTCTTTTCTGGTTATTGCTTGTTTCAGGATCGTGTGACGAAGAAGATTATTGGGAAAGGATATAAGTCGGGAGGCCTCTATCTCTTTAATCATCAAGTATCGCAAGCTGTGGCATGTCCTGTCGTTTCCTCTCCTTTTGAAGTCCATTGTCGTTTAGGTCATCAATATTTGTTCGTGTTGAAGAAACTTTATCCAGAATTTAGGTCTTTGTCCTCTTTAAATTGTGATTCGTGTCAATTTGCTAAATTTCATCGTCTTAGTTTGAGTCCTCAAGTCGATAAATGAGCAATTGCTCCATTTGAGTTAGTTCATTCTGATATTTGGGGTCCGTGTCCAGTTGTACCTCAAACATGATTTCGTTATTTTGTTACTTTTTTTAACGATCATTCTTGTCTAACTTGGTTATATTTAATGAAAAATCGTTCTGAGTTATTATCTCACTTTTGTGCCTTTCATACTGAAATAAAAAACCAGTTTAATGTCTCTATCAAAACTTTGCGTACTGATAATGCGGGTGAATACTTTTCTCATTCTCTTGGCTCTTACTTGTGTGAACATGGCATTATTCATCAAACTTCCTGTGCTGACACTCCATCTCAAAATGGCGTTGCAGAACGAAAAAATTGGCATTTACTTGAAACTGCCCGTGCTTTATCTTTTAAAATGCATGTTCCAAAAACCTTTTGGGCGGATGCTGTCTCTACAGCTTATTTTTTTATTAATTGAATGCCTTCCTCTGTTCTTAATGGTGAGATTCCCTACCGTGTTCTTTTTCCTACCAAGAATTTGTTTCCTACTGCTCCTAAGATATTTGGTTGTGTCTGTTTTGTTCGCGACGTTTGTCCTCATCAAACTAAGTTAGATCCCAAATCCTTGAAGTGTATCTTCTTGGGTTATTCACGTGTTCAAAAGGGTTATGGTTGTTATTGTCCTACCCTTAAAAGGTATCTGGTTTCGCCTAATGTTGCATTTTTTGAGGATACACCCTTTACTTCATCACCATCGAGTTCGTGTCAGGGGGAGGGTGACAATTTTTTTATATATGAGGTTACCTCTCCCACACCATCCTTGTCTATTGATGTGCCTCCTTCCAGCCCGTTGATTTCTCAAGTCTACTCCTGACGACCTCCACCACAACCTTCAGACTCATGTCCTCCATCAATGCTTCCTTCATCATGTGATTCGGGGCCAAGTGATGATCTTCCCATTGCTCTTCGCAAAGGTAAACGCAAGTGTACTTACCCCCTTTCTTCCTTTATTTCCTATCACCAGTTATCTCCCTCCACATATGTTTTTATTACGTCTCTTGAGCCCACATCTATTCCTAACTCTGTTCATGAAGCTTTATCTCATCCTGGCTGGCAAAATGCAATGATTGAGGAGATGACTGCTTTAGATGATAATGGTACTTGGGATTTTGTATCTCGTCCTGCAGGAAAGAAGGTCATTGGTTGTAAATGGGTGTTTGCTGTCAAGATGAATCTTGATGGAACAGTGGCTCGATTGAAGGCTCGCCTTGTTGCCAAAGGTTATGCTCAATTCTATGGAACTGATTATTCGGATACATTCTCTCCAGTTGCCTAATTAACTTCCATTCGCCTATTTCTTTCCATGGCTGCTACCCATAAATGGCCTTTGCATCAACTTGACATTAAGAATGCTTTTCTTCACGGTGATCTTCAAGAGGAAGTTTATATGGAACAACCACCTGGGTTTGTTGCTCAGGGAGAGAGTGATAAAGTATGTCGCCTTCGAAAATCTCTGTATGGTTTAAAAAAGAGTCCTCATGCATGGTTTGGTAAGTTTAGTCAAGCTCTTGTATGCTTTGGTATGAAGAAGAGTACATCTGATCATTCGTTTTTCTATTGCAGATCTGATAAGGGTATAGTTCTACTAGTTGTATATGTTGATGATATTCTTATTACTGGAAATGATGCATTGGGTATTTCATCTCTCAAAACTTTTCTTCAGGGTCAGTTGTATACGAAAGATTTGGGCCAATTGAAATATTTTTTGGGCATTGAAGTGATGAGAAGCAAGAAAGGTATCTACTTGTCTCAACGAAAATATGTACTTGATTTGTTGTCTGAGACAGGAAAATTAGGAGCCAAACCAAGTGGCACTCCGATGATGCCAAATCAGTAACTTGTTAAAGAAGGAAAATTATGTAAAGATCCTGAGAGATATAGGAGATTAGTTGGGAAGTTGAACTACTTAACAGTGACTCGACCAGACATTGCTTATTCTGTAAGTGTTGTAAGTCCATTCATGTCTTCCCCTACAGTGGATCATTGGGCTGCAGTAGAGTAGATTTTGTGTTATCTAAAAGCTGCTCCTGGACGTGGGATCTTATACAAAGATCATGGACATACGAGAGTTGAATGTTTTTTTTATGTTGATTGGGCGGGGTCTCGTGAGGATAGGATATCAACTTCTGGATATTGTGTCTTTGTTGGTGGAAACTTAGTATCATGGAAGAGTAAGAAACAAAATGTTGTTTCTCATTCGAGTGCTAAGTCAGAATATAGAGCTATGGCAGAATCTGTGTGTGAAATAGTATGGATTCACCAACTATTATCTGAGATAGGCTTCAGTATTACCGTGCCAGCTAAATTATGGTGTAATAATCAAATCAAGCTGCACTTCATATTGCATCTAATCCAGTATTTCATGAACGAACTAAACATATTAAGGTGGATTGTCACTTCATTCGTGAGAAAATCCAAGATTGGTTGGTGTCCACGGGATATGTGAAGACCGAAGAACAATTGGGAGATTGTAACTAAAGCTTTAAATGGAGCAAGGATAAGCTATCTGGGCAACAAGCTGGGCATGATCGACATATTTGCTCCAGCTTGAGGGGAAGTGTTATGATATATATAATATTTATATCATATGTCCTTTATTTTAATTGTACATAGTCTCTAGGGTTTAGTTTATTCTCTATATAAATATGTAACATTCCTTTGACTCAATATAATAAGAAATATACTTCTCTGAATTCTAGATTACAAGTAGAACCAAAATTTATTATTCCTTCTTGAACTACAATTGCCAGAGATATTTTAGAAATATATGTCAACTTGGGAGAATAGCTGAGAAATGTTTTTGTGAATGAAGAATATAGAGTCCCACTTACGTCTGATACTTGGACATCAACTCAAAATGTTAATTATATGGTTTTGACTTCACACTTTGTTGATAGAAATTGGAAGCTTCATAAGAGAATAATTAATATCTCTCAAATTAAAAATCATAAAGGGGAAACAATAGAAAGAGAGGTAGAAAAATGTTTGAAACATTGAGGTATTGATAGGGTTTTGACCTTAATTGTTGATAATGCTTCATCAAATGATACAACTCTTGCTTATCTAAAGAAACGTTTCAAACATGCATTTGTGTTAGATGGGGATTTCGTGCATGTTAGGTGTCGTTGCACATATATTGAATTTAATTGTGATGGTTTGAAAGATGTGAAAGGTACATTGATTTGAATTCAAAATGTCGTTAGGTTTGTTAGATCTTCTCCTGTTAGACTTGCTAAATTTAAGAAGTGCATGAGGAGGAGAACATATCTTGCAAGAGTATGTTGTGTCTTGGTGTTCAAACTAGATGGAATTCTACATACTTGATGCTTGATGCAGCTGAAAAGTTTGTAAAGACATTTGGGAGGTTAGAAGACTACGATACAGTATACATGAATGACGAGTGTAAACCAACTTCTAGAGATTGGAAAATTGCAAGAATATTTACCAAAATTTTGTCTGTTTTCTATGAAGTAACTATTAGGCTTTCAAGGTCTCTTTATGTTACTTCCAATGCTATCTTCCATGAGATTATTATTGTTCAGAATTGCATAAAAAATATCCAAGTGTAGGTGGTCCTGATAATAAGTTATTGCATGCATGACTTTGAAAATGCAAGAGAAGTACGATAAGTATTGTGGAAAGACCGCACAAAAAAAATTATTTTTGTATGCTGCTTTTGTTTTGGATCCACGTTATAAGATGAAATCTCTCATGTATTATTTGACTCAATTATTTGACATGGGTACAACAAAAGAAGTGGGGAATAAGGTGGAATCTGTTTTGAGAAGATTGTTTAGTGAATATTCTTTAAACTATCATAGCCATGAATCACCTTCATGCTTGATTGCATCATCTCAACTTCAAGTGTTTAAGGGTTGTATAGGTATGAGTCAACCTTCAGTTTGTAGTGCTACTACTAGTAGTAGCAGCAACTCTTTCAGTACATCTATAACTACTTCCACTACATCTAGAACTTCTTCTTATGCTTCAGACGTTTTATGTATCCATTTTGAAAATATGGATGAAGAGGATGTCTTAAGTGTGGATACATAAGTTGATATTTACTTATTAGAGCATCGTATTGCACATGAGGAGAACTTTGATATCTTAGAGTGGTGGAAATGAAATTCTTCATGATATAAGGTTCTTAGTCAAATCGCAAGAGATATTTTAGCAATTCTGATATCCATAGTTGCTTTTGAGTATGAATTTAGTATTAGTGGCAGAGTGATTGATTTGTTTCGTTCCATGTTAGCTCCAACCACAGCTGAGGTGCTCGTATGTGCATAAAATTGGCTACATTCAAAAGCAATCAATATTAAATCTATTCATCTTTAAAACTACTTGGAGAACATTGCAACTGTTGAAGAAGGTTCGTATCTATAGAGCATTTTTTCTAATTAATTTGTACACTTCAGAATTCAAATATATTGATTATGTCATTACTATGTTAATAATAAGATTTTTTTTAGACTTCAAAGCGGGTATAGAGGCAAAAATCAAGGAGAGGAACGAGAAGAATAAGAACGTAAAGAAGTTTTCTTGACAAAGTTTGTACGAGTGATTGATTCATTTCGTTCCACGTTAGCTCCAACCACGGTTGAGGCACTTGTATGTGCACAAAATTGGCTACATTCAAAAGAAATTAATATTGAATCTATTGATCTTAAAAAAAAATACTTGGAGGGCATTGCATCGGTTGAAAAAGGTTCGTAGCTATAGAGCATTCTTTCTAATTAATTTGTATACTTTAGAATTCAAATATATTGATTATGTTATTTCAATGTCAATAATAAGACTTTTTTAGACTTCAAAGCGGGTATAGAGGCAAAAATCAAGGAGAGGAACGAGAACGAGAAGAACGAGAAGAATAAAAACGTAAAGAAGTTGTCTTGACGAAGTTTGTATGGCTGTAGGACTATTATATTATGTTAGGTGGACTTTGAAATTTCTATGTTTTGATGGACTTTTAAACTTCAATGTTTGAAACTTCTATGCTTGTAATATTGTAGGAATTAATTTAATCTATGTTTGAAACTTTTATTTATGTACAATGTTCATAAAGGATTTCAGTTATAATATTTATGCATAAACGATTTGGTTTTGATTCGGTTTTATTTATACATAAGTGGTTCGATTTCCATTTGGTTTGACACAAATGAACTATTTGGTGCGGTTTCAGCTTCGACGTCATTATCTTCTCCAACAAGTTTTCAGAAAAGAGAATCGAAGATTAGCAGACATATCACACCTATCTTTAATCGCTTTCCTTTATTACTTTCCGCTGTAATTTTATTGCTTTCCTTATTTCTTTTGATAAGAATTAGTGGGGCCTGTCCCACCAATCTTATCTTTTTCTTTTCAAACAAAGACTTTCAGAACATGTCAAACATGGGTCATGTCCTGTCGGCCATTCTGAAAATCTCAATTGTAATTTTGTTGGAATCACTGTGAAGACAATAGTGAAAATCAATAATTGGACCTTACGGTGCAATTATTGAATTTCATTATAAATAGCAGTGCATCCGACCACGAATGGTATCAGAGCCATGAGCTCACTCGTTTATTCACTCTTTTTCTCCCTCCCCATGGAATAATCCTCTGTTCGAATCCAGAGGTGGAAGGATGATGTTCTAAGTTTTCTTTCTGGTAATTAGACTCTCTTATGATTTCATTTCTTATCTAAAGAATGTTACGATTGGGTATCTCTCCTCGACTTAGTTTATTAAGTGGTTTAAAACATGAATATTATAAGGGTTAGTTCTTCTAATCTTGATAAAGGAGTGGTGAACCTTCAAGATCTGAACGAATTCTTTTAATATTCATGCTATAACCATGCGGATATTCAAGTTTTAGAGGGTTGATTGATCGAAAATCTTAATAGGATTTATTTAAGAAATCTGTTTTCATAAGAAGAAACTAATGCCTTAAAGAATTTGTGTTCATCACCTGGAAACTAATGGATTCTCTCTCTCCCTCTTTATGATATCTAAACTTCTCTCTAAGCTCTCTCCTCACTCCCCCGCGATTATTGACACAAATACTTCCCCTTCCTCTTCGCTTGCTTCAAAGAACCCTAGATCAAAGATCTATCAAAAGCTTTATCTACTCATAACTCAGCCGAAGCCCATCTGGCTCAGGTTGAAAACCGACTCAAAATTGGTCTATTCCAAAGATCGATCCAAGCCAGGTATACAAGATCAATACCTTCAATTTCTCTCAGCAAGACGTCATCATAGTCACTGAAGAGAACGTTGCAATGAAAGACGAATTCACTTCAATCAAACTCCTACCTCCCTCTTCAGAGTCAAGAACAAGTTCAAGTACCTCCACATAGGTTGCGTTCAAGTCTCCTTGAAGCCTTTCTTCAGAGAAGGTCTAGATGTGCCTATCTACCTTGCTCTAAGAGACAAAAGGCATCTCCGATTCACTCCCTCTCTCTTAGGGATTGTTCAGTCAAATCTGGAGCAAGGACCAGTTTATTTCAACTGCAAACCTGATCTTACTATCTCCCTTCAAGACCGAAACATCATGAATTCCCTAAGCCTTGATGTTCATTCGCAAGGACTTGAACTAAAGGATGGTTCACTTCCTTTCGCAGTCTCTTACCGCATCTACTTCAAACTGATACATACAAACCTTTCTCCTAAAGCCTTAGGTATTTTCCCAAAGGCTACACCATGCTTATGGAAGTAAATCTGGAAAAATCTTCCTTAACCATTCCAAAGACCCTCGAGTGGGCCGATCTAACAAAGGATCCTGTCTGGAAATTACAAGGAGAAACAGCCCCAGTCAGCAGAACCAGCACCGAGGCATCAATTATCGAGTTCCCCAATGGAAACGTCGAAGTCCAGTTCAACTCCGAAGCCTTATATCCAAAAATCAACGAGATCATGAGCAGCCGTCCAAGCACGTCTTCTGTTGCAAGGACAGAAACCTCTCTTTCTGATTATCTAAAAAGATCAGAGTCAATCCGAGCATCGGTAGATTTCTCTCAAACAATCCCCCATGTTCATTACAAAGAAGAAGGATCTCTTTCTCCTACCCAGTCCGATATGGAAAGAAGAACCGAACCAGTCTACAATCAAATCAACGTCATCACAGTAAATCCAGACAACGTTGCTCGCTTTCAAGGACACTACAGCAGGTATCTAGACTTATGGCTTGCTGCTCCAAAAGAGACAAGGAAACCTTTTCTCCCAATGCCAATCTTCATCAACAGATTAAAGCAAAGTAAGCGAACAAGAAACGAAGCGCTCGTCAAACAATTCGAGGCACATGGCCACGTTGCAGTCATCAAAGGGTCAAGCGTCTACGTTACCGCCAAAGGCAAAGAAATAGCTTCTAACTATCCTCCAGAAGAAGAAGCTTACTTCCCTCATCCGGTGGTCCCTGCCATCAAGATGGTCTCTTCTCCCTACAAGACCATCGATGAAGACAAGGTTCAAAAGGTTGGAGTTCGCGAAATCAAGAACATCCAACATCAGCTCAACTACACCAACAAGGTTCTTTCTACAGTATCCAAAGCAGTAGAAAGAATAGAGAATCTAGGTCCCCCGATCAAGATCAAGAACCCAAATATTCCTCAAGCTGACCCCAATCAACCGATCTTCCAACCCAACAGCTTTAACATCGAAAAGCTCAAAGATGACAATTCAGACTATTTGGCTGAAATCAATAAGCGCCTCGCAGCTATCTCCATCAACAAGGAAGCAAAGACCTCGACAAGTAAAGTTGAGATTCAGAAAGGAATCAACGTGATTACTAAGGATTCCTCTCCTCAGGTTCAAAGATACTCCTTGTAGCTCAATGGGTAGACATGAAGAACCACTACCCTCAACCGTCACCTCCAGATCTGGGATGGGATGACCTTCATCATGAGAAACATACCTATGATGGTATGTCTCTAGTCACTTGGAATATCAATGGATATTCTGAAGCTCAAATGATGAATACCTTTCAAGAGATGTTGTTAGCAGCCTCAACCTACAGCGCCAGGAAAACAACTCTTGAAACAGCCCAGATTCTAATTTCAGGTTTCACCGGAAATCTAAGAAGCTGGTGGCACAACCAACTGACAGAGCAGGAAAGATATCGCATTCTAATTGCTACAAGAAAAGTTGTCAAAACAGAGAACGCCTCTACCTCTATCCAAATCGAAGAGCAGGATATGGTCAACCAATTGGTCTACGCAATGACAAAGCAGTTCATTGGCAGTACCCAAATCCATTTCAATCTTGCGACGGAGTTCCTTCTCGGATTACGATGTCACAAAATGAGCCAATACAAATGGTATAAAGATACTTTATTGGCACGTCTTTATACTCTTACAACTTGCGGAGCTGACATCTGAAAGTAGAAGTTCGTCGAAGGACTATCGCATTACATCTCTCAAAAGTTCTATCAAACGGTGGCAACTAACTCAGTTACCAAACAAATCGACTGGTCTGAATTAACCTACAGAGACATCTCAGCCACGGTTCAATCGATATGCATTAATCTCTGTACAGAGAATAAACATACCACCAAGGTGATCAAGGATTCCGACTCAGGAAAGAGTTGGGCACATTCTACAAGCAATACGGCCTTGACAAAGAACCGAAGGAAGAAAGGAAGAAAGAGAAAAAATCTTCCTCCAAGTGACTCTTTAGCAAGAGCAAAGCTAAAGATCCTGAATTTCCTCGAAGGAAGAGGAAATACTACAACCGGTACAAGAGCAAACGACGTTATGCTTCAAAGACCAACGTTTGCTTCAAAGACCAAAGTTTGCTTCAAATGCAACAGGAAATGTCACTTTGCCAACCATTGTCCTCTAAAGGACAAAATCAATGCCCTGACTATGGACGAAGAAACCAGACAATCTCTTCTCTACGCCATCAAATCAGAAGACGATACCTATTTCCAAACCGAGTCCTCCTCAGACGAAGAAGGTATCAACGTTTTCATTGATGAGGGATCTTCGAGCGAAGATGCCTTCTATTCTCAAAGTGATTCAAGCGACGAAGACGGAGTAATTTCCTGCACGGGAAGGTGTGCTGGCAAATGTTTCGGTCATATCAATGTCATCACAAAAGATCAAGAACGACTTTTTGATCTTATCGAGGAATTACCTGATGCGTCTTCAAAGCATACCTGCCTCCTCAAACTCAGGCAGAGTATTGAGGAACAGAATCCTCAGAAGATGATTCAAAATCCAATCATTTACTCATTTCAAGACATTCTGAACCGAATCAAAGGCGAAACGAAGAAACCTATTCAAATTGAAGACGTTAATCATGAAGTAAAGGTTATCAAAATGGAAGTTGCAGACAACAGGCAACGCCTCACCCTCCTCGAAGAAGCCTTCCAAGCATTCCAAGAAACCTCAAATCTAAAGGAAGTTCCAGGAACCTCCTCTTCCAATCCTGAAAGACAAATGGCAGGAAAAGTGCTGATGATTGAAGAACCAAACGAAGCCGGAGTAATCAACTACATCAGCAAATCTCAAAGTCAAAAGTGGATAACGAAGATTGTCTTCAAGGTAAAAGATTTTCTTCTCGAAGCAATAGCCCTCGTAGACTCAGGAGCATATCAAAATGTCATTCAAGAAGGCCTCGTTCCTTCCAAGTATTTTGAAAAAACGAAGGAATCCTTGAGTGGAGCCAACGGCGGTCCGCTCAACATCCAGTTCAAGTTGTCCAAGGTGCACATTTGCAAAGGAAATGTGTGTCTCATCAACACGTTCATTTTGGTTAAGAACCTTAATGAATGGATCATTTTAGGAACACCATTCCTAACCCAGATATATCCTTTCCATGTCTCCGACAAGGGTTTAGTCTCAACGAAGTTCGACAAAGAAATTACTTTCGAGTTCATTAATCCAATAACTCTTAAGTACATCAACAACGTTGAAGAAGAAATTCATCAATGCATCAATCGCATTGCCAGGAAGGAAAAAAAGATTGAGTTCCTTCAAGATGAAGTCAAATCCAACAAGGTGGCTTCCCAAATAGACAAGCCATTTGTTCAACTCAAAGTCCGGAGCTTCCAATAGAAGCTTGAAAGAGATGTTTGTTCAAGCCTTCCAAATGCGTTTTGGAACAAAAAGAAGCATATGGTGACCCTACCATATGTTGATGAATTCAAGGAGGCCCAAATCCCTACCAAGGCTCGGCCCATTCAGATGAACAGGGATCTGGTCAAAGTCTACTCCGAAGAAATAACAGACCTTCTCAACAAAGGACTCATAAGCCCTTCCAAAAGCCCGTGGTCTTGCCCGACCTTTTATGTCAACAAGCAGGCCGAACAAGAACGAGGTGTCCCAAGGCTTGTTATCAACTATAAGCCTCTCAACAAAGCCCTCAAGGGGATTAGGTACCCCATTCCTAATCGTCAGGACTTGCTGAAGCGGATCACTTTAGCAAAGGTCTTCTCAAAGTTCGACATGAAATCAGGATTTTGGCTTATCCAGATTTATCCAGCAGACCGTTACAAGACGGCCTTCAATGTTCCATTTGGACAATACAAATGGAATGTCATGCCCTTCGGATTAAAGAATGCACCGTCCGAATTTCAAAGGATTATGAACGAAATTTTCAACCAGTATCAAGAATTCACGATCGTCTACATTGATGATGTCTTGGTATTTTCAAGTTCAGTAGATCAACATTTCAAGCATTTGCAAGTGTTTCTGAATGTTATCAAGTCCAATGGTCTTGTGGTATCCCAACCAAAGATCAAGTTGTTTCAAACAAGGATCAGGTTTCTTAGCTATGACATTAATCAAGAAATCATCAAGCCAATTCAACGATCTTTGGATTTCGTAGACAAATTTCCAGATGTGCTACAAGACAAAACGCAGCTACAACGTTTTTTGGGTTGCGTCAACTATATCGGCGATTTCATCCGGAATCTCCGCTCAATTTGTCTGCCACTCTACGACAGACTGAAGAAAAATCCAAAACCATGGACGGACGAGCATACCCGAGCAGTCCAAACAATCAAGTCTATGGCCAAAAGCATCCCGTGCTTATCCCTGGTGGATGAACAGGCCAAACTCATCATTGATACAGATGCCTCTGACATCGGCTATGATGGCATTCTCAAGCAGGAACTTAACGGCAAAATCTCTGTTGTCCGTTACCATTCCGGAGTCTGGAATAGTGCACAGAAGAACTATTCCACCGTCAAGAAGGAAGTATTAGCAATAGTACTTTGCGTCCAAAAGTTCCAAGGCGATCTTATCAACAAAGATTTCGTTATCAGGATCGATTCAAAGGCGTCCAAGTTTATCTTTGAGAAAGACGTCAAGAACCTTATCTCAAAACAGATCTTTGTCAGGTGGCAAGCGATCTTATCTTGTTTTGACTTCAAGATCGTGCCTATAAAAGGCAGCGAAAACTCATTAGCTGATTACCTCTCAAAGGAACATCTCTTGAGAAACCCACAATCAGCCTCCCATGAAACCTTCTCCCAGCCGGCAACGACCACCATCGCGACCACCACCGCAACCGAATAGTTCTCAAAACTATTCTCCTCAATCAGTAGCTTCCTCCTTAGGAACTACTCCTCCCTCTAAGGGAAACCAACCCTTAAGTCAAACATCTGCACCCGCTCCAATGAGTGCATAGAATTACGCTATGGACTTGCAGTTTGAGCAAGTATCCAGGCGTCGTCAAGGTTCCTCTCCAAGGACTTTGACCATTCAATCAGACCCCTTCTGGTCTTTCCCCTCATCCTTCAACTATGTTGTTACGCCCTTTTGGTGTTTCAACTCCTAACAAGCGTGCTGCTTCTCAAGCCGCTTCCTCGTCAAGGTCTCCAATTCCGAGGAATCCTTCCTCGTTCTCTCAAATAGTTAGGCCCAAGGTTTTCCAGCCTAGACCTCCAATTCAAGGTTATTTCACCAAGACCACAATGGTGGATTTAACCATTGAAATAGAGTTCGATGGACCTTCTGTCCAAGAAGTCTGTAATCAAATATTTCCTCATGGCTTCAACTTTCTGCCAGAGGATATGTCCAAAACTAGGACCTTCTATGAGTACATTTTGGTCGACTCCAAATCCGCCGAAATTACTCATATTCCAGACAAGAATGATCCTTCTAAGATCATTTACTCTAAGCTGAGAATTTTTCGAATCCTCACTCCATCCTACTGGAAGCAAGGGATGTTCGTAGATAAGAAATTCTCACCCCTTCAAACCCCCATCATACAACTACCGCTACACAAAAGCATGGTACTTGGTATTTTGGCTTCAACCTTTCAACCACTCTTGGTTTGTGACATTCTGTAAGCAAGCTTACAAGATGCACTTACCAAATTGGTTTCAAAACTGGTGGATGTACTTTGGACTCTCCGAGGAAATATTCCCTGTTGAGGTTCAACGTTCATACCATCTCTTTCAACAGAGTATCTACTTGTTTCCCCTTTCGAAGACGTTTAGATTTGCTTTGTATTTCCAAATACCGTGGATCTTTTGCTGGAACTTCAAGCTAGGACCTTCAGGTAACTTCAAAGCCCTAAGCAAGTCCCTTAGGATCAAGTGGTGGGAAAAGTTCAGTTTTTCACACTTGGAAGTCAACAAGATGAAAGATTGGTTCAAAGCCAACGTTCATCTACAGGACATGACAAGGTAAGAAGATGAGAGTTTCCTCCTTGCGAAGAATGCGGTTATGTCCTCATTAACCGGAGCCGGATCCCAAGCAGAGTTCAACTCCGTCGTCAACACAGTTGCTGTACATATCCTGGATTCAGAAGACATTCAAGATGAAGCAGCTTCTCCATCTTCGGTCAACGATGTCGAAGACGAAGATGTAGCACCTTCGACCCCTACGAAGGATACGACATCAACAACCCATTGCTGGATTCACAACCGATGTGAATTCACCAATTTCAAGTGTTTTAATTTTATTCAAGTGTTTTAATTTTAGTTAAATTATTGCAAATATCTGTAAATTAGTTTGTTTAATTTTCTTGAATTTATTTAGATAAGATCATTGTATTTCGATCTTATCATTGCTTTAACAGTCTGCTAGAATTCTTGATTGTCCTAAAAGAACATTTGAAGGAAAAGACTCCATGCCGGAGATGGCACACTTCTGACGAGGATTCACCAACCTCAGGTGTCGCGGTTAGCGTAGTGGACTGACTCTGAATAAGAGAAGATTCCTATATCTCAAGGGGCTGAATTCATGTTACTAGGATGGGGTGCTTCTAGTGGCAGCAGGCGGGGTAGCCGAAGTAAGACCATAGGTGAGGCCGTGTATTCCAAAGAACATGAAGAATGCCTGTACGATTGATATTAGAGGAATCAACAGTCCAAGCCAATCAGAAGACAGCCGGGTGACGTCATTATCTTCTCCAGCAAGTTTTCAGAAAAGAGAATCGAAGATTAGCAGACATATCACACCTATCTTTAATCGCTTTCCTTTATTACTTTCTGCTGTAATTTTATTGCTTTCCTTATTTCTTTTGATAAGAATTAGTGAGGCCTGTCCCACCAATCTTATCTTTTTCTTTTCAAACAAAGACGTTCAGAACATGTCAAACAGGGGTCATGTCCTGTCGGCCATTTTGAAAATCTCAATTGTAATTTTGTTGGAATCACTGTGAAGACAATAGTGAAAATCAATAATTGGACCTTACGGTGCAATTATTGAATTTCATTATAAATAGCAGTGCATCCGACCATCAATGGTAGGAGAGGAACGAGAAGGAGAAAAACGAGAAGAATAAGAACGTAAAGAAGTTGTCTTGACGAAGTTTGTATGGCTGTAGGACTATTATATTATGTTAGGTGGACTTTGAAATTTCTATGTTTTGATGGACTTTCAACTTCAATGTTTGAAACTTCTATGCTTGTAATATTGTAGGAATTAATTTAATCTATGTTTGAAACTTTTATTTATGTACAATGTTCATAATGGATTTCAGTTATAATATTTATGCATAAACAATTTGGTTTTGATTCGGTTTTATTTATACATAAGTGGTTCGATTTCCATTTGGTTTGACACAAATGAACTATTTGGTGCGGTTTTAGCTTCAAATCGAATCGAACTGCGAACAATCCTAATACATATATTCTAGATTTATTAGAAGGAAAAAAGGTACCATCATCATAATATAGTAAAATAAAAAGAATTAAAATTTAGAAAGTTGGTAAAATATCAATTTAGGATTGTTTTTTTTTTAAAAATTTTGAATTATGGGTACAATTTATCCGAATATATTTTTTGGAAAAGAAAATCAATTGTACATTGCAAAGTAGATGTGGTATAAGTGTTGGAACGTAGAGATAGGTTATTAGCGGGAGTGGTGAGTTTGTCAGGACAAAGCTCTCTCGTCCCCGTAGGTGCAAGGAAACGAAGGGTAAAAAGATGTTCTGTCTTTTCCGGCATCCCCTCACCTGGACCTGGATCAGCTATTCTACACTGCCACTGCAGGTGCCGGTTATATTCCGGAATCGAACTGCGTCCCTACACTTCTCCCTCTCTTCGAACATTCCCGTCAGCAATGACATTAGAGATAACACAACCCAACATTCAATCCGCCTGGACAGTCTCAGAGCGCTAGAATGGGATAAACTTTGCGATTCAGTTGCTTCCTTCGCCCGCACTTCTCTGGGGCGTCAAGCTATCAAGGTCTGTAACGCAGCTAAGTTCTTATTTTCTTGGCCATGCTTCTACTTCTCCTATGAAGAACACTGCTTCACCTTTTGATTTATAGGATTGAATGTATGTTACCTACTACCTAGCAAGGCCAAACTAATTCCTGAAAGTTGGATACCATCATAACTAACCGATTGAAAAAAAATTCAAATCTAAAAATATCAACTGCTACAAAATTTCATTCAAGCAATTGCTCTGTTATACCCCCTCAAACTGGAGGTTGAGTGGTGAGTTTAATTTTGTAGTGGGAAGAAATATAGGAGCAAGGCATAAGCTTGTTTGTTTCTTTGATGTTGTTGGAAAAGGAAATAAATTATTTTCAACGAAGAAGAGATACGAGAGAAAATGATAACACAACCAAGAAAGAGTAGATTGGAGATCTTGAACCGTTTCTGGCCGTGGTTTCTCTGTGTTGGGTGTAAGAAGAGGAGGTCAATTTGACGCTTATTTTTGGTTCCGTTCCCTAAAGCTTGGTGGTGCGTGATTTTTTCTCACTCCTGCACTGGTTCAGTTTTTGCGTTGTTCTGTTTGATTAGGCTTCGCAGAGTTTTTGAGAGCATGCTTCTCAATGGGCTAGTCTGCTTGAGTCCATTTCACAGGAATCCTACGGGGAATTTTCTTGAGAAGACTTCATTTTTGGGCAAAATGCGCTTTTGGTCTTAAGGTTTGGAGTTGATGTCTATTTATCAGGAGTTTTAAAATGAACACTTTAGTTTACGAGGATATAGTTCTAAATGGCCCTTGAAGTCACAACTAACGACACAATGAAGTGGCGGTCAAATATAATTAATCACCAAATTGATTTGGCAAAAATGATTATAATATTGAACTTTTTTTTTAATGATGTGGCATCCCTCTCCTCACCCTTTCTTCAACCTCCCATCAGTGTGCTGCAAATTTTTTTTGTTGTCCCTGTTGTTGCTAATGAAGAACAAAGATGAATTTAACCTCGAGGACTAATGAAGAACAGCCACAACTTCCTGGAAGCACAATTCTATATGGTGACATTTACACTCCCCTCATGGACATGGTCAATGATCCTCACAATTACAGCAAGCCAATAAATCATTTAAGGACAACCAAGTATCAAATTACATCTTTACCTGAATTTTCTCATTGGGGCATTTTGTCGAACAGGTTTTGCACACGTTAATGCAGGCTGCTGTGCCCTGTGGTACTGGGATGGCAGAAGCAGGACCTCTATGTAACATTGAAACAAGTACAGTATGTGAAAACCCATCAAAATTTATGTTTTGGGATAGCATTCATCCCACTGAAGCAGCTTACAAGTTCGTCATGGAATCGCTTCTCAAGCAATTTGCCGATTGTTTTAATTAGAATTGCAGGAGTTTATTTCTGATTTAGAAAACTAGAATTTGTTATTTCCCTGTATATCTGCAGAATTTCTTCTTTTTCTTCAATATATTTATAGAGCTAACCACAATTGGTGCAACAACAGGGACAAGAAATTTTTTTTGCAATATAGTGATGGGATTTGGAGAAAGATGATGGTTAAATTCATCTTCGTTCTTCATTAGCAACAACAGGGACAACAAATTTTTTTTTAACACAGTGATGGGAGGTGGAAGAAGAGAGTGAGGTTGGATGCCACATCATAAAAAAAAGTTCAATATTATAATCATTTTTGCCAAATGAGTTTGCTGATTAATTATATTTAACCCCACATCATTTTTCAGTTAGTCAACTAACGATCAATGTGACTTCAGCTCGAGGACTAAAGTGTTCATTTTGAAACTTCAGGGACCAAATAAACATCAACTTCAAACCTTAGAGTCCAAAAATGCATTATGTCCTAGATTTTCTGAAAGCACATATTTTAATGGCTAGTATCGACGGACTTAAAGAGGAAGAAACGGAGTCAAACCAACCACGTGTGAACACAAAGGAGGCAGTTGAAGACTCAAATTTAATAAGGAATGCGAACAAATTACATGATACAAAGAAATAGTCTAAATTAATTATCTAATTTACAGCTGCATAATTTTAGCTTGATTTTCTATAATTACAATAGTAAATTTCTTTATGCTCCATTTAAAGCAGTTTTGATTCACTTTATTGTTAAATGAACAGGCCCAACTTTGGTCTTCGAACTGGACATATGAAGAAAGCCTTAGACTTTTGGATGAGACTAATGCGGCAGTAGAAATGCACAAGCATGGTGGCTGCAGCTTAGATTTAAGTGGCGTCGACCTTCATCTGGTTAGTGCATTGTCACTTATTTTCTCTTTTTACCACTGTGAAATCATCTGAAATTTGAGAAGATGGGAAGATAAGAACGTTTTTTCCTTGTACAAAATGTTGAAGTTTCAATGAATCAGTATTTTGTCTTTAACTTCTTTGATGGCCAATAAAGAGTTCAATCTGGAGATATCAACAGTCAAACGCTGTACTGACTTGTAGGTGCCTCTTTGTCTTTTTTAACTAAGGGAAGTGAATAGGACAAAGACACCATTACTGAATATTCATCTGAAGAATTTAATTAATTTTGCTCACCTACCTCAGTAATGCAGTGCTCAAGAGGCAAGGCAACCGAATTACCTTCAATCTCCTAACCTGCCCTTTTGGGTTTTTCTATAGATAGACTAAGTCTTTAAAAATGACAATTTGACAAACTGATCTACAAGCCGACTACAAAAGTTGGTTATTCGGTGAAAGCATATCTTCTTCCTGAAAAGGTCTAACCATACTTTGTTTCATCATTTGAGCTGAATACTAAAGCCATCTTGAAAACCAACTTTAGAAAACTTAGCAATTTTGTTATATCTGTTATATGAAAATTAACCCTTTAAATGTACCTAAAGAGGAAGGGCTTGATCACACCTATACTACAGCTAATCGTAACTGAAGGTAGCGAACTATAAACAGAAAATATCAACACAAAAGATAATGAATACCAGCAGCCTATACAATCCGTTAACTACCCAAAAGGCTCCAACATAGGCAGTGTTGGATTTTCATTTTATATTGTAAGCATGAGTTGTATATTATTTCTTGTTTGCATTGTCTATATTTTTTAAATTTATATGTTCTTTTTTTCTTTAGTCGTAGATGATTTTTCACCTTGTCTAAGAAGATCTTGTGTTTGATTCATAAACTATAAGAGATATAATATTTTATTTCTTTTCAAAATCATAGTGTTTTTTCACATTGTTTCCGGAAAAAACAAAAACTAAAAGTTGTTACTCATGTCACTTTCTTGTTGTTTTTGTTATTGTATTTTCATTCTTTTAAACAAAAAATGATACTAAAAAGATGCAAACTCTTATAGTAAAAGGAA
The DNA here is from genome assembly GCA_025688845.1 of Cucumis hystrix. Taxonomy (NCBI): domain Eukaryota; kingdom Viridiplantae; phylum Streptophyta; class Magnoliopsida; order Cucurbitales; family Cucurbitaceae; genus Cucumis; species Cucumis hystrix. Next base: position 9,926,894 of record CM046889.1, read on the forward strand.
AAGCACTAAGAGCGTGTGAAGGCATTTTAATTCAAACAAACATAGTGCAGAAAAACACAAAGAAGAAGAAAAATAAAACAAATATAGTGCAAAAAGAAAGCATTGGAGGTTTTGGGAAGAAAACATCACCACGATGAAGCTTTTAAGATGAGAAGAACCAAATCGATCTATTAAAGAACAACATTTGACTGCACTGATCCATAAATGAGGCCTCGAAGGTAAAGACAAGCCCATTAAAACTGGAAACCAATACTCTTGGCAGTCGGATAAAACATCCACTGCAAATTGAAGATACTGAGTAGTTTGTAAAAACAAGCCCTTTTTTATTTTTGAAAAGGAAACAACCTCTTTTGTTGATAAACAAGGAGACAAAAGCTCATAGTACAAGAGGATTAGACAATGAGCAAACAAGATAAACCAAACAAGGATTAGGAGGTGTACCCGAGCATCTCAACTAGGTTGTACCCCTTAGCACCCTCATCATATCCAACCAAATAAATGATTAAACAACAAATAAAGTCCAATTGGGGGCTAAACACAGCCAATACAACTCAATAAGAAACATAGAAACAAACTGTAACAAGACTAGGAATAAAAGACAGTCAAACTAACAAGCTGTTGAGAAAGAACTTTCACAAAATATATGATTGAGATTCCCCTTTCGGATGGCAAAAACAGCAAATAGGAGGCAAAAGACATGAAGTAGGAAGTTTCCTCTGAAGCACATCAGCTGTATTCAGATAACAATCGAGCACACAGTTTTGTACAGATCTATTGACATAGGAGAAGAATCCGCTAACTACAGTTCTGTAATTACTCCTTTCTTCTTCAAAGTGCTCTGTCTTGTTGTTAAAGGTGAAATCGGCAATAGAACATGCTCAAAGGAGTCTAGCAATGGATGGAAATGAAGCAATAGCTATTGCAGCTCTTCTACAGTTTGCCGATATGTTGCAATTTAATTTGAAAACAGCAATCAAAGAAGATGTTGATTGGTCTACACGTTTTATGCCTCTAACAAACGTGGTAAATAAGTATCTGGGTATGACCTTAAACCACTGCTCTATTCTGTTATATAATGTGACATCTTATTTAAACCTTGATTGTAGATAATGGGAATGGTTGTAAATCAATCATTGATTAAACTGATACTGAATGCTGTAGATGAAGATGGCTCGGTCAAAGATTCTGCGGTTTGCTCCTTATAACTTGCTGGTTTTGATTTTGTTACTTACATATGCTTTTTGCATTTAGAACCCTAATAATTTTGTCTTAAACACTCACCTTCATGTTTTAATTTCATTTGGTTATTCGTACTATTTCCTTCATATTTCATTTATGGAGAAAATATATTAACATTTAAGTATGTAAATTTGAGAGCATCTGTTATTTATTTATTTTATTTTTCTTAATTTATCATGATCCATGGTCTCTCTCTCTCTCCCTCTCTCTTATCTAGAGCTATGCCCTAAGAGAATCTCGAGATCAAGTTCGCAAGCTTGAAAAAAAGGTGATGTTTATTTTTCTTTTATTGAAATTTTGAATAAGCTTTGTTGAACAGGGATTTGTTAATTATTTTGACATAAGGTTTAGTTATATTTGATGAATGACAATGAGTGTAAGTGTTGGGCTACAACATTGGGATATGTTTATATTGTTTGCTTTCGTGGTTTTGACCTTTAAAAAACTTTGGGAGTAATCTGTAAGGCTCCCAATTTTCCACACATATAAAAGAAAGGGCAAAAGAGTAAATACACAATTGGCTAATAATGAGGAAATGATGGAAAAAGATCATGCAAGTGGGGCCCATGCGCAGGAATGAGAGATTGAGGTATAAATAGGTCTTTTCGGGATTGGGCAGCTAGGTCTATTTTTTTATCCTTGTGAAAAGTCGGCTGCTGTAGCCTGGGGAAGATATCCAGCTGGTGTATGGGAGGCTGGGTATGTTTTGTGTTTTCTTTTGTTATTTTGAGTATTGTGACTACTGTAATCGTTTTTGGCCTATATATAAATAAAGTTTAGAAGAGTACCGTCTCTGTTTTGCCATTGTGGTGTGGAAATCTTAGCATTTTATTAGTAGAATCTCTACATAATCTTTAGTTTTTCTTTGCCTTAAGAATTGAAATGCTTACATTCCGAGGGTTTCCTTCTTCTTCAACATCTTTTATAGAACTCAAGAAAGTTTCCAACAACTAACAAGAGTCAGAAAAGAATTTCAATAAGAGATGGCCTGAGCTAGCCTTGTTTTTCATATTGTAAGTTGCCTGCTAATGAGATTCGTAATATCATGCTGCTGCCTTTGACTCAAATAATAAAATTTTCTATGAGCTGGATGCTATAAGTGCCCTTCTTAATACTAAAAACATAAAGGAAAAGGCCAGCAAGACAATACTAAATAGAACATCTTTTATGGAACTCAAGAACGTTTCCAACTACTAACAACAATCAGAAAAGAATCTCAATAACAGATGCCCTACATCCCTTGTTTTCATATTGAAAGTTGCCTGCTAATAATATTCATAATATCATGCTGCTGCTTTTGATTCAAATAATAAAATTTTCTATGAGCTGGATGCTATATGTGCACTTCTTATTACTAAATTCAACATCATTTCTTTATGTACAGTTATCTCAGTTAATGGACAGCCTAGTTAGGAGTGCAAAGAGTGGAACTTCCGTTTTGGTAAGAAGCATCTGATTGGACTTGTATTAAGCATTCACTCATTTGTTTGTTTTCAAATGAATGTTAATTAATAATGATAAAAAACATATGGAAGTTAGTGGACTGATTATTTATCTTTCTAATGACACTGCTACAATTTTGGCTTAGGAAGTGGAAATTCTTGATGGAAGGTGGTGTATAAAATCAGAGGGTGATCAATTAATGGATGTTAAGGGTCTCCTGTTGTCCAGGTTCATCCATTCATTCATGTTCCGTTGCATCAGCTTATGAATTGTGCTCTTTGGCCCTCTTTCTCATGCTAAGTAACGCTGGTAATGAAAATATTGTTTATCAAATGCAGTATATCTTTATTGAAAGAAATAAGAAACCTGTAAGGCTGCAATCATATTAATGAAGCTCTACTACAAAATAGGACAATATATGAGTTCTCCCGAGCTGCAATAAAGCATACAAAAAAAGTGGTTCTGTTGGCAGTTATAAAATGCAAGTGAGAAGTCTTCTTCTTTATAGTATTCTAGCTTTTTATTAAAAGAAAAACCAGCCCATAAAAGCATCCCTAAAGAAAGGGGTTTTAAGCAAACAAAAGAGGACTTATGGAAGAAAAGTTTTTTCTCCAAAGTAGGAAGGCTTACTTTGATAAGATCGGTGCTTAGTGGTATTGCCGTGTATTTTTTCTCCCTCTTTAAGGCGCCTAGCTCGGCTTGCAAGTGCTTGGAGAAGTGTTTGAGAGACTTTCTTTGGGAAGGAGGGGAGGAAGGGAAGGATTCTCACTTGTTCAGTTAGGAGGCGTTGGGACGCTCTATTAATTAAGGAGGGTTGAAAATTGGCAACCTAAGGATTAGAAATAGAGCCTTGTTGGCTGAGTGATTTTGGCGTTTTGCCCTCGAGCCCGAATCTTTGTTGCATCGGATTATTGCAAGTAAACATGGTAACCATCCTTTTGATTTGGTTGAGAAGGGTTAAAGGCACACACTGGATTCTGTGGAAAGACATTTCTCTTGAGCTGCCCTCTTTTTCTCCTTTCGTTCTGTATTGTGGGGGATGGTAGGGACACTTATTTTTGGGATGATTTTTGGGTGTGAGACAATTCCCTTTCTTTTACATTACTGCATCATTATCATTTGTCTTCCTTAAAAAACTGACTGATCTAGAATTTTTGAGTTGGTTTAAGAGTTCTGTGTCTTTTTCTTTCGGATTTCGTTGTCATTTAATCAATAGGGAGACAACGAAGGTTGCTACTCTCCTTTCTCTTTTGAAGGAGTCCACGTTTAGGTTGGGGAGGAGGGATGTTCGTATTTGGAGTCCAAACCTTAGTGATAGCTTTTCTTGTAAATCCTATTTCAGATTGTTGTCAAATCCCACCCCATTTAAGGAATCGATTTTTGATGTGGTTTGGAGTATTAAGATTCCTAAGAAAGTTAGACTCTTTACGTGGCAAGTCTTGCTATGTGGTTTGACGGAAAGCGGAGGAGGCCTTTAATTATCTCCTATGGGGTTGTCAGTATTGCCCAACTGGTGTGGAGTTTTATTTTGTAGGAGTTCGAGGTTTGGTTAGCCGACCATCGTGACATTCGTGTTGTGATTGTGGAATTCCTCCTCCATCCACCTTTCGGAACAAATGTTGGTTTCTGTGGTTTGTGAGGGTGTGTGATGTGTTGTGGGATATTTGGGGGGAGATGAATAATAGAGATTTTAGAGCGAGGGATAGGGAGCCTTATATGTTTGGTCCTTAGTTAGATTTCATGTGCCCTTTTGGGCTTCAGTTTTGAAACTTTTTTATAGCTATTCACTTGTAACATCCCTCCTCCCTAACCAGCTACCCAATCCCAAACTGATTTTGGCAGCCAATTGCAGACAGAATTTACAAAAAACTGGATAGATGGAAAAGATTCAATATTTCAAGAGGTGGAAGACAAATTCTTTGCAGCTCAGTTTTGGCCAGCCTCCCTACTTACTATCTCTCCATCTTTGCCATTCCGGAAAAGGTAATTTCTGATTTCGAAAAGTTAATTCGAATTTTTTTTTGGGAGGGGAATTCCGGCAACAAGATTAATCATTTGGCTTCATGGAAAAAGGTCAAGCCTTCTCAATTAGACGGGGGGCTAGGTTTGGGCGGTTTAAAAAATAAAAACAAGGCCCTCCTTGCTAAGTGGGGTTGGAGGTTTTTGAAAGAAGACTCCGCGTTGTGGCGTCAAGTAATTAAAAGTATACATGGCTGCAAAAAATTTGATTGGCAGACTCTAAACAAATCAGAAAATAGTTTTAGAAGCCCATGGATCAGTATCTCTAGAGAATGGGAAAAGGTGGTTGTGTTGGCAACTTTCAAAACAGGGAACGGAAGGAGAATAGCTTTCTGGACAGATTCATGGATAGGTGATCTACCTTTTAAATCTCAGTTTCCACATCTTTTCAGATTAGCTCAACAGCCAAATGATTCAGTTGCTGCCCACTGGGATTTTGTCACTAAATCTTGGTCATTAGTATTTCGAAGATTGCTTAAAGATGAAGAAATTCAAGATTTCCAATGTCGTTTAACACTCATATCTCATAAAGGTCTAATGGACTTGGATGACAGGAGAGTTTGGTCATTAGAATCCTCAGGCCATTTTTCAGTTAAGTCCCTTCCAAAGCACCTTTCTCCCTCTTCACCTTTGGAAAAAGTTTACTTTAAAGCACTTTGGAAAACCAGCAGTCCAAGGAGAATAAATGTCCTGGTTTGGATTATGGCAGTGGGTTCTTTAAACTGTTCCGAGACTATGCAAAGGAAGCTTCCCAATAAGTGTTTGCTGCCTTCAGTGTGCCCCCTTTGCTTGGAAAACAGTGAGCTATTAATTCACCTATTCATTTTCTGTCCCTTCTCATCAAATTGTTGGTTTAGCATATTTTCTATGCTCAAATCAGTTTGGGTCTTTAATGGTTCGTTTAGCGCCAATGTGCGCCAATTACTGAGGGGACCTTATTTATCAAAAAACCTTTTCTAATTTGGGTTAATTTGATAAAAGCGGTTCTAGCTGAGATTTGGTTTGAACGTAACCAACGCATCTTCCATGATTAAAAAGGGAATTGGACTGACATCGTAGAGATTTCTAAAAGAAACGCAGTAGCTTGGTGTTCTTCAAATGCAGAATTCAAAGATTACTCCATTCAAGACATCTGGCTCAATTGGACCGCCTTCTTCAGATGAGTTACAAAGTAGTTTCCCTCGATTGCCAGTTCAGAAATAGTGCTTTTGTAGTTTGGACGGGTTTTATATGTATTTCTGCCGTTTTGTTTTTCCTTTCAGCCTTGCTTTAGTCTACCATAGGTAGCTTTTGTAGTTATTTTGGTTGTTTCTTTGGTCTTTTCATGACCTTAGTATTGTTCTTGTATTTTGGTCTATTCTTTGTATTTTGGATATGATGAGGGTGTTATGGGGGTGTCAACCTAGTTGAGATGTCCAGGTGCACCTACTGATCCTTTCTCTCTTTCTCTCTCTCATTTCTTGGCTTCCCTATTATTCTCATTGTATAGCTCTCTTGTACATTGAGTTTATTAATAATATAGAAGCTTGTCTCCTTTAAAAAAAAAACATTTTCCTTACTTGGAACCCCTTCGTTTAGTTGGGGTGTTTGGGAGGATTGTTTTTTTATGCCCTTATATTCTTTCATTTTTTCTCCATGAAAGTTGTTTTCATAAAAAAAAAAAAAAGATAACTTAATGAATAGTTACAAAAACACAATTGTCAGTAGTGTCCAAACAACACTTGGAACCCTTTCCACTTCTCTAAAAGTTCTATTTTTCTTCTCTCCCTATAAGATCCCACGACAACAAGGCACATATTCCGATTTGACACTAGAACCTCTCCTTCTCCCAAAACAGTAGAAAATGAACTCAATCATCTCAGAGTAGCTTTGTGCCAAGATTCAAGATTACCGAAAGTCAAGCACCTCGAATAAAAGGAAGGAAAAAGAAAAAGAATAAGAAACTTCCCTATAGCCTGTGCGAAGCCCAAACTCTAAAAACTTCGATACGACTCTTTTTTTGTCCTTTGATAAAGAATTTAACAAAGGGCCCTACCAAAGAAGAAAACTTTTTCAAAAGTTGATCTAGAGTAACAAATCTTTCGCGAATAACTTAGTAGACGAAGAACTTAACCTCATTTGGGATTTCACCTTCCATAGTGCAGAAAAAAGAAAATTCCTAGAGAGGGTAGGGTCTAGCAAGTATGAAAGAAAGAGCTACAAGTGAAACCCCGCACAAGAGAAAGCTCAAAATACATCTTAACGATACCAATAACAATAATTCAAAAGGATCAAAGAGTGCACCTGGACATTTGAACTAGACTACGACTTTACTTGAACTGGATCTGTTCTACAAGTTGTACATCTTTGTCTTTGAGTTCTAAAGACATCTGAACTAGGCTCACAACTCCTTAGCACTCTCATCATTTCCAACAAAATGGAACAAGTTGCTTTACAAGGCCTTGATTTGGATTCGAGGAAAAATCCTTTAAAAGAAGGAAAGGATGATATAAACCATCTGGGCGTCAAATTACTAATTAATTTTTTTAATAATTTTGATTAGTTTTAATATTTTCCAATTTTATCCTTTTTATGACAAGTAAGGTTAATTTTGTCATTTTACTATGTTTGCATTAGAGTTTTATTGGAAAACTATTTAAAATTTTGTCTTTAGATTTTTCAAAAGTTAAGTTTTATGGTGAATTGAATTTAGCCTTTGAGCTTTTCTTTCAAGGTTAGCCTAGAGAGCTTCTTGAATTTTGCCATTCATGTATGCCACAACATTCAAGATCGATCATCCTATTGTGTGGAGTGTTCAAATCTTGGGCTAGGGAACTTGTTCTTTGTCTCAAGATATTTGATCTTAAAGCAATCCGTGTGTAACCCAATCCTTAGGGTTGAAATTGAGCTAATTTGAGGGTTTTAGTGATTCAGAATTAGTTTCCTTTCATTCATTTGTATTAAAAAAAAAACTCACTTCCATGGATTAGATTGAATTCTGCCACCTTATAGCGTCACCCTGGTACACACTTTCCAAGCTCTTTGTAGATTATTCAATTCAAAATATTTGCTGAATTGGATTGCTTTTATTGTCTCTCTGTCATATTTTCATATATGTTGGTTATCTTTGGCTTTCTGTATTAGGTTTTCTTACTTATGTTTCTTGTACTTTGAGCATTAGTCTCTTTTCATTATTTCATTGAAGAGATTTGTTTCCTTTTCAAAAGCTAAATAAGATACATTGTGTGTCTAGTCATCAAACTATTGCAAGTGAATAAGGCTCTATTAGAATTTTGGCTTCTAAAGACAATGATTTCTTGACATTTATTTGAATTTCAAAATCAACTTGAATGGAAAATTAAATTCAAAGATAATCTAATCAATGCTTCAGTTTGGGATCCCATAGTTTTAAAAGTAGAAATTATAAAACTTTAACAAACTGTATATCTTCCAAAGAAGAAAACATAAAATTAAATGTGAAATAGTTCAAAGCAGAATTTAAGAACCAAGCTATCTTCCACGGCCCTTCTAACAAATTCTGTCGTTTGCCTAAGTTCTGTTTTTACCTGAAATGAACATCTTGAAAAGGATAAGTATTGGCATGCTTAGTAAGAGACCTGACTGTTGGGATCAGGACATGTACATACACCACCATGACTATGCAGGTATAAGTATGGTGGAACCCAAACTTGCCTCCTCCCGATGCTCACTCCTCTTTAATAACTTGGGATGTGCATCTCTTTTGTACACATAGTTATGTGTACATCTCTCTCATATATACAGAATCCATTTAGCGTGCATCTCTTTCATATACACAAAACCCACTGAGATGCAGTTTATGCAATGATTAAAGATGGAGCCATTTGGGTTCTATCTCAAGTTTGATATGTGAAATGTGAAAGAAAATGGAAAAAAATGAAGAAGGTGGCTAGTTATAGAGGATAAATAAAAGAAAGAAATTTACCTTTATTGTTTCGGAAGAAAGAGGTTCCTGTGGCTCTAGGCGAAAATTGTAAGGGATTATAAGGAAATCATCTAATTACCTTGGAGCCGTTAGATTTACAAGGCATTATTAGAAGATACTGCGTTCTAGTCTGGAAACATTTTTAATAAGATTCTGTGATTGCTCACATTAAGATACACATTACTTGAATGTAGTCTCTTTTACATTGTTAATGCTAGCTTGTAATAGTGGTGTGAGTAATTATATACTCTGTTATGCTGTACAAATGGGCAACAAATGATGAAAATAAATTATTAATTAAAAATAAAATGGATAGGGTTTTGTTTCTAATAATGCAACTAAAAAAGTTATAATACCTTTCGGGAATTTGTACATTGTACTAGTGAAAAACTGGAAAGTAGGTAAATTTGAAGAATTTGTTTACATTACCCCAACATTTTTCTTATGAAAGGAGATCAGCTCCTAAATTTTCCTTATCTGAAAAGAATGTATTGTTGCAGTGATGCGGGGATTGGTTCATTCATAGAGCCAATCTCTGCCGTTTCTTTAAATGATGAGTTGCAACAAGCAAGGGCTTCAGTGGCAAAAGCTGAGGAAGATGTTCTCTTTGTGCTAACTGAAAAGGTATGTGTGAGATGGTTAAAAAATAATAGGTGATCATAAACGTCAAAAGTAGAACACCAACGTTAATTTTGGAAACTACGTTGTTTATCATGCAACCACCATCCTTTTGGTGATTTTGAAGTTTACATATATTTAGAGTATATTAGTTTATGATATGAATATGATGTTAAATAATATTTAATCCTAAAATTTTAAGCTTTTAGGTTAGAATTAATAGTCTTAATATCAATTAATAATATTTTAAATCTTATTTATGTTCCGCGACAGGTGAAAATGGATTTTGAAGATATTAGCAAACTCATTGGCTGTATAATTGAATTAGATGTGGTGAGTATTTTTCACAACACCATCAACCCCTTTGCCTTCTCATTCCATTCTTTGGCCAATTCTAGATGTTGTTGTTCAAAATGCAACACTAACTATAACTATATGTAGTTGAAGGTTCTTGAAGTATCTAAATGAATGATTGAAATGTATATATTAGTTTGAATGATGTGCACATAAAAGTATGGTTAACTCACCCCAACTAGAAGAATGAAACCAATATGTCAAGGTGGAATATTATTGATGCCAGTTGAGTTGGTAGGGGCACTGCCTCCCCATGGTACTGATGATGGTTATGAGTAGTTATGGGGGGTGGTTACTAGACAGTTAGTCTGTCTAAATTGGAAGTGGTATCTGAAAGTGGGTAGGAAGGTTTTAGTCTTTATATTGGGTTTCTCTCTAGTGTTGGAGGAATGGTCTATGTAAGTACTGTTATATATATATTTACAGTGTATTCGAAACTTCTTTGTAGACCAAGATGAAGAATTTTCATCCCAATGTTCTGCCACCGATTCGTTTGGAAGTAATGCAACCCTATACAACCTTGGATGACAAGTGCACAAAGGGAGTCAATCCATCCCAATGGTCTAGCCAAAAAGCAATTGTGGTACCTAAACCAAGTTTAAAGGTGCCAAAGCATCCACCTTTAACCAGGTTCTAGATATGGTAATCCAGGGGTTCCCAAAACTATTACTGTTATTCCCGGCATTGTGCTAATCTTTGGCATGCATGCTTCAAACATCTTGGTACCAAAACGAGTTTTCTTCATCAAGAGATACCGGCAACCCCATCGGCTTTCACGAAAAGCACGTATCTTCTCGATCACTTTCCTTTAATCTTGGAGGCTGGTGCTTTTCTTTGGGGTCCCTCTCCTTTTCGGTTTTGTCCTGTCCAGTGAATGCAATCAGATTATTGTTGAAACTGTGAGCAGTTCAAACTTCCATGGTTGGGCTGGTTTCATTCTCCATGAGCAGTTGAGATCAGTTAAATTGGCAGTAAAAGCTTGGAATATTGCAGCGCAAGCCAAGGTCAAAGAAAGAGAGAAAATCTTGCTGTCAGAATTAGAGGCTGAGTTGATCGGGTTAAATGAGAAGAGTTGGGCTCTAGAACAGCTATGCAACCGGAATTAATTAGCATTTACCAAAATGAAGAGCAGAATTATATTCAGAAAAGTAAACTCATTTGGCTGTCTTTGGGTGATGAGAATACAGGTTTCTTCCACCGCTTTCTAAATGCAAAGAAAAGAAGGAACCTCATAACTGAATTAAAAGACGATAGTGGGGTTGTTTCGACTTCTTTCCGCGACATTGAAAGGATTATACTAGAATTTTTTGAGACACTTTACACAAGAATTCCGGGGGACAGATTCATCCCTATTAATAGTGATTGGTCTTGTGTTTCCTCAATTCAGAATGAGGCTCTTGTTACCCAGTTTTCAGTGGAGGAAATCTTTAAAGCCTTAAAGGCACTTGGCAAAAATAAAGCTCCAGGCCTGGATGGATTCACAGTGGAGTTCCTAATCAATCACTGGTCTATTTTCAAGGATATCTTAAAATCCATTATGGCTGATTTCCACAAAAATGGAAGATTAAATGTTTGCATTCAAGAAAACTTCATTTATGTAGTGCAGAAAAAAGAGAACGCGACTCTAGTCAAGGATTTCCGCCCAATCAGTCTTACTACGTTAGCATACAAGGTAGTTGCAAAAGTTCTATATGAACGTCTAAAACATGTTATGGATGCAATTATAGGTCCTACCCAAAGTGCCTTTATCGAAGGTAGGCAAATTCTTGACCCAATTTTAATTGCTAACGAGGCAGTGGAAGATTATAGGGCAAAACGGAAAAAAGGTTGGGTTTTAAAACTTGATTTGGAAAAAGCCTTTGATAGGGTGGATTGGAACTTTTTAGAAAAGATTTTATCTATAAAAAAGTTTAGTTCCACGTAGATTTCATGGATAATGGGCTGCCTAAAAATCCAAAATTTTCAGTTTTCATTAATGGTAAGCCAAGAGGCCGAACAACAACAACTAGAGGTATCCGCCAAGTGGACCCCCTCTCCCCCTTTTTATTTCTCCTAGTAAGTGAGGTTCTAGGAGAAATCATAAACTAGCTTCATAGTAACAGCCAGTTTGAAGGTTTCCTTGTTGGCAAAGACTTAATCCATCTCCCATTGCTTCAATTTGCCGATGACACTTTCTCTTTTGTAAGTATGACGTGAAGATGCTTCTTAAGCTTAAAGACACCATTAGATTATTTGAATGGTGTTCGGGGCAGAAAGTAAAATGGGAGAAATCAGCCCTTAGCGGTGTTAATGTGGTAGAGGATGATTTGATTCAAACAGCAAATCTGCTAGGGTGCAAGGTAGAAAAGCTTCCGATTATATATTTATGTCTCCCTTTGGAAGGCTACCCTCGGCAAAAGATGTTTTGGCAACCAGTCATCGATCGAATTCATAAGAAACTAGATAGGTGGAAAAGATATAACATTTCTAGAGGCGGAAGACATACATTATGCAACTCAGTTCTGGTTAGCTTTCCTACATATTACCTATCTTTATTTTTAATACCAGAAAATGTGGCTGCCTCTATAGAGAGAATCATACAAAATTTCTTTTGGGAAGGCCATGCCGGTAGCAAAATCAACCACCTTGTTAAATGGAACAAGCCTTCAGCTCCTCTAAAAAATGGGGGCCTCGACCTAGGAGGAATTAAAAATCATAACACCGCTTTGCTCGCTAAATGGGGTTGGAGATTATCAAAAGAAGAGTCGGTTCTTTGGAGCATTCATGGAAAGGAGTGGTTCGATTGGTTCACTAAAGGGCAGTCTGGTAATCCTTGGGTTAAAATTGCTAGAGTTTAGAGGTTGGTTGACTCATTAGCCTCTTTTAATCTTTGAAACAACCAAAGAATTGGCTTTTGGACAGATCTTTGGGTTGGTAACGCCCCCTTCAAAGAGCAATATTCTAGGCTCTTTAGAATTGCTCTGTTGTCCACCGGTTCAGTTGCTGCACATTGGGACCATGATATTTCTTCTTGGTCATTGGCCTTTAGAAGAAGTGTGAAGGTTGATGAAATTGTAGATTTTCCGTCACTGCTTTCCCTCCTCTCTTCTGAAGAAGTGTTTAACTCTGATGATTATAGAACATGGTCCATTGATCCTCAAGGCTGGTTTTCAGTTAAGTCCCTTTCGGCTCACTTAAAATCTGCCTCCCCAATGGATAAACGTCTATTTTAAGCAATTTGGAAAACAGGTAGCCCATGGAGAATTAATATTTTGATCTGGATTATGGTCTTCGGATCCCTCAATAGTTCAGAAATCTTGCAAAAGAAAGCCCCAATAAAAGCCTCTCCCCCTCGATCTGTCCTCTTTGTTTGAAGGCTAGTGAGAATCTTTCTCATATTTTCCTGAACTGACCTGGCTCTTCCTTCTGGCAAGGATTTTCTCCTTGTTTAATTTAGCTTGGGATTTTGACGTTTCACTAAGTGCTAGTGTGACTCAACTTCAGTAGGGTCCAATTTTGCCCAAAAAATCAAGTATCATATGGGAAAATTGTCAAAAGCTTTACTTTCAGAATTATGGTTCTAACGAAATCAATGTATTTTCCATGATAAAGTAAGACCAAGGGCAGAAATTATGCATGTAGCAGACCTTAATGCAGCAGCTTGGTGTTCCCTTAAAAAGGAGTTTGCTAATTATTCCATCCAAGACATCTTCCTTAACTGGGCTGCCTTGCTTTCTCAACCTGCCTAATCTTTTGCTGCCTTAGTTTCAATGTCCGTAGACAATTCAATCTGTAGCCCTCTACTGTTTTTTTGAAGCCTTGAAGGATTGCCCCTGTTTTAGATTGTTTTTTGCCCCCCCCTTAGTTTCTTGTTGTTGTTTCTTCCGGTCCCATATTGTTTTTCTAGACCTTTGCACTAAGCTGGCTGCTTTTATTATGTTTTTTTTATTGTTTTGATTGGTTGTACCCGGGATATGATGTTTGGCGTATGGGGGTGTCAACCTAGTTGAAATGCCTGGGTGCACCTCTTGATCCCTCTAGGACTTCCTTGATTACTACTTCTTTATTGTTCTCTTTGTATAAATCTCTTGTACCTTGAGTTCATATTAATAAAGTAGCTTTTGTCTCCGTTTCAAAAAAAAAGATACTGGCAACTCCATTTTGCCAAATGTGCCAGGTTCTTTGCTTTAAGACCTCAGTTGTACTTGAGGTCTTGAGAGAAAATGAGTTGTATACAAATTAAAATGAATATCAGTTTGCTCGTGAGAGGATGGTGAAGTGATAGAATCCCGTGTGGAAGCTTACGAACGGAGGTGCCATTGATCTCTAAAGCTGAGTAAAAATATTGTCTTATTATCTAGTGATTGAAAAAGACCCAATATGTATTGGCCGATTGTTGGTTTTCGCCTTTTTAACTTGTTCTTTGCGTTTATTTGTTTTGGTCGTTTTTTCCTTGTATTGGCCGAGGTCGTCTTTGGGCAGTTTGTTTGGTTGTTTGTCTTTACTTTTTGCTCTTTCTATAATTCTCTTATACTTTGAGCTTTAGTCTCATTTTCCTTTATTAATAAAGAAGCTTGTCTCCGTTTCAAAAAAAAAAAAAAAAAGACCCAATATGTACGAGAAGATTATCAACCAATGTGCTGAATTAAGTTATCAATCTAAACTATATGGAAAGAAATTACTATACAAGGAAATAATTTGAGTTACTTGACTTGTAATATCATCAAGTGTCTATCTCAAAACAATATTGTCTATATAACCACCCTTTTTTTTCTTTTTAAATTTATCTCAATACTAATCTTGACAATTGGCATCGACATATTTATTTATGAATTTCTCTGAAATCATCACAATATCCCTGTTCTCCAATGTTATTCCTTAGTTGGAAAATTTATGTTTTTCCTTAATGGATAGGTCAATGCTCGAGCATCTTATGGTCTTTCATTTGGGGGGACGTGCCCCAATTTAGTCCTACTAGAAGGCTGCAACTCTTCTATTGCTAATGTCTGCTTATCAGAGGACCAATCTGAGGCATCACACTTGAAGAAGAATGAATGGGTCCTCTATTTACAAAATACCCATCACCCTTTACTACTTCAGCAATATAGAGAAAATTTGGAAAATGCTAAGAGGAATGTTAAAAATGCTTTTATTGTAAGCTATCCTGAGTCTGATACTGTAGAAAGCAATTATTTATTTAATTGAGCTGTTCTAATCCATCATTTTTCTCCTAGGAGATGGGGAGAAAACCTCCTGGAGGGAATATGTCATGGAAAGAAAAAGAAGTTATAGATATTTCATTATTTAAAATGAAGGTAATTTGTTAATGTGATTTAGTGTCCGTTGATGAGATCTTCTTGTATTATTCTTTAATATATTCAAATACAAAAGTGCTTCTTATTAGGTTGATCAATTGGAGCAAGCTCGTCCTGTTTCGGTTGATTTTTCAATATCTCGCAGAATTCAAGTTTTAGTTATAACGGGTCCTAATACTGGGGGTAAGACTGTTTGTTTGAAGACCATTGGATTGGCAGCTATGATGGCAAAATCAGGTATTTTTAAGAATGGTCGGCTTCTTTTATTATTATTATTTATTTATCTTAAATTAATTTTTCTTTTCTGTTTTAGTAAATGACGTATTTTTGTAACGAATTCAAGCTGAGCTTGGTTGCTCAATCTTGTTAGGCCCAAGTGGGGCTGGTAATGTGGTGGAATGGGGTCTAATTTACGTAACAATTCCAAATGTGGTGGAATGAAATGCAGACGAATATTACATATATGATGACTAGAAAAAATTTGATATTGAAAGACCTTCATTATTACTATGCTTCAACTTTTTCGCTTGTGATATTGGCATTATAAAATTGAATATTTAAATGACCTTTCTTTCCTTTCGTTCACATTGTAGGGCTTCACATTTTAGCTTCGGAGTCCGTACAAATCCCTTGGTTTGATTTTATTTTTGCTGATATCGGTGATGAACAGTCCCTGACCCAATCTCTGTCCACCTTTTCTGGCCATTTGAGAAAAATAAGTGTAAGTAAATTTGGATCCAATCCTATTTTTGTCCCCTTCATTCCTTTTTCGAATTATTTTATCTTTTATCTTTTATCTTTTTTTGGTTTAGATAGTATCCTTTTCTATATATTCTCATGAGCTGTATTTTTGAACTAAAGAAACAATTTCATTGATGTATGAAATTACGAAAAAGGGGAAAGTGATCCCAATCCAAAGGAGTTATGAAAGATGTCTCCGATTGGACAAACAAGTGGCGTAGCTATATGTGGAATATATCTGGAGAAAAGCCTAAACAAGTTACACAAGATATGTCTGAGAAAATAACATGTTCCATGAAAATTAGAAAAGATCAAATGACTGCTCTTTGTTGTTGAAAATGTGGCTGTTATGATCAGACTAAACCGACCAAACAAATACCCTGATGAGATGCATCCCTAAGAGACTCTTCCTTCTTTTGAATGGATGATTCTCAAGAATGGAAGATAAAAAAACAGGGGATGTCGATGGGTGAAACCAAAGACCAATTTTTTTTCTTTTTGAAAAGGAAACAAGCATCTTCATTAAGATAATGGAATGAGACAATACATAGTGAGAAATGAGAAGTACTACAATGAAGAGACAAATGTGAGGATCATCGAGTGCACCCAAACATCTCAACTAGGTTGACACCCCTTAGCACTCTCATCATCTCCTAAATAAGTAGAAATAAATAAGAGCAAGGTTCCCAAAACCACTAGGAACCGATATACGGCCAAATATAACAGTACAAAAACTTGAGCCCAATACAGAGAGATGTAACAAAGTACAAACAGCAAAGATTCTATATAGGAAATCAAAATTAAAATGGAGGAAAGATGAAGGCCTTCAAATTTAGATTGATGTCCTGAATGGAGAAAGCTATGACGCACGGACAGGGACATAGGACAAGGACCCGGATACGGATACAACAGGACATGGCGATACGCCAATTTCTAAAATATGAGGATGAGGCACATTGAGGATACACTATTTTTTTAATCTTTTTTTTTTAATTATACATTTAACATAAAATACTAAATATAAGAATTTTTAAAAATCCTGCTGTTTGCAAGAGGTAAAAACATATTTTTTACGGTCCTCTCTCCTCTCTCCCATCCTCTTCTCCCTCCACTCCGGCCACACCTTCTCCTATCACACCTTCTCGCGGTCACGTCGCCGGCATCGCCAAACCCGGGGAGTCACGGATCCATCTTTTTCGGAAATGGAAGTCAAAAGTTGCAAAATCATGGACTCTTTCTACTGTATCTGGTTCGAAAGGGGAGGTTCAATATTGAAGATGCAGACTTCCAGAAAATCCTTAGATTATCCAAGTCCCAATTAGAATGGCTCATTGATTCATTAGATGTTCTTGTAAAAGAACCAGACTGGAAGTTTTTTAACAAATCTAGGAGTGATGAAACCGGAACAACAAGACTATCCAAATTCCGAACCCCGTCCGGTTGATTTCTAAGGTGTGTTGCTCGAAACTCCTCTGGATTTCAATCCTTCATCCACATCTACTCAAGAGAAACCAGGCAAGGTTGTGTATCCTTCCTCAATATGTCAAGTCTTTTTTATTGACTCATAATTATACGTCCTGGCACTCCACTCTTCATTCAGAAGCCGACCATTCACGCCAACAAGCCTTCAATCGCCCAAAGATAGGACCAAATTATGCAGCAGAGTGAAGTTCTCAAAGAAAAATGTACTCTGTTTTCAATCTAGAAACACAGAGTGGAATTTTCACCCAAAAATCCATCCCTTTCTCTTAAGAAAAACCTTACTGTGAAGCAGTCAGAGGAACATTTTTGGGTGAGGAAAAATGAAGATATTTTACAGGAAGATTTCAATAACCTATGGGTTTTAAACAGACTTTTCATTTTTGATGACTGGAAGGACATTGCGTTATATCTAGAAGAGCTATTTCAAGTCAAAATCAGTCTTAACCCTTTATTTGCAGACAAAGTCATCATCAAAGTTACCCAAGGAAATTTTGAAGATATGATTTATGCACAGGATAAATGGTTCAATTATGGAAAATTTCATCTATTATTTGAAAAATGGAATGAAGCCAAACACAGCAGACCAACTCTTATTGAAGGGTTCGGAGGATGGTTGCCAATTAAAAATCTTCCCCTAAACTTATGGTGAAGAAATATTTTTGAAGCAATTGGGGCTTACTTTGGCGGATTGGAAAGTATAGCATTAAAGACACTTAATTTGATCAAGTGCTCTGAAGCAAGAATTAAAGTCCAAAATAATCTTTGTGGATTCTTACCAGCAACTATAGAGCTAAAGAGTGAGATCTGAGGGAATTTTTTCCTTAATTTTGGAGATTTTGAACCCTTAGAAGTCCCTGCAATAGTTCATCATAATCTATCTCATAGTGATTTTTCCAATCCTATTGATTTATATAGACTGAATTCAGTGATTATTGATGAAGAACTCCAAGGTGATGACCTCCCAGAGACCTGGAATTTTCTCAAACAGAATACTCCTTCCATCTCTAGGAATCCTTTCGAGGCACTAAGGATGCTTGGGTGTGAAGATGAAAATTCATTTCGGTCGGAAAAAAATTCAGTGAAGGAACGCTCACCGGAAAAGACCTGTTTCAGGAGACAAAATTCAAATCTGAATAAAGCTGGCTCCTCCACATGCCTAGATGAAAAAAAGACTACACGAGAAGAGAGAAATTAAGATCTCGAAAAAAGAAAAAGAAAAGACTGTCAGGCGGCCCATTAATACCTTAAAAAACGGCTCTTTTAGTCCACATTCAGATTTAAACCAATGGCTGCTGGTATTCTGACGGATTTGAGGAAGAAACAGAGTTCTTTTCTCCACCAAGGAATTTCCTTTTCGGGCCATCTCATGTATCTTGCAATCAACCAAAATTACCAGCTTCTTCCAAGAATAAAACCTTCTCTGTAAAGAAATCCATCCCAAACCAATCCAGAAAATTATCTAAGAACCTCAAGACCTTTATCAAAGGGAGAACTTCTTTTCGCAACATTTGGACGGGCTTGGCTAACTCTGACTTATTAGAAGAAAGTTGTGTGAAGTTACAAATTCCAAATTCTAGAGGAAACAGGTCAGTACTGCCTTCTTTATTAAATATTAATAATTTTTCTCAATCCTCCAAGCTTTCTGGTTCATTTCTCAATTATGTGCAAGGTACCTCTTGTTTCAAAAAAGCAGAGAACCTGAGGATGAAATTGTGGAAGTTGAATCAGTTATCAGTGTGAGTAGTGCAGAAATTGAACCAGTCGAGGAAGAAGAAATCCAGACAGAGACAGAGAAACTAGAAGATAATGATCTAACAAGACAGACCCAGATATTACTGAGCTTTTTTCTTCCCCAGAGAAAGAAAGTTTGTGCAAGACAAAAAGACTCCTTCCCCCTCAAGAGTTAATCCCATTCTTTGCAGCCTGTGAAATTGAATTGATCTAAGGCAGGGGTAATCAGGATGAAGATTATATCATGGAACACTAGAGGAATCATGGGTCAGTCAAAACAATTGGCTATTAAAAAACTTTTGAAGAAAGTTAATCCAGCAATAGTAATGATTCAGGAGACCAAAAGAGAAGAAATCGACAGTTTATTATAAAGGCACTATGGAGTTCGAAAGGAATCGGCTGGGACCTTGTTGAAGCTAATGGCAGATCAAGAGGATTGCTGATTATGTGGGATGAATCTAAGCTGTCGGTTTTGGAAGTACTGAAACTAGGATATTCTATTTCAATAAAATGCAGCACAATCAATAGAAAAATCTGCTGGATCTCAAACATCTATGGACCCACACATTACCGAGATAGAAACCAAATTTGTTGTCTCTTCTTTCAGACCTCTGTACAGGAGCTTGGTGTTTGGGAGGGGATTTCAACATTACTCGGAAGGTACAACAGAGATTTCCAGTAGGAAGATTAACAAGGAGAATGATAAAATTTAATAAATTCATTAGAGAATCAAAATTGCTGGAAATTCCGCTGTCCAATGGTAAATTCTCATGGTCAAGAGAAGGAAGGTCAGTTTCACGTTCTCTGCTGGATAGGTTCCTAGTAACTGATGATTGGGATGAATCCTTTGCTGATACTAGAGCCTCTCGAAAGGAAAGACTTGCTTCAGATCATTTCCCCATCTTATTAGAAGCCGGTGCTTTTGAATGGGGTCCCTCTCCATTTCGCTTTTGCAACAGCTGGCTGCTCGATAAACAGTGCTGCCATATTATAAAAAATTCTTTGACCTCAGGAAATCATCAAGGGTGGGCTGGTTTGGTCATTTGTTCAAAACTTCGAAATTTAAAAAACTCCTTGAAATCTTGGCTTGTGGACAGTGAAAGAGCCAGAAAAAACGAAGAAGAGTCTTTGCTCCAAGCTCTTGAAAATGAAGAAATTAAGGAAGAATCTCAGACCATGCCTTCCTTAGACAACATTATGAAATTGTCTATTAAATTAGACCTCTTAGCAATCTATAGAAGAAAGGAAAGAGACTTAATTCAAAAATGTAAGTTGAATTGGTTAAAATTGGGAGATGAAAATACTAGTTTCTTCCATCGTTTCCTTGTTGCAAAAAAAAAAGACGTAGCTTGATTTCAGAATTGATTGATGACCAAGGTACTCCTACAGTTTCATTTAATGGAATTGAAAGTCTCATCATTGAATTCTACAAGTCTCTCTATACAAAATTCCCTCAAGCTGGCTCTCTTCCTAATCCCCTTGAATGGTCAGTGGTTTCGGTAGAAACGTCTAAAATAAACAAAAATAATAAATATTCGAAAAAAAAAATTCTTTTTTTATTTAAATAATACGAAGGCTAGCCTCCCCACCCTGAAGTTCTAGAGTATCTTGCCTTTCGAGTAAGCCTTTTGCTCCAATCAGTTTTTGTCAATCAAGGACTATTATTTTGTTTTGTCTTCAGCTTGCTGCCTTGCTTATGTTTCTGTTTTGGATATTTTGTTTGGCCTTGTATTGTGGCCTTTTAAACTCTTGTTTGGCCTTGTTTTATGGCCTTTATTTGGCTTTTGTATTGCTTTTAGAAACATGGTATTTAGGTTTTGTTTTTTTCCGCTTTTTGGATGTGATGAGGGCGCTAAGGGGGTGTCAACCTAGTTGAGATGCCTGGGTGCCCCTGCTGATCCTCCCCTCCTTTTGCTCTTGTATAACCCTCATGTACATTGAGCTTTGTCTCTCTATTTTCAATATTAATAATAGTGAGACTCGTATCATTTAAAAAAAAAAAACATAAAATACTAAATATACTCCACTAAAAAAAAGCATAAAATTCTTAATGTGGGAGAAAGTTGTCAACAAAGTGGAGTGCACTTTTAGCAAATTCTTTTTGGAAGGACATAACGGTGGAAAGTTGAATCATTTAATGAAATGGGAAGTTGTCTCAAGGTCTTTAAATAATGGCAGCCTAGGCTGGGTGGTTTAATGAATAAAAATCTGGCCCTTTTAGCTAAACGGGGCTTTGCGGTTCTTCCATGAGAAAAACTCCCTATGTTGCCAAGTAGTGAAAAGCATCCACACTACAGATTTATTCAAATGGGCACACGACTGGAAAATCTTGTTTTAGTCTCCAAAGCCCGTGGGTCAACATTTCAAGAACTTGGCTGAAAGTTGCGTTTTAGCTTCCTGTAAAGTCGGCAATGGCAGAAGGGTTGGCTTTTGGGTTGACTATTGGATTGATAATCTCCCTTTGTGTAGGTTACCAAATCTCTATAGAATTGCCCAGCTCCCGAATGGTTCAGTTGCTACCATTAGGACCATAATTGTTCCTCATGGTCTCCAATGTTTGGAAGGTTTCTTAAGGATGGTGAAATTCCGGATCTACAATCTTTACATGGCTTGATTTCAAGATTTCAGGTGAAAGACAGCCCTGATAAGTGGTTTTGGTCTCTTTATTCCAGCAAGATGTTTTCAGTCTTGTTAACCATCTCTCCGTGTCATCTCCCATTGAGAAAGATTTGGAAAAAGCTGTGGAAATCCATGAGCCGAAGAAGAGTGAACATTCTGGTTTGAATAACGCTTAAAGGAAAAAAATAATTCAAACAAAAATTGCCTTCTCACAGTTCATCTCCTTCCATCTGCCCCTTGTGTCAGGTGGCCAGCGAGCATCGACAGCATCTATTCTTTACTTGTCCCTTTGCTCATAGATATTGGGTGAAGTTGTTTGACTTTTGTGGTTTGAAAAGGGTGTTTGATAGAGATTTTCCGAGCAATGTGCATCAACTTGTATTTATTAAAAGAAGAAAAGAGAAGAAACAAACTATTTTACGTGGAAACCCTAGAATAGGGAGAAAAACCATGATGCTATTTTCTTATTATTTTTCTGTATCTCATAATGATACATGGAACGTTTATTTATAGGTTATAGATGTAATCTAGAATTGAGAGAAGTATATTTCTTATTTGTATTGAGTCAAATGAATGTTACATATTTATATAGAGAATAAAATAAACCCTAGACACTATGTACAATTACAATAAAGGAGATATGATATAAATATAAATATATATATCATAACACTTCCCCTCAAGCTGGAGCAAATATGTTGATCATGCCCAGCTTGTTGCACAGATAGCTTATCCTTGCTCCATTTAAAGCTTTAGTTAGAATATCTCCCAATTGTTCTCCTGTCGTCACATATCCTGTGGACACCAACCCATCTTGGATTTTCTCACGAATGAAGTGACAATCCACCTCAATATGTTTAGTTCGTTTATGAAATACTGGATTAGATGCAATATGAAATGCAGCTTGATTATCACACCATAATTTAGCTGGCACGGTAATACTAAAGCCTATCTCAGATAATAGTTGGTGAATCCATATTATTTCACACAGATTGTGCCATAGCTCTATATTCTGACTCAGCACTCGAACGAGAAACAACATTTTGTTTCTTACTCTTCCATGAATCGTGGTAATTCTGAAACTTAGCAAACTCATTTGCAGAAATAGTAACCGATGCCTTTGGTATATCACATGTGGAGGCTATCTGAGCATGTTGAGATCGTTAACTATTCTTATATAACAATTTCCGACAATCACGTTTCATATGGTCTGGCTTTCGAGAGTAGTTACAAACAATCTCTACAGAATCTGGTTTTCGATAATCATTACTATTCCTCTGAACATTGCTATCCATCGCTCGAGGTGCCTGAGGGTTATTATTCTTGCTAAAGAGAGCACTACTGGGTTGAGGAAGACACACCAGTCGGAGAGCTTTCAATGCGAAGGACCCGAGTGAAAGCATCATCTAATGATGGAATCTTAGAGTAAGAGAGAATTTGTGTCTTTCCCATTCCAAATTCAGGTAAGAGTCCATTAAAAAAAATCATAACAGCCATCTTCTCTCGTTGAGCTTGTTGAACTTTAACATCAGGACTAAAAGGTAACAACAAGCCAAGCTCGACAGTTATCTTCTTAAGCCGCATAAAGTAGCTGGTGACAGACTCAACTTTTTGTTCCGCACGAAAAAATTGCATACAAACTTCAAACATTCTATGCACTTGCTCTTTACCTGAATATAGAAAATCTAAAAATTCCAGAAGTTCTTTAACAGACTCACAGTGATCAACCAATCCAATTATCTCACTCTCAATGGAGTTTTTGATCTGAAGATATAAACGGGCATCATCACGAAGCCAATCCTTCTTCTGCTTTGCATCTTCTGGGGGTCCTTCGGTAATATGATCATCCATATCAGTACTTCTCAAATAAAATAAAATTGTCCGATGCCAATTGTAATAATTAGATCCATTTAACTTATGTTCTGTGATCTTAAAGGCTAAGGGAATAACGTTGGAGACTACGAAATTTTTTATGCCAGCCATATTGAAGTCACACACTGATTGTAGTCCACACAAACAAAAAGAAAATCAATCCAAACAGCTGCAAAATTGGAAAAAAAAAAACCTTAAACCAATAGCGTAACCTTCAGTTTTCGTGAAACCCGAATGCTATTTGATAGACCCAATGGTACAGACTGACCGGAAACAATGGTTCGAGACAAGCCCAGAAGACGGAGAACAAATCGGACGTCTCACGCGCTCTCACGCGCCGGCGTGTGGGTGAAGGTCAAGAAAATTCCGGCGGGGCTTGAAGGTCACGCGCGGTGGTTTCCGACGATTGGCGAAGACAGACTTGGGCGGACGGAGGTGGTGTTTCCTATGGTATGGGCGATGTCGACAATCGGTCAGCGGAAGGTAACCTAAACTTAAGCCTAATGGAGGAGGAAGCTAATGGCCATTCGAAACCCTAATGGCTCTGATACCATGTAATCTAGAATTGAGAGAAGTATATTTCTTATTCGTATTGAGTCAAAGGAATGTTACATATTTATATAGAAAATAAAATAAACCCTGGACACTATGTACAATTACAATAAAGGACATATGAGATAAATATAAATATATATATCAAAACAGTAGAATCCAAAATAAAAATAATAAAAGATAATTAAAGCACTATAAAATCTTTACAAGCTCTCGGGCTTTCAACATACAACAAGCCCGCTAATTCTAACACTCCCCCTCAAGATGGGCTGTAAATGTCAAAAAGACCGAACTTGTTAACACAAGACTCGAAGCTTTGTCTGAGTAGCCCTTTTGTGAGAATATCAACAATTTGTTGACTTTAAGGTATGTAAAGAATGTAGATGCTACCACTGTCCAATTTCTCTTTGATAAAGCGTCTGTCAATCTCTACATGTTTAGTTCTGTCATGTTGGACCGGGTTATTAGCAATACTGATAGCCGCTTTATTATCACAGAAAAGTTTCATAGGCACCACATAGTCCTAGTGAAGATCGGATACCTTTTGAAGCCAAATTTTCTCACAGATTCCCAAACTCATGGTCCTATATTCAGCTTCAACACTACTCCTGGCAACAACCCTTTGCTTGTTACTTCTCCAAGTAACGAGATTGCCCCGTACAAAAGTACAGTACTCAGAGGTAGATTTTT
The DNA here is from genome assembly GCA_025688845.1 of Cucumis hystrix. Lineage (NCBI taxonomy): Eukaryota > Viridiplantae > Streptophyta > Magnoliopsida > Cucurbitales > Cucurbitaceae > Cucumis > Cucumis hystrix. The sequence continues at coordinate 9,951,491 of CM046889.1, forward strand.
TTTATCAACAATAGACCTTGCCCAGTCAGAATCTGTATATGCCTCAATACACCTTTTGTCAGTTTTCTGAATCTCAATCCTTTACCAGGAGTTGTTTTTAAATATCTCAGGATTCTGTTTACTGCCTCCATGTGTTCTTCGTAAGGAGTCCGCATGAACTGACTAACAGTACTCACAATATATGAGATGTTGTGCCTAGTGTGAGATAAATAAATTAGTTTGCTCACTAGGCGTTGATACTTTTCTTTGTCAATCAGAACTTTATCACTTGTATCTCTGAGTTTGGCATTGGGCTCAATAGGTGTATCAATGGGATGACATCCTAACATACCTGTCTCAGTTAACAAATCAAGGGTGTATTTCCTCTAGGATATAGAGATGCCTTCTCTAGATCTGACAATTTCCATCCTAAGGAAGTATTTCAGATTCCCCAAGTCTTTAATTTCAAACTCATCCCCCATCTTCCTTTTTAACTGAAGGATTTCATTGACGTCATCGCCAGATAGAACAATGTCAATAACATAAACTATCAAAATTGTAATTTTTCCAAAATTGGAGACTTTTGTGAATAACGTATGATTAGAATGCCCCTGAGTGTACCCTTGAGACTTGACAAAGGTGGTAAATCTGTCAAACCAAGCTCTTGGTGACTATTTCAACCCATACAAGGACTTTCGAAGTCTGCAAACCTGATGGCCAAACTGGGCTTCGAATCCTGGTGGAGGACTCATATACACTTCTTCTTCTAAATCTCCATTCAAGAATGCATTCTTAACATCAAGTTGGTATAGAGGCCAATCTTTATTCACAATTACAGACAGTAAGACTCTCACAGTGTTCAAATTTGCAACAGGAGAGAAGGTTTCAGAGTAGTCAACCCCATAAGTTTGAGTGAACCCTTTTGCAACTAACCTAACCTTATATCTGTCAAGAGTACCATCAGCTTTGTACTTGATAGTAAACACCCATTTGCATCCCACACTCTTGTGCCCCTTAGGTAGAGTGCAGAGCTCCCAAGTCTTGTTCTTTTCCGGGGCTCTCATTTCCTCCATGATTGCAGTTTTCTACTCTGGGCGTTCACAGGCAACATAGATATTTTTGGGTATGGCAGTTGAGTCAAGACTGACTGTAAAGGATTTAAACCGAGGAGAGAAGTTCTTATAAGACACGAAATTAGCAATAGAGTGCTTTGGGCAGGACCTGGTACCCTTCCTTAGTGCAATAGGAAGATTAAGAAACGAATCGTACTCATTGATATTTTCTAAATAATCCTCCATAGTGTATTCTATGTAACTTTTGCAGTCACCTCATTTCCACCATCACTGCCTTCTTTATCTGAAATGACCCCAGTATCAACACTGTCTTGTTCACCTATGTTCTCAGGAATAGCTTGTAAGACCTCCTATTATCTATACGTATAAGAGGAAGGGTAGAAAGGGAAATTCCTTAGCAACTAATGATGAGAAAATAATGGGAGAGGATCGTGCATGTGGGCCCGCCAGGAGGAATGATAGAGAGAGATGTAAATACCTAATGTTGGGGTAGGGGAGATTAGGTCTTTTTTTGTTATTTCGAGGAGAGCAAAGGCTGCTATGGCCTGAGGATATCCAGTCCTGTATAAAGGAGCTGGGTATGTTTTTCTATATTGTTCTTTCTTTATTTTCATGTTTCCTACCGTTGAATGTATTTTTGGCTTATACATAAATAAAGATTTACAGAGTGTTGCCTCTGTTTAGCCATTTGGTTAGGATATTTTTATGTTTTCTTGTTAGAATCCTAACAACTGGTATCAGAGCCTCAAAAACTGGGGGTGGTTACGCGTTTAATGGCTCAACGACAAATAGAGGAAAGGGTGGATGGGACGGAGAAAGAAATCCTGGGCTTAAAGGAGATGATGTTAGAAATGAAGAAATCCATGGATAGGATGGCTGAGGAGATGAGAGAAAGCCATAGCTACAAAAGGAGAGACGAGTCGGATACTTCCGATGGTTCTATTATGAAATTTAAGAGGAAGGTGGAAGAGATGGAAACCACCACAGAAGGGAATATTGCCAATGTAGATTGAAGCAAATATAAAAAGTTGGAGATGCCGATGTTCACTGGAGAGAACCCTAAATCGTGGGTTTACCGAGCAGAGCACTTCTTCGAGATTAACAACTTGGCGGACGCAGAGAAAGTCAAAGTAGCCGTGGTTAGTTTTGGACAGGATGAGCTCGACTGGTACCGGTGGAGTAATAACCGCAAGAAGGTTGAAAACTGGGAGGATCTGAAGGGGAGAATGTTCGAATTCTTTCGGGATTCTAGACAAAGAAGTTTGGGAGCAAGGTTAATTAGAATTTAGCAAGATGGAACCTATAATGACTACTTAAAGAAGTTCGTCAACTATTCGGCTCCATGACCTCAGATGGCTGAGAGTGTATTAATGGATGCTTTTGTGACTGGATTGGAACCTGCACTGCAAGCCGAAGTGATCAGCAGGTATCCTCAAACTTTGGAAGAATGTATGAAGGAAGCACAGTTAGTGAATGATAGGAATTTAGCACTGCAGTTAGCCAAAGCAGAGTGGGGAAAAACAGAACTGAAAGGAGGAGGATCTAGGAAACCTCCAGAGAACAATGAGAAGAGTAGTCAAAAGAGAAGTGAGTTTCAGATGAAACAAGTCACTATTCCAATCAAGGGAAGTTATCAAAAAAGCGAACCTTCTGTAAAGAGGCTGGCGGATACTGAATCTAGGGCAAGACTGGACAAGGGCCTATGTTTTAGGTGTAATGAAAAATACTCCCCGGGCCACCGATGCAAGTTAAGGAAAAGAGAGAATTAATGCTTTTTATTCTCAATGAGGAAGAAAGTAGTGGGGAAGGGGGCACAAGAGAGGAAGGTACCGAGGAGGTTGTGGAACTAAAACAGTTAGACATTGTAGAAGAGACAGAAATCGAACTCAGGACAATCACCGGAATTACCTCTAAGGGAACCATGAAGTTGAAAGGGAAGATAAAGGGAAAGGAAGTGATAGTTCTTATTGACAGTGGAGCAACCCACAACTTCATACACGAGGCATTGGTGGAGGAGAAACGACTGAAGATCACGCAAGGGACAAAATTCGGGGTAACAATCGGGGATGGTACACGTTGTCTTGGAAAAGCGATCTGTAAGAGCGTGGAACTAAGGCTGAAGGAATTAACCATTATAGCAGACTTTCTAGCTGTGGAATTGGGAAGAGTTGATGTGGTCTTGGGGATGCAATGGCTTGATACGACCGGAACCATGAAGATCCATTGGCCGACACTCACTATGTCATTCAAGATAGGAGGGAAACTAATAGTTCTAAAGGGAGATCCTTCACTCATCAAAGCAGAGTGTTCCTTAAAAACATTGGAGAAAACCTGGGAAGTAGAAGACCAAGGATTCCTTTTAGAACTACAAAATCCGTGGCTCCATGCTATTGATTAATGTGGATCGAACAAGAGATTCCTCCCCCTTCCAGTATCGTTCTTAAGGGTCCCCAGGCGGAGGACGAGGTATTTTCCTGTCAGAAAGTCGAATTTATACCGCCCTTCAAGAACAATTTTCACTGATTGAGACTATGAGAAATAGTTATTGTCATTCAATTTTTTCCCTGAAACATATCCTGTAGACTATGCCACTGTATCATAAGGAGAGGATAGAGAAGGGAACAAGGTTACTGGATTCTCATAATACACCGGTAAAGATGTATGAAGACCACGACCAGGAGATTGGATGTTGCCCCTAAGGTAGCCTTAAGTGCTGCAATCTGCTGTCTAAGCTCCTCTAGTTGTTGGTGAGTCATATTCGAAGAAGAAGAGATTAGCACTTTAGGTTTCGAATGTTCCGAAGACTCTCCAACTTCAAATGTTGAGTAGATTTGGAAATGCCCAACCCCGGGACTATAGCTAGGGTTTGGAACAGAGTTAGTAGACGACAGGGCATATAGGTTGGTCGGCAGAAGCGGCGGTGGCTCGACGGAGGTAGATGGTAGAACATGAAGTGGTGCATGGGAGGCATTAACGGCTGCGGATGAAGGCAAGGGTGGCAGGGATGGGTTGGTCGACTCTTTTTGAACGAGATGGGTAGGTTCAGAGGTCTTCAATGGCGGCGCGTGGAGGCGTGTACGGCGGAGAAAATGCTGAGTTCAAGATTGTTGGCGTTGTCTGAAGTCGCGAAACCATTCATCCATGGCAGCACCAATACAAGTATTGACGATGGCGGCAATGGTGGCACTGATTATGGTTGTCTCCTCTGTTCGGTTTCCAACAAGTGTTTGACCTTCTAGGGTTTCATCTACACCTTGCTTTGATACCATATTGAAAGAAGAAAAGAGAAGAAACAAACTATTTTACGTGGAAACCCTAGAACAGGGAGAAAAACCACGATGCTATCTTCTTATTATTTTTCTATATCTTATAATGATATAGGGAACATTTATTTATAGGTTGTAGAACCCAAAATAAAAATAATAAAAGATATTTAGGGCACTATAAAATCTTAACAAACTCTCGAGCTTTCATATACATCAAACCCGCTGATTCTAACACTATTATGTATAAAGCTGAAAAGGCAAGCTAATTTACTTTGGCTCGATGCTGGAAAAGCACTCCATTCTAAGTTGTGGTTTGAACGAAATCAGAGGATTTTTCAAGAGAAGGCAGCCCCTTTGTCTGATCGATTCGAAGCAGTTAGGCTCAATGCCTTTCACTGGTATGCTATCTCTAAAGAGCTCAAGGACTACTCGGTGCAAGATATGGGCCTTAATTAGAGAGCTTTCTTCCAGCCTTAGTTCTTTTATGGAGTTGTTTTTGTTTATGGAGTTTATTTAGAGGGTCTCTTTGTATTTGTAGTGAATCTTATTGCACAAAATGGTGTATTAGTATGGATTTATTACTTTTGTTAGTTGGATCTTGGAGATGATGAAGACGCTAAGGAGGTGTGAACCTAATTGAGATGTTCGGGTCCATCTCTTGCTCTTTAGTCTCTTTTTTTATTTTGTATAATCCTCTTGTACTTTGAGCATTATCATACTCTTAGTGCCATCATCGTTACCCATAGAAACAAATAGATCATGAAATGAATAATTCTTGAATTCCATATTCAAAGTGTAATCTAGAATTCAAAGAAGTATATTTCTTATTCATATTGAGTCAAAGGAACGTTACATATTTATATAGAGAATAAAATAAACCCTAGACACTATAAGGACATATGATATAAATATAAATATATATACCATAACACTCCCCCTCAATCTGGAGCAAATATGTCGATCATGTCCAGCTTGTTGCACAGATAGCTTATCCTTGCTCCATTTAAAGCTTTAGTCAGAATATCTCCCAATTGTTCTCCGGTCTTCACATATCCTGTGGGCACCAACCCATCTTGGATTTTCTCACGAATGAAGTGACAATCCACCTCAATATGTTTAGTTCGTTCATGAAATAGTGTATTAGATGCAATATGAAGTGCAGCTTGATTATCACACCATAATTTAGCTGGCACGGGAATACTGAAGCCTATCTCAGATAATAGTTGGTGGTGAATCCATACTATTTTGCACACAGATTGTGCCATAGCTCTATATTCTGATTCAGCACTCGAACGAGAAACAACATTTTGTTTCTTACTCTTCCATGATCCTAAGTTTCCACCTACAAAGACAATATCCAGAAGTTGATCTCCTATCCTCACGAGACCTCGCCCAATCAGCATGAGAAAAACTTTCAACTCTCGTGTGTCCATGATCTTTGTATAAGATCCCATGTCTAGGAGTAGCTTTTAGATAACATAAAATATGCTCTATTGCAGCCCAATGATCCACTGAAGACATGAACTGACTTACAACAATTACAGAATAAGCAATGTCTGGTCGAGTCACTGTTAAGTAGTTCAACTTTCCAACTAGTCTCCTATATCTCTCAGGATCTTTACATAATTCTCCTTTTTTAACAAGTTTCAGATTTGGCATCATAGGAGTGCCACTTGGTTTGGCTCCTAATTTTTCTGTCTCAGACAACAAATCAAGTACATATTTTCGATGAGACAAATAAATACCTTTCTTGCTTCTCATCACTTCAGTGCCCAAAAAATATTTCAGTTGGCCCAAATCTTTCATATAAAACAGACCATGAAGGAAAGTTTTGAGAGACAAAATACTCGATGCATCATTTCCAGTAATAACAATATCATCAACATATACAACTAGTAGAACTATATCATGATCAGATCGACGATAGAAAACCGAATGATCAGATGTACTTTTCTACATACCAAAGCATACAAGAGCTTGACTAAACTTACCAAACCACGCACGAGGACTCTGTTTCAAACCATACAACGATTTTCGAAGGTGACATACCATATCACTCTCCCCCTGAGCAACAAACACAGGTGGTTGCTCCATATAAACTTCTTCTTGAAGATCACCATGCAGAAAAGCATTCTTAATGTCAAGTTGATGCAAAAGCCATTTATGGGTAGCAGCCATGAAAAGAAATAGGCGGATGGAAGTTAATTTGGCAACTGGAGAAAATGTATCTCAATAATTAGTTCCATATATTTGAGCATAACCTTTAGCAACAAGGCGAGCTTTTAATCGAGCTACTGTTCCATCGGGATTCATCTTGACAGCAAACACCCATTTACAACCAATGGCCTTCTTTACTGCAGGACAAGATACCAAATCCCAAGTACCATTATCATCTAAAGCAGTCATCTCCTCAATCATTGCATTTCGCCAGCCAGGATGAGACAAAGCTTCATGAACAGAGTAAGAAATAGATGTGGAGTCAAGGGACATAGTAAAAGCATATGTGGGGGGAGACAATTGGTGATAGGAAGCAAATGAAGAAACAGGGTAAGTACACTAGCGTTTACCTTTGCGAAGAGCAATGGAAAGATCATCACTTGGCCCCGAATCGCATGATGAAGGAGGCATTGATGGAGGACATGAGTTTGAAGCTTGTGGTGGAGGTCGTCGAGAGTAGACTCGAGAAATTAGTGGACGGGAAGGAGGCGCATCAATGACCGAAGATTACGCTAAACTTGACATTTGTGTTATCTGAAAGCTACTCCTGAACGTGGAATCTTATACAAAGATCATGGACATGCGAGAGTTGAATGCTTTTCTGATGCTGATTGGGCGGGATCTCTTGAGGATAAGAGATCAACTTCTGGATATTGTGTCTTTGTAGGTGGAAACTTAGTATCATGGAAGAGTAAGAAACAAAATGTTGTTTCTCGCTCGAGTGTTGAGTCTAAATATAGAGCTATAGGACAATCTGTGTGCGGAATAGTATGGATTCACCAACTATTATCTGAGATAGGCTTCAGTATTACAGTGCCCGCTAAATTATGTTGTGATAATCAAGCTGCACTTCACATTGCATCTAATCCAGTATTCCATGAACGAACTAAACATATTGAGGTGGATTGTCACTTCATTCGTGAGAAATCCAAGATGGGTTGGTGCCCACAGGATTTGTAAAGACTGGAGAACAATTGGGAGATATTCTAATTAAAGCTTTAAATGGAGCAAGGATAAGCTATCTGTGCACCAAGCTGGGCATGATTGACATATTTGCTCCAGCTTGAGGGGGAGTGTTATGATATATATTTATAACATATGTCCTTTATTGTAATTGTTAGACCCTCTATCATTCACACATACAAACGTAGGGACAGAAAAGGTAATAACTAAGGGGCAACTTAACCTATTAGGTTTATTGAAGGAATATTCTAATGTGGGACTGACAGGAAGGTATGGGAGTATATAAGGGAATGTTTTTGGGATTGCTGAGGTATCATCATAGAGAAAAGAGTAGCCGCAGCTTTTGGAGATGGCCAGCATTCTCGAATTAGTTGGAGAGTTATCTTTTATCTTTGTTATTTTCTTCATGTTGATATTGTCTAGTGTGGTGTTTCCTTTGTTAGAGGATAGTATATGAACCTTGTCTTCCGTTATAACTATATTAATATATAAATACAGAGTACTGTCTCTGTTTCTCTATTGTTTGTTGGGATTTTACTGAGTGGCAGGTGTTGGGTCCTTACAAATTGGTGTCAGAGCTCCAAAAATCTTGGGGAGAACACGAGCGATGGCACAGAGACAACTAGAAGAAAGAATGGAAATCAGTGAGAAGGAAATATTAGGATTGAAAGAGTTGATCCTTGGACTAACTAAAAGCGTGGAGAAATTGTCGGAGGATGTGAAGGAAAGTAGTATGAGCAAACGCCGAGAGGAATCTTGTGGGTCTGATGGGTCTGGGTTGAAAATGAAAGGCAAGATGGAGGATGCTGACATGATGTCGGGCTTCATGGGGGGTGCTCTGGATAGAAACAAATACAAAAAGTTAAAGATGCCCATTTTTGTAGGGGTGAACCCAGAATCTTGGGTGTACCGAGCCGAGAATTATTTCGAGATCAACGACGTAGCCAAAGCTGAGAAAGTGAAGCTGGCAGTCGTCAGTTTTGCACAGGACGAAGTGGACTGGTTTCAGTGGAGCAATCACCGGAAAAGTTTCACATCCTGGGAAGATTTGAAAAAGAGGATGCTTGAATATTTTAAAGTTCCGAGAGAAGGTAGCTTGGGAGCTCGTCTCATATGCATACAGCAAGAGGGGTCGTACACAGAGTATGTAAAAAAATTCCTCAACTATTTCGCGCCACTACCGGAGATGGCAGAAAGCGTGTTGATGGACGCAATCGTAACAGGATTGGAGCCGTCTTTGCAGGCTGAAGTGAAAAGCAGGCACCCATTAACTTTAGAAGACTGTATGAAGGAGGCACAATTAGTCAATGATCGAAACTTAGCCTAAAATTAGCATTAAGTGAACTGGGTTGTAGTGGGCCGGGTAAGGTTGGGGTTCAAAGTAGTACTAAAAACGTTGAAAAGGGGATGAGTGCGGAAAAGAAGAAACGCGAAGTACCGAATATGCAATGAAGCAAATTGCGATTCCAATCAAGGGAAGTTACGCGCGAGGGGAACCACCGGTGAAGAGGTTGTCGGACAGTGAATTCAAAGCAAGATTGGATAAGGGTTTACGCTTTCGTTGCAACGAAAAATACTCCCCTGGGCATAGATGCAAGATAAAAGAGAACAGAGAGCTGATGCTAATTATTTTAAATGAAGAGGAAGGTCGGGAAGAAGCATCAACCAGCGTAATTACGGAAACAGAGATGGAGACTGGAACCGAGATAATCGAACTGAAAACGTTGGAAGTGACTGGAGAGACGAGAAGGGAGAGGAATTTGCAAGCGTGTGGAAGTCAAGCTGTCGGAGTGGAAAATTGTAGCAGATTTTCTCGCCATTGGATTGGGAAAAATTGATGTTGTGCTGGGAATGCAATGGTTGAGCACTACCGGATTCATGGGCGTGCATTGGCCTTCGATGACTATGACATTTAGGATCGGGAAGGCACAGATTATACTAAAACGGGGGACCCAACATTAGAAAAGATAGAATGCTCCTTAAAAACGATAACCAAAACATGGGAAATAGAAGACCAAGGATTTTTGCTGGATTTTAAAAACCTGTAAATTGAAGAGGGAACACCATACGACAGTGAGATTGAAGAGAAGGGAGATGAATCCTACCCATGATTAGAGAACTTTTAAAGGAAAACAAAGAAATTTTCGAATTACCTCAAAAGAGGGCGGGGGATCACCGAATATTGACGACGGAAGGGCAGAAACCCGTAAGTGTTAGACCATATAAGTACGGGCACATCCAAAAGGAAGAGATTGAGAGGTTAGTTGATGAAATGTTGCAGGCGGGGATCATCCGACCAAGTAGAAGCCCATACTCCAGCCCTATGTTATTAGTGAAAAAGAAAGATGGAGGGTGGCGTTTTTGCGTAGATTATCGAAGATTGAATCAAGTGTAGTGGTTAATAAATTTCCCATTCCGGTAATCGAAGAACTTCTTGATGAACTACATGGAGCTGCGATTTTTTGTAAGTTAGATTTACAATCTGGGTACCACCAGATTAGAATGAGGGAGACGATATTGAAAAGACGATATTGAAAAGACGACATTTCGCACTCATGAAGGATACTACGAGTTTATGGTTATGCCGTTCGGATTAACCAATGCGCCTGCCACCTTCTAGTCATTGTTGAACCAAGTTTTCAGACCGTTCTTGAGGCGATTCGTATTGGTTTTTTTCGATGATATTTTAGTCTACAGCTCGGATGTTACTAAACATGAGAGGCACCTCGGTGTGGTGTTTAATATTCTAAAAGACAATAAATTGTTTGCCAATGAAAAGAAATGTGTCATTCGGCACTCTCGAATACAATATTTGGGCCATTGGATATCGAAAAGAGGGGTAGAGGCGAACGATGAAAAGGTGAAAGCAATGGTTAATTGGCCACAATCGAGGGACGTATCTAAATTGAGGGGATTTTTAGGCCTCACCGGCTACTACCGAAGGTTTGTTAAAAATTATGGAGACATTGCTGCCCCACTCACTAAACTGTTGCAGAAAAATGGGTTTAAGTGGAGTGAGGAAGCAACTGAGGCCTTTGAACAGTTGAAGCAGGCCATGATTTCTGTCCCTGTGTTAGCTCACTTCTCAATATCGTTCACCATGGAAACAGATGCATCAAGGGTTGGGTTAGGGGTTGTACTATCACAGAAAGCTCGACCAACTGCTTATTTTAGTCAGAAATTATCTTCCCGCGCGCAAGCCAAGTCCATATATGAAAGAGAATTGATGGCTGTTGTGATGGCAGTACAGAAATGGAGGCATTATTTGCTGGCTAGAAAATTCACTGTACTTTCAGACCAAAAAGCCTTAAAATTCTTGATAGAACAAAGGGAAGTCCAGCTCCAATTTCAGAGGTGGTTGACCAAACTCCTTGGGTATGACTTTGAAATCTTATATCAACCAGGGTTGCAAAACAAGGCGGCAGATGTTCTATCCCGAATGAACCACGGAGTGGAACTTAACACAGTGACGACTCAAGGGCTGGTTGATATCGATATGGTGTTGCGGGAGGTGGAAAGCGATGAGGAACTCCAAAACATAATCAATACTTTGAAAGAGAATCCGGAAGGGAAGGTTAATTATAAATTAGTGGATGGACGCTTGCTGTATAAAGGAAGGTTAGTGCTATCTAGAACGTCAACTTTAATCCCAGCACTACTTCATACATTCCATGATTCTGTTCTAGGAGGCCATTCAGGATTCCTTAGAACTTACAAGAGGATGAATGGAGAAATCCATTGGGTTGGTATGAAAAATTATGTAAAATGTTATGTAGAACAATGTGAAGTATGCCAAAAGAATAAAACGGATTCCCTTTCTCTGGCTGGACTTTTACAGCCCTTACCCCTACCTAACCTAATCCTTGAAGATTGGACGATGGATTTTATAGAGGGACTTCCAAAGGCAGGGTGATTTGATACAGTCATGGTAGTAGTCGATCGTCTGAGTAAAATGGCCCATTTTATCAACCTTAAGCATCCTTTTACAGCAAAGCAGGTTGCTGAAAGATTCATTGAAGAAGTGATCAGTAAGCATGGGATTCCGAACTCAATTGTCACCGATCGTGATAAGATTTTTCTGAGCCACTTTTGGAAGGAAGTACTTTTGGCCATGGGTACATCTCTAAAAAGAAGTTCCGCATTTCATCCCCAAACCGATGGCCAAACCGAGCGTGTCAATCTTTGTCTCGAGACGTACCTACGCTGTTTTTGCAATGAGCAGCCTAATAAATGGCACAAGTGTATCCCATGGGCCGAGCTGTGGTATAATATCACTTTTCATTCATCAACTAGAATGACCCTGTTTCAAGCTGTTTATGGAAGGCCTCCACCACCACTAATTTCATATGGAGACCGAAAGACAGCCAAAAGAGTGCTGAAGAATTACTCAAGGAGAGGGATTTGGTGATTAGTGTATTGAAGGAAAATTTAGTAGGTGGCCCAAAATCGAATGAAGAAGCAAAGTGATCTCCATCGTAGAGATTTGAAGTTTAAAACAGGGGACGAGGTATATCTCAAATTGAGACCGTATAGACAGAGATCGTTAACCCGGAAAAGGAGTGAAAAGTTAGCTTCAAAATTCTATGGTCCTTATTGCATTACGGAGGAAATTGGAGAAGTTGCGTAACGTTTGGATTTGCCTCCCGAAGTCATGATCCATAACGTGTTCCACATTTCTCAATTGACACTCAAGTTAGGGAAAAACCAACATGTTCAAAACTTACCACCAGCATTGATTGAAGAGTTTGAATTACAGGTAGAACCGAAGCTGTTTTGGGAATTCGTTGGAACAGTGACATTGGGGCTAACTAGTGGTTAGTGAAATGGAAGGGCTTGCATGACGGCGAAGCAACATGAGACTCAGTTTATTCTATGAACCAGCAATATCCCTCTTTCCACCTTGAGGACAAGGTGAGTTTTGCGGCCGACGGTATTGTTAGACCCCCTATCATTCACACATACAAACGTAGGGGTAGAAAAGGTAATAACCAGGGGGCAGCTTCAGCTATTAGGTTTATGGAAGGAATATTCTGATGGGGGACCGACAGGAAGGTATGGGAGTATATGAGGGAATGTTTTTGGGATTGTTGAGGCATCATCATAGAGAAAAGAGTAGCCGCAGCTTTTGGAGGAGAGGGCCAGCATTCTCGAATTAGCTGGAGAGTTATCTTTTATCTTTGTTATTTTCTTCTTGTTGATATTGTCTAGTGTGGTGTTTTCTTTGTTAGATGATAGTATATGAACCTTGTCTTCCGTTATAACTATATCAATATATGAATACAGAGTACTGTCCTGTTTCTCTATTGTTTGTTGGGATTTTACTGAGTGCCAGGTGTTGAGTCCTTACACATATGGCCTTTATTGTAATTGTACATAGTGTCTAGGGTTATTTTGTTCTCTATATAAATATGTAACTTTTCTTTGACTATACATGAATAAGAAATATACTTTCTGAATTCTAAATTAGAAATAGCACATGAACAAAGGAAGGAAGGCCCGAAGCTTATTGTTGGGTTTTGTTGTTTCATGTGCAGCCGTAGGGGTACCCGATTTAGGTCTTTATTTCTGGGATTTTTCTCCATTGGGCCTTGGACTGCTTCTTCTTTTATCACTAAATCCCGATCCTCTATCTTTTGGGTCAGATGCATTTTTTGGGCCGGGCTCAACAATTCTAATTCAGTCCTAATCACCGGTTTTAGTCCCTTCAAGAATGTCTCCTCTAGAACTTCGTTTGAAAGTTGCGTTAACGGAGCCACCAAATTATCGAATAGGTTTAAGTAATCCTCCACCGTCGTCTGTTGCTTGATCTACAAAAGTTGCCCACACACAGATCCTTTTCAAGTTGACTGAAAAAGCAATGAATCTGGATCCTTCGCTTTGAACACGGACATTTCTACCTTCTTGAATTTGCTCCAATTTGTCTCTCCTTCGTCCAGCATTTCCTTGATGGCCGATTTCAGCACGCCCTCCATTTTCTCTTCTACTTCCCCTGTTTTTGGCTGTGACAAAGATTCCCCCGCTGCCAGTGATCCTCCTCGCCCCAACGTCAATTCGACAAACAACCTTGCAAACATCTTCTGAGTTTCTTTGAATTGCTTCCGTCGCTTCAGCCAACCTTTTCAATGATTCTTCCAACTCAGGTAATCTCCGAATGCCTCGTTTGGTAGTCTCGATCTCCCTATAATGGCATCAATCCGCTCCGCAAACTTCTTTGCCATTGTATTGGTTCAATCACCCCAAGGATGAAGGCTCGGATACCAATTTGTAAGGTTTCCCTTACAATATAAATTCTTATTGAATGAAGAAAAGCCCTAAGGCTTCAACCATCTTTCACTGTAAGAGTCTCAGGCTAATTCCAAGAAAAGGAAAATGGAAGAACAACCCAAGCTACTTATACTACCCTTTCCTTCCTCAAAATACCCTTTTCCCCCTCTCGTGGTCCCCTCAAACCCATTACATAACTTTACGTTCCTCATTCTTATGCATAACTAACTTCCCCCCTTAATTTCATTCTTGCCCCTCCTCCAAGATTGATTGATAATTGGTGGCCTTACACTTTATTTGTCTAATTTAGAAAAAGGAGGATGCAATCTTGATAAAAGACTTTAGGCCCATAAGTCTACCGACGGTTGTTTATTAGATAATTAGCTAAAACACCGTAGAAAGACGGAAAAGAGTGATGCCAAGCATTCTTGTTCCAACACAAAGTGCTTTTATCGAAGGACGGCAAATACTTGACCTAGTTTTACTTGCTAATGAAGCTGTAGAGGAGTACAGATCCAAGAAAAAAAGGGTGGATTCTTAAACTTGACTTAGAAAAATCCTTTGATAGAGTTGATTGGGAGTTTCTAGAAAAAGTGCTTCGTGGAAATTTTTTTTATCCAAAATGGATTTTATGGATTATGGGATGCTTTTCAAACACGAAGTTCTCCATTTTTATCACCGGAAGACCAAGGGGAGAATTCTGGCCACTAGAGGAATTAGACAAGGGGATCCACTCTCCCCTTTCTTATTTCTTCTAGTAAGTGAAGTTTTGAGTTCTTTGATTGCAAGATTACATGAAAAAGGAAGGTACAAAGGATTTTGGGTTGGAAAAGAAAAAGTGCACGTCTCTATCCTCCAATTCGCAGATGATAACCTAATTTTCTGCAAGTTTGATTATGAAATGCTTGATAATCTCCATGATACTCTTGAAATGTTTGAATGGTGCTCAGGCCAGAAAATAAATTGGGAAAAATCTGCTCTATGTGGCATTAATGTTGATGATGGCAAGCTTCTCTTGGTGGCAACAAGGCTCAATTGTAAGGTGGAGCACCTTCCACTTATGTATGTAGGCCTACCCTTGGGTGGCCATCCGAAGAAGGTGGAGTTCTGGCAACCGGTTATTGATAAGTTACAAGGCAAGCTGGACAAGTGGAGAAGATATAATCTTTCTCGGGGAGGAAGAGCTACTCTTTGCAAACCAGTTCTCTAACCTTTGAATTTATCTCGTCTTCCATTTTGTTGCCAGGTAAGGTCTTATCAAAGATAGAACAAGTTCTGAGGAATTTCTTTCGGGAAGGAAACAAAAGTGGAAAAATTAATCATTTAGTCAAATGGGACTTGGTCTCCAAAACACAAGAAGATGGAGGGCTCAGTTTAAGAGATCTAAGAGCAAGAAACTTGGCTCTTTTAGCCCAATGGGGTAGGCGGTTCTTGAATGATGATTCATCACTTTGGAGTAAAGTGGTTGCAAGCATTCATTGTAGAGACAAATTTTGTTGGCACACCTCGGGTAAGATTAGTTGAATCCTTTGCAGCCCATGGATAAATATTTCAAGGTCGTGGCAAAGAGTGGAGGCCTTAGTGGTGTTTAAACTTGGAAATGGGAGAAGGATTGCTTTTTGGCTAGATTCGTGGGTCGATAAAATCCCTCTAAAAACCAGATTTCCAAAACTATTTCAAATTGCACAATGCCCCAATGGCTCGGTTGTGGATCATTGGGATCAAGGTACTTCTTCATGGTCCATTTCTTTTAGAAGATTTTTAAAGGATGATGAGATACTTGATTTCCAAATTTTGTTTAGTATCATAGTCAAGGAAAAGGTGACAGTTTCTAGTGACAGACACTTTTGGTCCCTTGAAGCAAATGGATCCTTCACAGTTAAATCATTGGTAAATCATCTCTTTGGCTTCTCCACTTGACACGACAATAAAGAAGGTTTTATGGAAGTCCTAGACGAGTTAATATTCTGTTATGGATTACAATTTTTGGTCACTTAAATTGCTCCTCGGTCTTACAAAGAGAATGTCCTTCCCATTGTTTGTCTCCAAGTATTTGTGCACTGTGCAAAGGAGAAGAGGAAGACATTCAGCACATCCTCTTTTGAGTGCAGCTATGCTCAAAATTCTTGGTTTGCATTATTTACGTTTTTTGACATCAGCTGGGTTTTTGGAAACAGCAGCAAGCAATGTTTTTTAAGTCTTTATTAAGTTATTTATAAGTTTCGTTTTGGAGGTGATGATGGTGCTATGGAGGTGTCAATCTAGTTGAGATGCCTGGGTTCATCTCCTGATCTGATGCTTTATGCTTGTTGTTTTCATTGTACTTTAAGTATTAGTCTCATATCATTGTCTTAATGAAGAGGATTATTTCTTGTTAAAAAAATATTATTATAAAGAGGCTGGTTTCCTTTAAAAAAAGAAATACTTGGAAGAGAAAACCTAACAGAATTCTTGGGAGGAGAGGGGCTGAATAGTTTCTTTTAATGAACTTATGTCAGGGCTACTTTATGGTCTACGAGAGAGTTTTCCCTCCCATTTCCAGCAAGGCTATTGTCTATAATGCAAATTGTTTCACTCATTTATTTGAATTATCTGATATATTTTCTTCATTTGATTACTTTCTTGCATATGACAGGACATACAGGCAGTTTCAACTAGTCAATCGTTGGTACTATTGGATGAAGTAAGTATGAAAGGCAGTATGGAAACCGTTGAAAAACCATTGTCAATTTTAGTCTAGTTTTTTCTGCTTGGTAGGTTGGTGCAGGGACCAATCCTCTGGAGGGAGCCGCACTTGGGATGTCACTGCTGGAATCTTTTGCTAAATCTGGCGCTGCATTAACAATTGCAACAACACATCATGGAGAACTTAAAACCCTAAAATATAGGTACAATATGCAAACTATAGATAGGATTGAAAGCAAAATTTACAGGTTTTTTCTATTCTTTTCTTTTTCTTTCTTTCTATGGATTCAATAATGAGAGGTTTTGGTTGCTTGACTTTTTAACTTTATAATAGAAACCTTGTTTATTATTATTATTATTATTTGAAAAAGGAAACAAGCCCTCTCATTAAGATAATGAAATGAGACAATACAAGGTAATGTAGTACAATGGAAAGACAACAGCTAATCCTAATGATTAGTGAGTGCACCTGGACATGGGACATTTCAACTAGGTTGACACCCCCTTAGCACTCATCATTTCCAATACAAAAATTGATAAATCAAGTCTTACAAAGTTCAAGCAGAACATTCATACAGAAACAATACAAGAGCTAAAAATATAACAATTTGTAATACAAGAGAAAACAAGACCTTCGAACGAATGCTAAGAGGGAGGAAAAATAAAGGCCTTCAAGTTAAGATTAATTTCTTGGATGGAAAAAGCTTCAAGCTCTTTGTAGAGAGCACGCCATGAAGAAGCATTTAGCCAAGCTATATCCGAGCGAATCATCCAAGGGGAGGCTTTGTCATGAAAGAATCGTTGGTTTCTCTCAAACCACAATTCAGCTAACATTGCCTTGATTGCAATATGCCAAATCAATCTTGGTTTTTTCTTTTAAGTTGGGCACTGGTTTCTCTCAAAATGCCACTCTTTGGGGTATCCTCCTAGTGGGTAAGCCAAGATAAGTAGGGGGTGAGTAGCTTTACAATTCAGCTCGTTGATTGCTGTCATCAATATTAACACCACAAATTGCTAATTTCTCCCAATTAACTCTTTGCTCCAAGTACCATTCAAACAGTTCAATAATTTTCTTCAAATTATCTAACATCTCATCATTGTATTTGCAAAAATTCAAAGTGTCATCAGCATATTGGAGGAAACAAGAACTTTGTCTTCTCCCGCAATAAAGCCTTTGAATTTCCATTTTTCATGTATCTTAGCCAGAATTGTATTCAAAACTTCCCTGACTAGAAGGAAAAGGAAAGCTGAGAGAGAATCACCTTGTCTAATATCTCTTGTAGCTTTTATCCTTTCCCTTGGTCTACCATCGATGAAAATTGAGAATTTTGAATTTGACACACAGCCCATTATCCATGAAGACCATATGGGATCAAAGTTTTTTCGGGCGATTTTTTTTTTTACAAAAGCCCAATCTACTCGGTCAAAGGCCTTAGGTCTAATTTCAGAATCCACCTCTTTTTCATAGAGCAATATTCTTCCACAGTACCACTACTTCATTGGCTATAAGAATTGGGTCTATTAATTTGTCTTCCTCCAATAAAGGCCCTTTGCAATAATAATTTTCTTTAAGCGCTCGGCTAACACTTTTTACAACTAACTTATATGTCAAAGTAGTTAAGCTGATTAATAGAAATCTTGTCTAAAAGATAATAAAACTAATAAATCAAAGTATCCTTTTGCGTGTACATGCTTTTTTAGTAATTCTTTCCTTTTTCTAGTTCAAAGATCTTTCATTCATGGTTATGAAGTTTTTCTCCACAGCAATGAGGTCTTTGAAAACGCATGTATGGAATTTGATGAGGTGAACCTAAAGCCAACTTACAAGATTCTCTGGGGAATACCAGGTTCTCACTATTGAAATATGATTCACCATTTAATCCTCTCACATTTTATACATTCTCCCCCTCGCTTCTTTTAAAACTTATATTCTTCCATTTTGGATAAGAGAAACATTAGTTTCCATTTATTATTCCGTAATACCATTGGGCATTTAGTATGCAAATATGAGAATGTGATGCCTAGAAATATGACTGTGTTTAGACATGGAAATAATTCTGTGAAACTTGATTTCAAATTTTATTTATTTTCTTTATAAAATCCAATCTTTTTTCTTTTTTGAAATGGAACAAGTCTCTTCATTAGTAAAATGAAATGAGACTAATGCTCAAAATACAAGAGAATTATTCAAAGAGCTAAAATTACAAAGGGACAAAGGAGGCGCACCTGGACATCTCAACTAGGTTGACACTCCCTTAGTGCCCTCGTTATATCCGGACTACTAAAACTGAAGAATTAAACATGCCCTACATAAGACCAAGTCTCCCAACAACCTGTATAGGTGAGTAACAGATTACACACACAACAAAATTCAAACCAGAGAAGTGAAAAACTCCAAACAAAGAAAACAAACTAGAATCTAACTAGAAATAATACAATACAAGTGATATGCTGGAAAAAACAAAAGTGCTCCAAAAGTCTAGGACCACGAAAGTAGCTGTGAAAAACTTGGAGAAGATGCACCAACCAGAGATAATCTGGATGAGCCAAAACAATGTTGAAGCACAAAAAGGAACTCCATTCTTGAGGATAAATCTTCCAGGCCTCTTAATATCCACGAGAGAATCTTATACAATAGAAGTGAACTGATTTTATAAAATTCCAATAAAGGGTTCCCAAGGATTCCCCAGGAATTCCTAGAATTCTTTTTATATTGGTAAACTAAATCTATTAATAATGTTTTATCTGATAAACCACTTCCTAATATATTTTAAACAAATTATTTTAAAATACGAATGAATTCTTAAAATTATAGGAATTTAAAGTAATTAATTTGTGAAGTTAATTACGTTTGGTACGTTTAGGATGTCAATGTCGAATTGTTGAAAGGAAGTCCCATGAAGAAACACTCTGCTCTAGCACAATGCCCTCCTTGATTATGAAGTGATATTTTTACCAATTTAAAACAAGTTTGGCATCTTAGCACCTTTGCAAAATTAGAGATAGATTAGCAAGACAAAGGTAAAGACTTTGTGTGCTTTGTTTGCAATTACATGTAAAGGCTTTTATGTAAAGTGGGAATGCAAATGAGATAATTCAAACCATAAAGATCTGGACCAGGGATTCGGAATCCATTCATTACCTTGGTTGTTACAAACTTCTCAAGATATGCAATTTTTGGCAATTTTAACTCTCAGCTCACGAACCTAAGTTGTCTCAAGGTACATGTCCTAATGCTATGGTTAATTTCTTAGCCATCCTAGATGCGTAACTAATTAGGTACGGAAAGCGTCCATATTAATCAAGCAACTGTATTAAGCACAAGGTATCTAGTTAAGTTGATCAAATAACCAGATAGCCCTACTTATTAATTAATTGGTTCTTGAAATTAGTTAATCATGCTTTAAAAGAGCTATTTTAAATAACCTCTAATTCACAACAAGCATGATTTAACTTGTGCCCTTGAGATAATGAAATACAAAGAAACATTGCAATGAATTCCAAGAATAAATGAGAGTTGGCCAAAAATTCAAATATTCAATGCTTAGAATTAGAACTCATATTCAAGAACGATACAACATTAGCAAAATAGTATTAAAGAAGATAAATCAAAGTCTCCCAACCAAGATTACATGGGTTTCAATCCTACCCTAAGCTAGAAAGTGCTTACCTAGCCGCTGATAATGTGGCAAAGTTTTCAAGAAGAAAATAAATGAAAACTATAAAGTTAATGGTGGGAAGGTGAAAATACAGAAAGTTCAAGGTTGGAGCTCCAAAATTGAGAATGGAATGACCTAATTCAGCAAAAGGAATATATATAAAACGGGCAAGCATCGAGACGCTTGGAGGGAGTGTCGCGATGCTCTTCAAGTTGTCGAAGTGTCCGTCTTGAGCGCCTTAGCGTGAGCTGGCGCTTGAATGCGCACACGTATCATCCTTTTCGATCTATGTTTGGAGCATCGTGGTGGTTCCAAGGTAGCACTGCGACGTTCCCTTCATTTGAGCTCTTGGCCCTTGGGTACTAAGCACAGTGTTGTGCAAGCGCAGCTGCGCTCGGCTAAAGCATTTTGGTCCTTTTTTTCTATTTTCTATGGTTGATGCTTTGGAGGTATGATTTGACTTGTTTTCATTCTGTTTCGGTTTCAGTTGTTCATTCTACCTCTTGGTTGCTCAATACCTACAAAATAGCATAATAAACACATAAAATTCGCTAAAGATCTTGAATTCAAACTCCAATCTACCGAATGCACTCATTAACTTCTTCGTCAGGAACGTGTCATTTAGGTCAAAAGAACATAAAGTGTGACTTTCACTTTGTCTCTGCTTAGAATCGTCAAACCTCTACTGCACAGGTCTGCGTGTTCAGCCTCATGCCATTACCTAAATCTGCCCAATTGTTGTCTACGATCGGCGGTCCACCTCCGTTGCATCACAGATCCAGCTCCACCCGTCTTCTATTGTTGTTGCGCACTTCGTCCAGTCCCTTGCAAGCATTGATTCTCACTCACGCCATGAGTTCATGCCTAGGTTCACGCCGCTTGTCGTGGGTTAACATCCTTCTGACTCTGTTGTGCGATTGATTCTATTGCGGTTTGAGAAGGAAAAAAACCCCATGGTCAGCTTCTGTTTTTTGAAATAAAAAAACCAACTTGGTACATTTAAGGTTCGATTCAGCTAGGCTGGTCTGGTCAATTTAGTCATAAATTTGGTAGAATTTGGTTCACTTAGTTTGGTTTGGTTCATTTGCAATGATGGCAAAGCGGGAAAAAGAAATAATATGGGTCTTTGTTTCGTTTTTAAATTAGTTGTTTGTGGGTTTTATTATAGATTTCCTTACTCATCTTTGTTATTGCCTAGAAGTTCTTGTTTTCTTCTTCGTTGGTTTTGTTATAGATCTCTATTCGAGATCTATGTTTCTATCCCAAAAGTATCTATGTTTCTATCCCAAAAGTTCTTGGTTCTGTTTTTCGTGGGATTTTGTTTCTTACCTAAAATTTATGTTTCCATTCTTTGTGGGTTTTGATTCTATCTCAGATTTACTGATTTGATTCGGAAGTTTTCTTCACAAACTCAAATTGTTCGTCGTTCTACCACCTTGAGTTTGAGGGAGGTTGTTAAAGGAAATTAGGGTTTATTGTCTTTGTTCCTGTTTAATATTTTCTGTATTTGTATTTTCCTTTTGTGGTTTCTTCAGGTCTATTTATTTTTTATGTAAAAGGTCATATGTGCTCTGAATTACTTTTAGTTTATTGAATATATTATATAAAATTATCAAAGTGGATGTCAAATCAACATTCTTGAATGTAATTCTTGAGGGTCTATGTGGAACAACCATTGGGATTTGAAGCCATGGGTGAAGAGGATAAAGTGCTTCGATTGAAAAAGGATCTTTACGGTTTGAAGCAAGCACCGAGATCATGGAATTCAATGATTGACAAGTATTTTAGGGAGAGGAAGTATGTGAAGTGTCCTTATGATGCCCCATGTATCAAAATGCAAGTTGAAAACATACTAATAATTTGTTTGTATGTTGACAATCCTTGCATTTTTTATGAATTTAAAAGGGAGATGACGAAGGAGTTTGAAATGCAGACATTGGGTGTCATGAGTTATTATCTTGGGATCGAGGTCAAACAAACTGAAGATGGGATTTTTATATCTCAAGAGGGCTATGCTAGAGAAATGCTTAAAAGGTTTAATATGGATGATGCTAATCCCGTTGGAACACCAATGGAATGTGGAGTCAAAATTACCAAACAAATTGGAAGAGAGAAGGTAGGTTCTACATATTTCAAAAGCTTGGTTGAAAGTTTGAGATACTTGATATACACAAGACGAATATTCTTTATTTAGTTGGAATTATTAGTCGATTAATGGAGGCGTTGACAACAATGTATTGCAAAATGGTAAAGAGTATACTTCATTACATTAAAGGGACAACTGGGAATGGTCTTTCCTATGTCTCTTCTAGCAATTTTGATATTGTTGGTTACTGTGATAGTGATAGGAGTAGTGACCTGGATGATCAAAAGAGCGCTATGGGGTTTTTATTTTTTATTGGTGAAACAGTGTTCACGTGGATGTCAAAAAAGCAACCGATAGTCACATTATCAACATGTGAGGCGGAGTATGTTGCGACAACTTAATGCATATGCCATGCAATTTGGCTAAAAAACTTAATGGAGTTGAAGTTTCGAATGAAGGATCCAATGAAGATTTTTGTTGACAATAAATCGGCCATTGCATTAGCCAAAAATCTAGTATTTCAGGGAGGAAAAAACACATTGATACCCGATTTCATTTCCTTCGGGATTGCGTTACAAAGAAAGAAGTAGAACTCAAATATTTCTAGTTGTGAGACCAAGCGGCGGACATTTTCACAAAACCCCGCAAGCTGGTGTGTTTCTAGGCGTAGCAAATTAAGTTTGAGGGGATGTTGAGAATATGAAAGGTTTCACATTATGAATTAGATTTTGACGGTTTTAGAATTAAAAATTGATTTGTAACATTTGTTTTTTAATAACCAATTGTGTACATTGAGTTTTTTTGGGAGGTTTTAGAAGGTATGACAACTAAATAATGTTATGGTTTCTTAACCATCAAAATTCTTTTGTTACATTTTGTAAGTCTATATAAAGGCACGTTTAGTTGAATCAAAATATCACTTTCTCCCCACTTGTGTCATCACTCTTTTCTCTTCTAGCACAGCAAACCTAAATGAAGTGAAATTATGTTTTGCTGATTATTTCCTTTTTTGTATTATATTTTATTGTATTGGTTGTATTATATTTACCAAATTTATTTTTTCCTTCTTTGTAATGGGTTCTTCTATTTAAGAACACATTTCTCTCTTTGTGAAATACATGCTCTCGGTGAGGATAAATTTATTTTGTCATGTTTGTAGGGCGTTCAAATGCTATAAATATAGCCGAAAGGTTAGGGTTGCCTAGTTCTGTTGTAGATGATGCTCGGGAACTTTATGGTGCGGGAAGTGCACAGATAGATGAGGTAGAATGCACAATTATTGCAAATGTGTGCCTTACCTTTTATGTATGTCTTTTATCTGTGAAGCATCATAAAAAGAAAAGTTTATGAGATACTATCATTATCAATTATTTTGTTATAGTTTACCACTACCCAATAATATTCTTATTTTTTATTCAATCTGTATTCTTTCTTTAATTTAAAAAAAAAAAAAAACTGAAAGGTAGTCCTCGCGTCTCCAGTTGGCAGTTGCGGTAGCAGATATGGAATATTAATTCTTTATGCACGTAGTATATTGCTTCTCAAGATATGTTAGACTACATTATTTACAATTTTATGTTACATTTTAATGCAGGTCATAACCGATATGGAATGTATAAAGAAAAAATATGGAGACCTCTTACAAGAAGCTCAGAATAAATTGACGTAAGTCTCTTAGTAAGATTAATTTTATGGATACAGTCTCAGTCCAACCTAAATCCTTTAATAATATCGTAGCCATAGGTCTGATTCAAATCCTTCTGTGTTAATCAAGTTCTGATCATTGTTAATTCGTATAGTTGCTGAAACTGGGATCTCAATTTTTTTAAAATCATAGCTATTATTATCAGCTTGAAGCAATTTGAAAAAGAAATTAAAAGAAAAGGAAAAATGTAATTCCGACCCCTGGCAATGTGGAGGAGAAGATCATTGGACAAGGCGTTACAGCTTTTTTATGTGATATCCATATCCAGATAGGTGATTGAACAAAGTTTTCTTTAATGCCGTATGTACATATACATGTAATTATAGTCAGTCGCTCTATAAAAACTAGCAAGATACAGATTTGTTTCTTGCCTATACATAACAATTTTACTTTTAAGTAATAAATAGGGGTCTTTCCTAGTGTTTTAAAAAGCCTTATCAGGTTCACGCCTAGGCTCAAGGCACAGGTCTAGTGCCTTACCTTGGAAAGACCAGGCTCACAAAATAAGGCGTGCATTAGGCGCTTGCCTTTCGTGAAGCCCCAAGGCTCAAAGCTCGGCTTTTTCATTTTTTAAAGAAATAGTAATAATGAAGGAAAAATTCTTGTGTTTAGATTTTTTTTTTCATATTTCCACTTCCACCATGCTTTCTCCTTTTAACGTAATATTTTGATATGTAGTGTGCCTCACCGAAAAAAGCTTGCACTTTTTTGTGCGCCTTGCATGTAGGCTCTAGAGGGCCATTGTGCTTTGGGCGTTTAAAAACATTAGTTCTTGCTCAGAATGCTAGCTTTAAGTCCATCTTTTTTGTCATTTTCAATAGATAATGTTCTTGACTTGTACAATCGTGAACTTTTAACCATCCATATTGTTGTAACCATAGGGAGTCAAAAAGTCTTTATGAAAAATTGTTGCTTGCTAGAAGAAACATTATTGAACATGGCAGACGACAGAGGCTTAGAAAAGTGCAAGAGGTAGCCAACGCTGCTACAACCGCTCGTTCTAACCTTCACCAAAAAGGACGAGAACTACGTGCATCTACAATTGAGTGTGCATCTACAATTGAGTACTCCCCGCCCTCTACCATTGGTAGGAGACAACGTGCAGGAATAAACTCTAATAACCGAACTACAGCAGGCAAAAAGGATTTGATGGCATTGCATAGGCAAATATCTTCAGCCAGTGATATCAGTCAACCACAATCAGGTTTGCCATTGACAAATCTCCTGTTTAATTGTATTTGTTTCGAAGAATTGTGAATTTTCTTCTTAATAGAACCTGTCTTTTATAATTATGTTGTCCGTTTTTATGTGATTAAAAGAATTTTTGTTACCTCAACTTTGTGAGTTTTGTACACTACAGAGGAGCCTTTGTTTCCCACGGTTGGCGATACTGTATATGTTTCTTCCTTGGGAAAAAAAGCGACAGTTTTAGGTGTAGAGCCATCAAAAGATGAAGTCATTGTTCGAGTTGGTAGCATAAAGTTGAAGCTGAAGTTCACCGACATAATGAGATAATCATCAAACTATTGCTAACAAATATCGAACACCAATAACTTCAAATATAATGTTGGTGTATTAGTAGTACATCGCATTAACTTAACAATATTGTGTTGCTACGTTATTTTGAAAAAGAATTTATATCACTAGTATACGAATAGTTCTTAAATTTGCATTTTTTTTTTTTAAGTACACACTGCCATAACAAGGAAAGTTTGCAAAAATAGCAAAAAAAAATTATGATAACAAAGTCTATGTTACTTATATTTTCAAAATTACAAAAATAGCAAATTTAAAAGTAGATTACCGTTATATTTGTCAAATTTGTAATATGCAAAAAAAAATGTTATGAACTTTTTTTTTTTAATTTTTTTGTTATCTAATGCAATTTTTCCTATTGAAAAATTTAATTTCAAACATAGCATATGCATAATTCATTCCATTCACTCAAAATTATTGTTAATATGATAAATTGAACCGGTTATAAGCTGTATTGATACATTAGTGATATGCATGTTGAAACATTAATGAGATTAAATTGATCTCAAATAATCTATTTAACCTAAAAATTTGAGTTGATAGAAGAAGATAAATTTAATATAATATCTAACGTTCTCCCTAGAAAAATTCAACAATTGAAAATTAATTTTAAAGGGTGGGAAAATAACTATGGAGTGACTAGCATCTCAACCCTTCACAAATTTAATATAATATCTAATAATTGTAAAAATAAAAGCAAAAACATCATATAATGATTCTTGTTGGTTTTAAATTTGAAAGCTAAGATCTATTTGAGGTTGTTTTGAAATATATTAAAATAAATTAAAATATTTATAAAGTATTACTCTAATAAATTAAGATAGATTACCATATTTGTCTATCTAAATCATGATAAATACGGATACTAATCTATCAAGAATAAATTATAGTATTTTGTTATATTTATAAATATTTTTAAAAGTTTTTTATTTGATTTTTTTTTTCTTTTTTGAGTTCAGAAATTCACTATTTTATGAAGTAATATAAGACATATAGATGATTTTGTGGATAATGTTGAAATATTTTAAATATATCTTAACTATCACCTCCGAAACAAATTGTTTAAATAAATTTAAAAAAAAAAAAGTGTGACTTTCTACTCCAACGACTAACAACGTCAACCCCATCATCACGGACTACGAAGTCTCCTCTTTCCTCTCTATAAATAAGCTTTACCCCATTTCTCGTTTCTTTCGTTCTATTACTTTTTCTGTTCTCTCTCTCTCGCTTTTTATTTTTTTGTTTTTATCGTGGTTGCTAGATTATCCAAAATCGAAGGGAAACGGAGACGAGGGAGTGCGGGAGTTGATTCAGAGGGAGACAGCGCCCCCGCGTTTTGTCGTTTTCTTCTTCTTCCTTTTGTTCCGATACTCTGGGTGCTCTCAGATCAAGTGAGTTGCTTCTGTTCCTCATTCGGTTTTTTGTTTTTTAATAATTTCCGAGCACCTCATATTCTTTTCCCCTTTGAGATCTTTATCTAAACATTCACAATTTTTTTTTCCTGTAAGAAACCTTTTAAGCGTCTTTGCGTTACTAAGTATTTGTTCTTTTTTCCTAATCCGCACATGGGTTTCTCAGATTTGGTCTGAAATCACCATAGTCTTTACAATATGTTTAATTAAGGATTGTTGTTGTGGTCTGGGGAGTTAGGATAATGCCAATTATTTTGCTCGCCCGCTTTATAACAATCTGGCACTTTTACTTCTTCTCATTTCTCTTCGTGTCTCATGATATACCATTCTACTGTTTTAAGATCTGGAGAACTGAATAGTGTTAGGGCTTCCTTTTGAATTTCTTGAATGATTACCAATTCGTTGATATACCTATGTTCTGCAGTTTTCCCCTCTTTTAATTTCAGTCAAATTTAGAGTCCAAATCCAGGAAAATTGATTAAGGACGTGATGGGGAAGACTATAGTTTGACAAAAAAAAACGGAATTTTTTCATCATAGAAGTAGGTACCTCGTACCTTGGGGTTCCCTTCTCTCATAGTCCAAAATTTGACAGTTTTCCATTTTGTGTTGGGATCTGCAGAAATTTTGAGGCAAGACTTTCCTTTTGACCGCATCATTTCAATGGAGTTAAACGGCAAATCCATGGTCTCAGAGCCTGCAAATGTTATTTATCTTTCAACTATTCTGGGTAGAGATGGGCAAGTTCTTGCCCACAAATGTGATTGGAAATGTGAGAATGAACATGTGTGTGGTAATATGTACCGCTGCAAATTTACAGGAATGACTCACATTTGTGACAAAAACTGTGACCAACGAATTCTGTATGATAACCATAGCTCACTTTGCCGTGCAAGTGGGCAAATATTCCCCCTTTCACTGACAGAGGAACATGCAATCAGAGGCATTCGCAGGAAGCTTGATGCTGACAATTCCTCCGTTGATGACTTTGCTTTTAAGCGTAGGCGGGATGCTCAGTTTCATCCTTCACCTTTTGAGAGATCTTTCTCTGCTGCCGTCCCAATTTGCAGTCAAGTTGGAGATGGCATGGATATGAGCTAGATTTACATAAGAAAAAGGATGGGAAACTGGGGCTTATCACTATGCTGTTCTTTTGAATAATTTCCTCTTTTTTTCCTTTTTCTTTTTTCTTTTTTGTTTTGCCTACGGACTGATATCATATAATGGACTTGACCTGCGGGTACTTGAAGTGATGGACCTTTGTATGCCCCACCTGTTTGTAGGAACGCTTATATTTCTAATCTTGTTTAATGCCAATATGTAGCTGACACTAGATTGACTATAACAGCTGGGATGGAGCAGGATGATCATGAACTTTCCCTGTATCATCTCAACATTTACTATTGTAGCTCTAAATGCTTCCTTAGTATCCTTTCTTGATATACTTTCCTCACGTTATTTGATATGCTTTTACACTGCTAAAGCATTTTGAGATTACTTGCAATAATCTTAATCCTCTCACAACTGATGTATTAACATGGAATGGGCTACTGAAAATGATACCTTTGCTTAGAACCCACCCTACTTCTCTAAGTCTAATTTTCTAATTCTTCGAGTAAGCACTTAGTTTTGAGTGTTGTTTTGCTAGACGTGCTTTTTGGTTCTGTGTTCAGGTTTATGAGCAGTGATGTGGTTTGCCCTAGACTTGTTTCATTGTTCATATCTAATATATTTGTTTCCTTATTTTAATACCAAGATGTCCTTGAGCCTCTATTTTTTCTTATTCAGCAGGGGTTTGGTCATTTTCCTAATCGTGTGATTTTAGTTATGCTTGTCGTTTAATGCTTCTTGCTTTGCAATTTGTTTAAATCTAATTACTGATGTTTGACTTTGATCACCTTTCTTGGCAGGTTTCGTAGCCTCTTGGTCAATGTGGAGAACAAATTTGAATAAAGTGTTCAAACTTTAAAATGGTCCTACCTCTTTGGAGGTGATGGTGGCCTTTGTAAATGTGGAGAACCAGTTGACAGAACAAGATGTTATCCTGAAGTTGCAAAAAAGATATTTGAGGTAGTCTTTACGAGTTTTCCAGCCTTCTTCATTTCTTGTTTTTAAGAAAACAACACAAATATGGATATAAAGCTAATGAACGAGTGGATTGCAGGTTTCCCCAAGCATTTAATTTGCCGGGACAAGGCTTGAAAGTTATTCTCTGCAGCCTATTGAATTGTTTATTAAGTTTGTTAAGATGTGCAATATTCAGAACAGCATAAAGTATACTTAGAGAGGTTTTTGTATTATCACTAAAGATTGTGTACAGTTGATAGTTAATCTAATTTGAATTGAATGCTTCGTTTGTTTCTGGTTTGTTCAATTGTTCTTGAGCAACTCTGTGACAGAACTATTTCAATTCTCATCTTTCCATACTGTCCTGCTCGGTTGGTTGGAGCAGGGATGGCTCCTCACTCAATTTTTGTGGTTTCTTGTAGCCTTTGTTGGCAAAGTTGATATTTGATTATGCAGGCAGGGTCTTTTGTTTGAGAATCCTTGGTGAACCTTTTGAATTAGGACTAAATATGATAGATGTAGCCTACCTTTGCAAACTAATTCAATATTCTTTCCATGGCGTTTGCTCATTTTTTGCTTCTTTACTTTCGATTCTCACAGAAGAAGAAAAAAATGTTAAATTACATTAGAAGCATGTCTGCCAACCTTTTTGGTGAAAACAATGGAAGATTGACAAGAACTTTATGACATGTTTTGATTATATATATTTTAATCATTTCATAAGTTATTTTTTAAAGAAAAATCTTAATCATTAGATTTTCAGATGAGGATAGAAATATGACAAATATGTTGGTACTTTATTACACTTCAAATTTCTCTTAGTTAACTAGGTTGCTTTCTCTTGTTAATATCGCAAACAGCACAACTCTTTCCTTATGGTCTCTTTACGTTGAACACTTATATTTGGTTTATTTTTCTTTTCTTTTCTCTCTTTTTTTAGATGGTTTATTGAGTATATATTGTTAGTTGCTTATACATTTTGGTTGATTAAGTGAAATCAAGTCTTAATTAAGTGCATTCCGATTTTAACCTGGTAATATTCTTTTTGTTTACTTGTACAGTTTGTTTTTAGGATCTTTAATTAAGATGGTCTAAAATTAATCTAAATTCCTCAAATTTTTTAGAAATGTCATAAGTTGTTTACTAAATGACTAATTTACTCATTTTAATTATTAATAATATATTAAAAAATAGAAAGAAAAAAAAAAGAAAAGTTGACCATGATTAAGATTTGCATTTATTATATATCTTATGTAAATATGGTAAGTGATTAATTCTATGATGGTAATATTATAATAAAAATTGTCCTTTAATTATTTTTCTTTTTGTGATTTTGTTAAAAAATTCTCTCCACCCAATTTCTCTCCCACTTTCCAATCTCTCCCTCCATTCATTTTTTCTTTAGTTTTGCATTATTTTTCATATATTTCACGTAATTATAGTATATATTGAATTATACGATGCATATTTTATTAATGAAATGTTCTTATATCAATTTGTTTATGTATTTTATTTAAATATTCATATCTTACGTAGTAAATAATACTTTATGTTTGAAATAATAGTGATTATGTATGAAAGTTGATTACGTTTACATGAATAAGAAAAAATTATGATGAGTATATGTAATATATATCATTAAAACATTAGTTCTCTGGTATATGTAATGTTGAGAAAAACTGAATATGTTTGCAATGTATGGACTTTGATGAAAGAATTGAAGATTCAGGAATTTGTATGAAAAAAGTGGTTGAATGTTAAATTGGTTTATGAATAGTATATATGAAACAATACATTGTATATTTTATGAATGAAAGGTTATGCTATCAATTTGTTAAACTGGTTTATGTATTTTATTTCTAATATTCATTTTATATGTAATAAATAATAAGTTATGTTTGATACAATAGTAATTACAAGTATATTATAGTATATGTTGTTCATTTAAGTTTAGTAAGAATTTATATTTCGTATTCGAAATACACTATGGTATATTGAGTATATTTAAGATAACATCATTTATGTATTATTGAATATATAAAATAGTATACATGTAACAAATCACATAAGATATATGTATTATGCAGTAGTATATATGTAAGAATTTAAAAAAATACTGATCGAATACATAATGTATGTCAAATGCAGTAAGAAAAAAACACATAACATAAAAAATATTTGTGTATGTATTATTGAATATGTGCAGTGATATATATGTAACAAATCACAAAACATAAATGAATTATTCAGTAGCATATATATAAGAAATAAAAATAAAATACTTAATGAATATACAATCCGTGTATATATTGGTATATACACAGTAAGAAAAATCACAGAACATGAAAAAAAAAATATGTGTATGCATTATTGAATATATGTAGTAGTATATATGTGACAAATCACAAAATATAAATTTATTATTTAGTGGTATACCATAGTATATACGAACGACGGGACATTTAATAAAAATTATATGTCGAACATCACAAGAAGATGAACTGAACAATAAAAAATTAAACAAAATAGAAGGAACATGACCGGACTACGAACCGAAAAAGGAAAGAACAATTTTTTGAAGATAAAAATATATTCTACGAAACGAAAGAAGAAAGGATACATATGTCATATTGTATATATGAAGTGGTATATATGTGTAAGCAAAATCTCGGTAAAATATGAAATTTGAAGAAAAGGAAAACGAAAGTAATTGATTGAAATTTGAAGAAAAAGAAACTAATTGAGGAAGACAACTAACCGAAAGTTGTATATAAAACGAAATCTCGAAATAAACCGAAAAACCAAATTGAAGAACGATATTGATAACAACGAAATTGATGGAAGAAACGACCGAAATTGAATTATGAAGAAGACGAAATCCTCGCCGGCATCGGAATTTTTATCTCAGAATGTTCACGGGTGATGCAAATAATGATATAATGTTATTTTTAATCATTAAATTATTCCATATTAGAAAAGATTTCATTTTATACTGAATTAATAAAATATTTTTAATTAATTTTCATAATAAATTTATACCTTATTTAATAGTGCAAATGAGGAAGTTGTCATTTACCTAATTAATTTAGTATAATATAAATAAGAAAATTATTGGAATTTAGTTTCAAAAATTATATATAATTAATAATTATTACGAGGTTATAAATGTCCTAAAAATTTACAAAAATCTAATCAATGAAATAATTCATAATTTAGGACATTTGTGAAATTTTCTAGTAGATTTAGATCTTTTGTCTAAATATTTCTTGTTTCTAAGTACCAAAGCTCGTTTTAATTAGTATGGCCTTAGAAGTTTTGCAAAAAAAGGAGTGTGATGGAATGAATTCGTTTTGAATCAAAGCACTTTTTTCTCTTTTAAAAAATAATGTGTTAATTACATAGTGATTTTGGAATGTTTAATTGGTAGGGGTTGAAGTGTTGGTAGAAAGTAAAGTTGATTTAATTGTTGAATTAGTTTCACAATTCATATGGTTTAGATAGCATTAAACTTAGTTTAAAAACTTTGTTTTTGTGGCCATTTGAATTCTGATTGTGTTTAATGTCTCTCATGCCATCATGCTGTCATTGTTTTTTCCTAGTTTCTAAGATTTTGTAGGTTTTGGTGCTTGACTATAGGGGTGTAAAATAACCCAACCAACCTAATCCAAACTATAATGGTTAGGTTGGGTTCAAAATTTTGGTTTTTTTCGGGTTGGAGGTTGAAAAATTTAGTTCAACTCAACCTAATCCGAATTAATGATATATACATATATTATATATGTTTTATTATTAATTTGAAGAAAACGGGGTAAAAGAAAATGTTTGTTGATACTTAGGGATGACAATGTGACAACCCAATCCAACCCCATATTTTAAGGGTTGTGAATACTATTTGGCTTATTCCCAACCCAATCAACCCGAAAATATAGGTTAGGTTGAAAATGTCTCCCAATCCAACCCAACTTGTTTACGTCCCTACTTGACTATAGTAATTTCTAGTTATTTCAATCGATATGTTTAGTTATTTTAGTTTATGTATGTGCTAAAAGCAACAAGTTTAAAGTGGGGCTACATTATTCTCGTGGAGGCAGAACCATAGCGAGCAAGATTTGTCTAGGTTTACTTAAATACTGGATTATTAGGAAACTTTTTGGAATAGGGCTTCAACTAAAAAGACCTAAAATTGTATACCATATTTCAAGATGGACCATTATTTTCTATATTTTTCACAAATGTCCTTAATGGACTTATATATTAAAAAATAATGGTGACGATAATGGAGGGAACGATCAAACAAATAATATTGAGGATAATGAATCAGATGCTAATACGAGAAATCATCCTAAAGGGTGGAGAAGAGGAAAAAAACGAAAACAAAGATAATGAAAAAGGAGAAAAGGTATATTGTTAATAGGGAAATTTCATTAGATGACAAAAATATTTAGAAAAAAACAGCTCATGGCACCTCTTTTTTGCATATTGCGAATATGACAAATATAACAAGTAATTAGTGATATCAAACAACTATCAGACAACTATCAAAGGGCTATCAGAGGGTTATCGGCTTTTAAATTTGCTACTTTTGCAATTAAAAAAATTTAGTGACATGAGCCCTATTATCATAATTTTTTTTTTTTTTACTATTTTTGCAAGCGCCCCTTGTTAATATTCATAGTATATGTACTTTATTATTTCATATAAGTATATTTAGCTATATATATTAAATATTAACTATTCATGTTGAACATGATTGACAAAATAATTGTGTTGATGACATGGTATACAACACAAGTCTACTTAAAGAAGTAGATAAAATTGAAAATGAAGCAATCAAAATGAAGGTAAGTACGTTTGTGAAATTTTATATATATTTATTAGTTATGAATTTAAATATAGTGTAATAGTAATTACTTTATGTTGATGTAGATAAAGAAAGTGGAAAAATTACAAAATCAACAAAGAGTAATTGGGAAAACTAGTACAATTAATGTATGTATAGTATAAATGGTTTTTATATATGACATAATATACGATATGTACCATGCTAAGATCTATATGAATAAAGAGGCTAGAGGAAGAGAAATATTTGCTTATAAGCAGCTGTGAGGAGAAGCATCAAGAGAGGAACTCTACTTTAAAAGATAACGATGTCTCTGTTCACAACGAAATTTGGATCTGCCAAACCGAAGAAAGAAAAAGTAGAGTTCGATAGTGAACCATTTGAAGGACCAAGATTTAAGTTGTTTCACAAGGACTTCAGTATATTGAATTTGCATTGAATAGAGTAATTGGTGAATGTTAAATGTAGAAACTTGTTTGTGAATTATTGGAATTTGTTTTGGTTAATTAATATTTTTTTGTTGCTATAAATTTGGAACATTAAACCTTTAAAAGTTTATATTTTTTATATGCTATAATATATGATATTATAGAATTAATTGTTCTGATTGATATATATAAAATGTGGGTCATGTTTGAAAAGTACCATGTTAGAGGAATGTTGTTTATGTTTACAGGAACATGAAGGAGAAAAAATTATGATGAGTATATGTTATATATGCCATTAAAACATTAATTATTCTCTGGTATATGTAATGTTGAGGAAAGTTGAATATGTTTGCGGTGTAGGGACTTTGATGAAAGAATTGAAAATCCAGGAAATCGTATGAGAAAGTGGTTGAATGGAGAGAATATGTTAAATTAGTTTATGTATTGTATATATGAAATAATACAGTCTATATTTTATGATGAAAGGTTCTATTATCAATTTGTTAAATTTATTTATGTATTTTATTTCAAATATTCATATATTATGTAGTAAATAATATGTTATGTTTGAAACAATAATGATTGTGTATGAAAGTTGTTTATGTTTACAGAAACATGGATGAGAAAAAAAATTATGATGAATATATACAATATATGCCATTAAAACACTACTTGTTCTCTTATATATGTAATGTTGAGGAAAATTGAATATGTTTTCGATGTAAGGACTTTGATGAAAGAATTGAAGATTCACGAAATTGTACGAAAAAGTAGTTGAATGGAGAGAATATGTTAAATTTGTTATATATATGAAATAATAAAGTGTATATTTTATGAATGAAAGGTTCTCAATCAATTTGATAAGTTGGTTTATGTATTTTATTTCAAATATTTATATCTTAGGTAATAAACAATACGTTATGTTTGAAACAATAGTAATTGTGTGTGAAGGATAGTATATTAAATATAATATGAGGAACTTTGATTAGTACAGTAGATTGAAATTTATAGAAATAAAATAATTAAATTAAAAATTGAAATATGAATATTTGAAATAAAAATCTAAAACAACATAATAAAAGTCTAAGAATAAGAAGAAAAAACTAGTTCAATAAGGAAAGCTTGCATCTCTTTCAGTTATGGCCAACACGTTCATAACGGTCACATTTAACGCGTCTCGAACTATATTTTAAAAGAAGTTTTAGTCTTCTTAGGTCGACCAACTACACATTTTACATTCGGTGGGGGATGACAATCGGCATAACATCTTCAGGTATTTGCCATTGTCGATGATCGCCTAAGAGATTTATTAATTCTCTATATATTGAACTCAATGTGTTGTTCAAATAAAAATGTGACAAATATGACTTTATTGATAGATGCTTCATGGTAAAAATAACACATGCATGGGCACAAGGTATTTGCAATATATCCCACATCCTGCAGCTACAAATCTTCGAAGGCAAGTAAACAACATATTGAGAGGTGCCATAAATGACCTGGTATTTCATATTGTTAACGGGATTGACCTACATAGGTAATTAAATAGAAAATTACATAACGTATATAAATAATATGATTATATATATATATATATAATATGTAAGACAAATTAAAGAAAAAATATATTCATAGATCGACTACGTTCAATCTATTCCTGTAAAATATCTTCAATTGTTTTTGTAAAATCTGTAACTTTATAGTCTACTTCATTTCTTCGATAAAAAACCATCTCTGCAATATCATTCTCAAAACTCCAAGCATGGAACATATTGGTAACTCCCTAGCCTTGATCATGGCAAAATTCAAACTCTCAGATATATTAATGGTCATGACATTATATCTACTATGTTGTGAGTACGCACAAAAACCACTTAGAAAAACTAATTGATTGTAACTCCTCACGTATACCAAGGGCACCATATTCCAACAAACACATTTCGTGTTCAAAGTCTACAATATTATAAGTCTTGCCACATGCATAAAAATAGTATTGACTATTCTTTTATATTTCTGATGGAAACGTAGACATGCACAACAGAATAAAGATCAGATTTTACTCTAATTGTAACTAAACACTTTAGTGATTAATATGCATTACAACCCTAAAATGAAACAAAAATAGGGTTAATAGAAAAACTCACATTTGATGCTCTTCTATTGTTGTAATCTCGTCACGTATTTGAAGTCGGAACTACCAATAGCGTTCATTTGCTATTCTCCGGACTTAGAGCCGAGTTGTGGGACTCGAATGATGGAGAAAATAGAGAGAGTGATGGATTTAGGAGGAAGAAGTTAGCTTTGAAATCTTGTGGAGAGAAAAGGAGTTTTGGTTTGATTTTGAAATTCCAAATTACAAAATCAATTTCACCCAAAAAACAATAATCTTTCATTTGCAATAATCCACTCCTTTTATAAGCAAACTACATGCAAAATTTCATGTAGTGAGCTTCTCATTTTCCACACTTGGCATATCAACAACTAGGTGTCATATATGCATGAAGCCACTTGCTAATTACATGCAATGTGCTTCAAGGGTAATATGGTAATATGGTAATTTGACATTTGAATCAAAGTCAAAAGTCAACATTTTGACTTTTTTACCATTTTATCCATCTTGACTAATTTCGATCTCCCGAGCATGAATCCGCATTCATTTTTCAAAATTCAAATTACATTTAAATATAAAGTAAGTCAAAGTTTGACTTTTCAAAGTCAAAAGTCAACATTTTAACTTTTCAAAACTTTGACCATTTACATCGATTCCGAGCTTTCGAATACAAATTTATATTCATATTTTTTTAAAATCAAATTTAAACATAAGCTCTATCTTTAACTTATATCCAACGACTATATCAAATATATTCGTTAGTTTCTCTCTCTTTAGCTAATTCGAACAATTCAAATTATTCTATCATAATGTTCTAAGTTGATTCCTTGTAAGCTAGCAAGGGAACCTAATAGACCTATAGATCATGGGCTCCAACGATTCAAGATTAACTGGCTAAAATCTTTAGACCGAGTTGGTCAACCTTCGTTAACTAACGGGTCATTCCACTACTATGATATATTTGTGTCCATGTGATATAACCATGATAAGTAAGTTAATTCTTCATAGATTACTCATAACCTCGACTGGGTCAAAGTACAGTTTTACCCCCGAGATTATATCTTACTCCTTTAGTTCTACTGATCCACTATTGAACAATTGGTTTAAGGTCTAACCACTAAACCGAATCCATCTTGGGCCAACGAGAAGGTGGGGCCCCTTGTTCAAGACTTGGATTCAATCATTAAGGAAACAACCTATCTACTAACCTTAAAGCAGGTATGAAGGAATTTCATCTTGCAACTTATGTCCCCAACTATTTACACGATCTTACCCCTGAAATTGGAGGCTTATTGGACCAGCACTAATGAGTTGCCCTCACCTATGAAGATCTAAGGATAATCTCGTGTGAACATGAGTTCATAGTTAGCTCAAGATTAAGATTAAGTTACACTTGATATCTATAAATGAAATAGTCAGTTTTACAAAGTTTACGATGTTATAACTTAAAAGTGACTATTTCATGGTTCCAGTCTTATGCAAGCTCTTTACGTAAGATGCCCCCACTTTCATGTCTCTACATGAACGATTTAGAATCACATCGTTTATACTAACTGCAAAGTGGACAATATCCATAGTGTTCCCAGAATAAGGTGTCCAACCGTATTCGTATACTATAGACTATTTAGGCTATATACTCGAACTTGATCCACTTTTATGTTTCTACATAAAGTTCAAGTTTACTTAATAATAGCATCAAGTCCTTAGTTTATTGGCTTTAATATTATAGTATCAATAACGGCTTTATTGAATAGAATATGATTACAAACTACGAGTTTTAGGACATAAATTTGAACAACTTCAACTTCAATTTCCTAAGTAAATGAACCTGACACATGCAATGTAGAACATTGGGAAATATTACCTCTATGGCTTTCAATATACTTTTATGTCGGTCATATACTATGACAACGTCATTCCTTTCACCTATTATTCTCTTTAATTGGTTGCAAAACCACATTCAAGAGGAATTTTCATAATCAACCATACAAAAAGTTAGTGGAAATATTTGATCATTAGCATCAGGTGTTGAAGTAGATAAAAGAGTACCCCATACTTGTTCTTGAGACTTGTTCCATCAATAGAAATGACTTGACGACAATGTTGCCAACCGAAAATAGAAGTAGATAATGCCATAAAGAAGTATAGAAATCTACCTTCGACATCAACTTTGTATTCAATAATAGATCCTATGAACATGAAAAATACGTAATATTAATAAAACAAAACATGTAAGCAAAATATTATTTCTTATATAAGGATGTATATTAAAGATATATCTGGGTTGTTGAGTTCCAATATTTAAACAAACTTTGGTAACATCTTGTAGGAGTCCTTTGGAGATTCTTTAACTTAATCCAATGCAGCCTCATGTGCACGCCATACATTTTGGTAACTAATGCTTAAACCTGCTCAGAACGAATGTAGTGGACTATATCTTTAGGGGTGGACAACTCCGAATCAACTAAACTTATTTTGTTTTTTATTAAGTCCTTGATAACAGAAAAAGTAGCATGTTTGTAATTTGTTAAAGAAACATCTACATAACATGTATGTTCAAAATCGAACCTAGTAAGAAACCATAATGTCCTATACCCATGGAAACAACAAGAAGCACGTAGTGAGCATAAACAATCTTCAATTACACACTGCAGAATCAATACTTTCATGTTTGATTTAACTATAATGTATTAAAAGTTGCCTCTAATAGCAATGACTTGCAATGACTGTTTCAACAAAGCTTTTTGGTTTGTGTTTGTTTGGGGCAACTAGAACTTAGTAGCTTTGCCTTTGTATAATGCAATTACAATACATCACGAAGCAGGTTCATTGCATGTAAGATGCTTACCTTATCTTTCTGTATTGTGCAATTAATTCTAAGCAATAAATCATGGATCATGATCATAGCATGCGAAATGCTCACTATGTAGCTCTTCATCGCGTAATATCTAAGTCCTCGTTGAGTACAAGTTTTCCTACTATTCAGCCAAGTGCAAGTGAACAGCAGGTTTACCTGGATGATCGAGGGTTGAACACAGGGAATTGGTTCAAGACATTAGTTCTAGAGTCTACTTATCGTTTAAGCGTTATGATGATGAAGTTAAAAGAATAATAAAATACTAAAGTTACTTACACCTAGAGACTCATGCACAAGAAAATAAATTATGGCAAGATGGAAGATTGAGTGAACTAACTTGCGTAAAGAAGGCGGTGAAGGAAGGTCTCATGCTATAAGGCAAATAAGCTATATGACCACCTTGATGCGATATAACTCACCGAACTATCTTATGATTAAGGCGTACTCCTCTCGGAGTCATTGAACGCCACAGTTGGTTGTCTTTCGGAATCCAAATGACTAAGGCTGCTAAATGGTTTATATCTAGTAATACTTATTTATTCTACTTAGAGTGCGTCACATTTAAGGACAACAACCTCTCAATGTCTTAGTCCACACTTGTTCGCCTTTCGGTATACAAATGAAGGAAGTCCTCCCTCAAGGTTGAGAAAACTCTTCTTTACGTGTGTTAGCTACGTCCTTGCTACTCACCCTCTCGGGTAGTTGGCGACATACACTTTTCAAGTGTAGAATGTAGCTCAGTTAACACATTAAGCAGTAAATGAATAGTACTTATCGAGAACACATCATAAACCTAAACTACAAATAACACAAAGACAGATGAATAGTAGAGGCATGATGGATTGAAAAGTGTATAAAGATGCATTGTATTAAAGAATGAAGACCTTGGCCCATGTACAATATAACTGAATACAATGCAAAGAAGTAGTAAAAAATGGATTGAGGAAGAAAATGAAATACAAGTTAGGGGAAACGGGGATGGACCCTTCTCCTCTCAAACTCTAAGCTTTCGTGTTATAATTTGGTCAGAGAAGATGAAGGAGTGTTATACAAACGATGGTGAGGCTAATCCTTACCACCAACTCTCTAGGTTGTTGGCCCATGCAAGCCCCCCTCTCTTGGTGGGGATGAAGTACTTTTATAGGCAACTTTAGGTGAAAAACTTATATTCCTCTAATTCCTCTAAATACACGTTATTATAACCTCTTTTATTAGAATAATAAGGTCAAAACACATAAGAAGATGATCAGAACATATAACTTACGTTGTAAATACATAAGTATTTAAAAATATATCTTACATAAGTATCATGCCTGTTTTACGCGGTTGACATATCTAAATGCGGGATAATGAACAAAGAAAGAAACTAGTAAATTGCAGGAGACATCTTGCACAAAGGCTACGCGATGAGAACTTATCAGATGATTAACATCTCCAGACGAGGAACCATGTCATCACGTGAGGAAGGCTTACTAGAGGACAAGAATGCTTTTATTACATGTACATTGGATTTGACGTTGAGTGGAAAGTCATAGATACTCTATGAGTCCATTTCTCTCCTCAACTATAACTCGTATCACCTCTTATTACTCAACTCTCTTATTTTTACTTTTGAAGTTATGCTTCTTATTTTTGCGAGAGGAGACAACATAGGAGTTGTTATTTTACTTGAATAAAGGAATACATAATTTTGAAAATTTTCACTTTTTGGCTTAGTTTTAACTTTTATTAAAACACCTTAAGAGGATATTTAAAAAGGTTTCAAAAGTTTTTACGTAGATCTAGGACACCCCCAAATTTAGAGGGGGCAATGTCCTCATTGCTAAAAGTGAATGATAAGATATTCGCAAAAAAATTCTACAAAAGAGGTTTAAGGTAAAGCTGGCTCGCTTAATAAACTAGAGAAATATTTTTCAAGTAAGGTTCATTAACAAGTTAAATGCCTAGATAATAAATGAAACTTTATTTCACATAATTTATTTTATTGAAGTGTTATTGAATCGCGAAGAAAAATTAGAATACTAAAAAGCGGGGAGTCAAGGTTGCGGTAAGAAAGATTAAACGCATAAGAATTATATCATAAGTTGTGACATGTATTGTAATGAACATAAGTAAACAAAAATAAAAATTACATAAAGTTTAATTAAAATACGAAGGAGTGTTATAAAATTCTAAAGAGGTCCCGATTCAGCTTGCAGTGGGGTGCATACTAACAATTGTTGCCACCTCATCAATGCGATCA
The DNA here is from genome assembly GCA_025688845.1 of Cucumis hystrix. NCBI lineage: Eukaryota > Viridiplantae > Streptophyta > Magnoliopsida > Cucurbitales > Cucurbitaceae > Cucumis > Cucumis hystrix. The sequence continues at coordinate 9,992,879 of CM046889.1, forward strand.
TTTATGGGTGACCTCTTTTCGCCACTGTCATTTTTATATTATTGACGTCGACATTCTCTTGCTATAGACATCATCCTTCTTAAGTTGTATTTTCCTTTCTCCTTCTTCCGTGTAGTTTCACTAATATGTTTTGTTCTTGTACCGAGTGGACAATAGGAAGATGGGAGGAAGAAAAATACAATTTAAAGAAGGATGGTGATTGGAGAGACAAGGAACTTGAAGGTAAATAATGTAGTGCTACCGGAGTTCCTATGATGTGGGCTTCATTATCTCCGATTGTCATAATTATTCTAAGTTGTATTTTTCTTTTTTCTTCTTCCCACATACTCACCACATTAGACTTGATTCATTATTGTACTTGGTGGGTATGAAGGAACCAAGAAAATAGAGAAGCATACTAAAAAAATAGTGGTATTGGGAAAAGGAGAAATACAACCTAAAGAGTTATGAAAGGAGAAAGAGAATAAGTTGAGGGCAGAGTTTTGTTTATCTTGAGGTTAGGATTTGAAGTATCTTGGGCTGTTTAAATAGACAATCTTAACTAGGATTAAAGGTTTGGTTACTTCACGTTTAGGGTCTTGTCAAATTAAATGTGACTTGATAAACTTGACAGACTACTCGTGGTCCGAGGTACGACGTACTCATTGTTTCTTGAAAGTTTAAGAACTTTAAGGCTTGACGGGACGATTCGTACTTCCTAAGAATCCTATGTTTTCTAATGAAACCTAACCCAGCCAAATCGTACAAGGGGGTTAGAATACCTAATGCGTTTGACTCACGCCTTCTCATAGGTTAGTCTTTTTGCCTTTACCTTACCTTGTCGAGTTATAACTTTGTGGTATACCACGCGATCCCCATTATAAGATTAAAGGATATACAAAAATAAAATACAAAATTGATGTACAAGTATAAGAATACTTACAGAGGTATAGGGATATAAGTAAATATGTACACCAATATAAGGATGTATATCTTAGTACAAAGAAAATTGGAAGAATTATACATTACAGATCTATCCATGCGTTCAGGTTCTTTGGTGAGGACGAACTGTGGTATAATCGCTTCTGCTCCGCATAGTTTTCTTGATCGCATCGTTCCTGAACTTCATAGATCATTCGCATCATGACTCTCTACATCATGATTGCTCATTACAATGCTCAAATGATCTTTCTTGGACCTTTTCACGGGGATAGGTGAAACATGAATCTCATTAGCTTGACGCAAGGACACTCTCTTTGACGACTTCATAGAGGTTCTCATTTTCATTTGCGACCAACTGCATCCATTGAAATTAAAATAATAATAATATATTTATTATTATTATTATTATCAATATCATTATCTTCCCTTTTCTTTTCCTTTTTCCTTTTCCTTTTCAAAATAATAAAGAGAAGATCTTCCATTAATTCTCAATCACCCCAGTCCCTTCTCTTTTCCCAAAATAACATTATCTTTTCCTTAATAATTATTTTCATAAGATGTAATTACCTTTTCCTTTTTCATAATAATTATATATATATATAGATATCCATATATACATATAATTTTCATCAATGTTTGAAGGAAAGATTATGGTAGGTAGTGTTATGATACTATGTGTTTGGGAGAAGGATTATGTAGGTAGTGTTATGATAGTGTTGTGATAAAATGTGTTTGGGGGAAGAGTTATGTAGGTAGTGTTATGATAGTGTTTAGGAGAAATGTTACGTAGGTAGTGTTATGATAAGATGTGTTTGGGGGAAGGATTATGATAGTGGTGTTATGATATCTTTTTTCTTCTAAAATATATAATGTAGATTCAATACACAAATTTCATAAATTTATTTTATTAAATAATCTTATTTTCTTACAATCATTTGTCTTATTTTTCTTAATTACTACATTTTTGACGTTGTAAATTCTCGACCGCTCTGTTAATTTAAGAGGAATGTTGTATCTTTTTTTAGCGATGATATACATTTCTTCGTTAAGTTAGTCCATAAATTTCAAATGTTTTAATCTCATTATTGAAATTGAAATTTTGTTTTAATTTAATCTTCAATACACATTTTTAATCTAATTTTTTCATTAAATTCTCAATATCATTTGAAAATGTTGAAAATATTTATAAAATATATCCAAATAAATTATTTACTCTATAGACTCTGTGTAATCTCCAAATAAATATTATCACGGTCGTTTACCCTACAACCCCCTACACAATCATTTAGCTTTCTAAACGATCATTTACTCTCTTTACGTGATCGTTTAGCTTTTTACCTTCAAAAAATTGTTTACTTCTTACATGATCGGCTAACTTTTCATACGATCGTTTAACTTTCTATACAATTGTTTTAATAAAATATTTCTAACTTTACTTTTATTAAATAAATAATAAAATATATATAATATAAATATAAATATATATTTATATATATATTATTAATTCGAATTGAGTTGGGTTGAAAAGAAATTTTCAAACCTCTCAATTTGAAGTATAGATTAGATAGTCGGGGTTATTGAGTTATTCTGTACGAGCACTGCCACGTGGATGATTTTTACACCCATTTTTTATTTATACTCTCGCCTTATTAGGTAGGAGCTAAGAGTAAAACTTTCAAATGCTTATCTCACCTTTCGTAGAAGTTCACAAAACGATTTTTTCAAAAAGAATCCAAAACTGAATTTAAAAAAATAAAAAACTAAAAAGGGCTAAAAATGTCAATTTCTCTTCTAGTTTGCGTGTTTTTTCAATTTTTTTCTAATCAGGAACCCTAGAAATGAAAAATCCCCAAATTTGAATGGAAACCCTAATCACAATCCGTATTGATCTTTGTGGATCCTCCATCTTTGCGCACTGTCGGATTATTCTCCGAACCTCACTCTTCTTCGCCGGAGGTTGACTTGATGTTGCTTGCGTGTTGATTTACTGGAACCAGCGGTGGGGGGGGGGGGGGGGGAGAGAGAAAAAGGCTTAGATAGGTGAAGAGAGAAAAAAATTGGACAGAGAATGGGGAGTCCTGGATCTGGTGCGGTTGATTATGCTGTGGGATCGATCGTGTGGGTTCGAAGGAGGAATGGTTCATGGTGGCCTGGTAAAATCTTGGGTTCTGATGAGCTTTCATCTTCGCACCTTACATCACCTCGATCTGGAACTCCGGTCAAGCTCCTTGGAAGAGAAGATGCCAGTGTGTAAGTTAGGATTCTTTGAATTTTCTACCTTTTTTCCTCATTTGTTGTTTAGTTAGGTTCCTCTGTTTCATCGTTTCTGTCTTCACTTACACTGGCTTATATTTGTTTCTTCGTTTGAAGCTTGAATACTGAAGAAAGGCTCCGTTTGGTAACCATTTATTTTTTTAAATTAAGTCTATCGACATTGCTTACACCTCCAAATTTCTTCCTTTGTTATCTATAATAGTTTAGAAAACTAAGCTAGATTTTGAAAACTAAATAAAAAAAGTAATTTTAAAAACTTGTTTTTGTTTTTGGAATTTGACTAAGAATTCAACCATAGTACTTAAGAAAGATGCAAATTATTGTAAGAAAGGGGGATGAAATAGGCTTAATCTTCAAAAATAAAAAATGAAATGGTTACCAGTGCACACACCAAATAGGTACCATTAGCTTTTCTCGTTTCAAATAAGTTCATGCAAAGCACTTTACAGCTACCACAAAGAAATCTCCAATTGGGTGAAAATACCCCAATCAACATCTGTGCCTAGAAGATAAGTGTTTTAAAGATGCAAAAAATCAAGTAACAACAATATGTTTCGTCATTTTCATTGCTAGCATCTGTGGGACAGACTAGTTGATTTGGAATGTTAGAAGTTTCCATTTGGGTTGCTCCAAAGCTCCTTGGTTTGCTCCAAGTGCAGAAACGTGGGAAAGACCTAGTTGGTCTTTAGTTTAGAAGAAAGGAACCGAAGTCTGGTTCTGGGATTTGGGAAGACCATTGGCTGCCAAATTCTTCTCTTTCATTCATTTTTTTGAACCTTTATGCTATCGCTTGAAAGATAAATTGGTGGCAGAGGATTTTGGTGATCTTTAGTTTAGAAGAAAGGAACCGAAGTCTGGTTCTGGGATTTGGGAAGACCATTGGCTGCCAAATTCTTCTCTTTCTTTCATTTGTTTGAACCTTTATGCTATCGCTTGAAAGATAAATTGGTGGCAGAGGATTTTGGGATTCTAATGATGTACATTTAATCAAGATTCAAGAAGGAATCTACAGGATACAGAGTTTGAAGACTGGCTGGTTTTTTAAAATATTGGAAAATGTGGCCTCTAATCCCGTCAAGATAGCTTAATTTTGAAGGGAAATTTTGGTAAATACTCAACAAATTACCCACCCTCTTACTAAAGAATAATGACAATCTTGAAATGGACCTAAGATCAAACTTGTGGATTTAAAATTCACGAAAAGGTAAAGTTCTTTGCAGTCCCTTACCTTAAAGGCACACTCATGAGGTCTAAAGGAAGAACCTGCATATCTACATCCTTCCATAAGCATGCTTCAACTGCTAGAGAAAGGATGAGTTCATTAGTTACCCTTTTCGGCTGCTCTTTTAAAATGGGCTGGCTTTTTGGCTGGAAATTGGAATTGTTGTTTACTTGAAGAGTTTAAGGTGATGCTTTTTGTGCTTTTGTTGGTTGGACTGCTAATTTTACTATGGGAACCAACTTTTTGTAGCCAGAAGTTGACGAGGCAGGAATTCGATTAGATATTTGGACACTTGAAAACTAAGGGCTTGGAGAATGCTATTAGTCTCTCTTATTCTTCTGGTACTACTGTAGCCAAACCTGGTTTTCAAGGAAACCCCATTGCTTTATCCTTAAGTTTAATGCTGTTTAATGTATTTCCTATTATGTTTCAATATCCATTGTTTTGCCCCTTTCAAAATGACTGCAAAGACCACTAGGGTGGAGTTCTTTAGTGAGATTCTCTCTCAAAGATGTGTGAGGAATGCACGATAAATCTAAGATAACCATTAAATATGCAATTCAGCAGAATCAATGTTATTTGGACATTGTAATAAAGGGTTTAGAAGTCTGGATCATTAGCATATGAGTCGGGAAGATGTTCAAAAGTAGTCACGTCACTTCCAAGTATGGTAAGTATGTTTTCATTTTTATGAAGAGGATTTGCCACTTTGTTTTCTTACAAAGATTGATGTTTTTAAATAAAATTAAATCATTGGAGAAAAAAAATCCATCGAACATGCATGCGACTTATATTCTTTAGTGATTGGATATGTTTAAGAGAAAATGGTCAGTTAGTAAAATGAATTCTTTGTCTAGAAGGTAATGTTTCCATTGCTTAAGGGCTCTAACTAAAGCATATATTTCTAAATCGTAGGTACTCCAATATAGTTTTGAACCTACCAACTTCTCACTGAAAGTACTATATTGGATGTTTGTTTTGAGATAGAACAACCCCTATCCCAATTTCAAAAGGTAGAGGAAAGTCTGGTAGGTAAAGGACTGGACTCTTGGACTAGTGTTCTTTTAATTTCTCAAAACTAAGTTGTTTAGGGTTCTTTTTGTTTTTTTGAAACGGATACGAGCCTCTTTATTAAATGTATTAATAAAAGAGACTAATGCTTAAAGTACATGAGAATTATACTAAGAGATAAATGAGTGATCACAAACAAAAGTACAGACGTATTGAACAAACAAAAACAACACAAGTGATCCCCACAGGTTCTTTCTTTTGGGTTTCTTTATTACTCTCATTGTATAATTCTCTTGTACTCTGAGTTTAATTATTAATAAAGAAGTTTGTCTCCGTTTCAAAAAAAAAAAAAAAAACACGAGCGAAAGTGAGAACAAAGCAAACACTAGACTTTTCACAAGAAGCCCAAAAACAGTTGAAGGTTGCAGACTAAAAACTTCAAAATGGATTGGAGGAGAACACCAAGGAGAGCAAATTGCCAAGCAACTTGTTGATGAAAAAATATGCCTCCTAAGTAGTCCTTGAATCTTTGAGTCAGTGACTAGAACCAGAATATTTGAGAAGAACTTTAGAGGGCCAAAATAATAGAATCATCCGTCAAAACTCTTGTGATCCACTAGCACAGCTCAAACCAAAATAATTCCACATTTCTCAACAATGGACTTCAAGTGATTTGGAATTTCACAGTGCTGAGCTTGTAAAGGAAATAAAGAGGCCTGATTCTCAGTAATTAGATTCTCCTCTATCTGAAACAAGGTATTAAGATCAGACTCTAAAGGATCCTTAATCGACTGGTCATCCTTCTCGCTGTCTTTGGCATATGTTCGGCTTCCTCTCTGCTCACACTAAAAGGAGAGTCAAAATTTGAGACTCTTCTTTTTTGATGAAGCGAATGGAGTTTGGGTAGGAGAATCTCTAAAAAATTTGACATTTGAATTAGGCAAAAAGAGAACTGTGTATTTAAAATGAGGATGAATCAATCTTTGAGGAATTGACTTGTTTGATTGAAAATGGGCTTGCAAAAGAGCATGATTTGCCTCTAAAAAATCAGAGTTCTGATCCAAAATCATTTTTATTTTGTAAACTTTTTTTTAAGGCCTCTTTAACCCTTTTCCTTTTAACAAAATGCTTTGGGAAAGTCTTGAAGAGATGTGGGAGAATCCTTGATTTTGGATGTTTCTAAGACTTAGCCTTTGACCCAAATTTGGCTGAGGAAGAGAAGGAAGAAGAAGAAAAGGCAACGGAGGAAGAGTTGGAAGATGAAGCTTTTACGGAGGGGATTTTAGTGGGCACAGAATCTGCAGTGGGGATGAAGCAAAAGACTTCGACAAGGATGAGGGAAGTGACTTACAAAGACCTGCCTTCCATCTTTGCTGATACTTGGAATTCCAATTGGCAATAAAGTATGTTTAATCGAAAAATTCTCTTTCCTCTCTAAGGGCTGCTCTTCGACTTTCCCTGCACTTTCACTTTTAGGGACCTTTTTCTTCTTCTCTCTCCTCTTTAAAAAACGACTCTTTAGTGGCCTGTGTCATTTGGACTTCCTTCTGGGGGCTTAGTATTGGCAAATTTTGAGAGAGGCTTTTCACGCCAAGAGGATTTGCAACCCTTGGACCACTTTCAAGAACTCCACGTGCTGTCCTAGCCCCTCTCTGCCAACAAGCATGAGTTTGATTTATTCTCCTTAAATCTTCCATCGTTGGCGGGAAGAAAGTGGTCGGGGAGTCTATTTTTAGAATCTGGTGGAATTTGAATCTGGTTTTCTTTTGGAAGCATCAACAAACAAGATGTGAATGGATTTCTTGAAAAAATTTCTGGGTTACAAGGGGTAGCTTTACAAGCCTCTTCTAAAATGGAACCAGAAGAATCTTACTTTCATCAACCAAAACTTGCTTTAGACGAGCCAAGTCGATTGGGCTGGAGAAACCTTTTATTAATAAAGCACCTTGAACTTTGATTTTTTTTTGGGGGGGGGGGGGGGGGGGGGGGGGGGTTCATTTAAGATTTCTATAGTAGATGGTATAAAACCACATAAATTTTTCTGAACTTGAATTTTTGAAGCAACATTAACAACGTTCAATGTTTCATTTGCAATAGATACTAGACCGCCAAAATAAGATGCAATAGCTTCAAAGGTTTGCTGGCTCCAGTAGTTAAGGGTAAGTTTTTAGTTCGATGCTTCATTTGCAATAGATACTAGACTGCCAAAATAAGACGCAATAGCTTCAAAGGTTTACTGGCTCCAGTAGTTAAGGGTAAGTTTTTAATTGATATCAACCCACCATAGCCCTTCACTACTTTCAGATGACCATGTAACCGCTTGTTCCACCTTATAAATTTTAAATGAAAATGGCGACAAACTTGCCATTTCCCTGGGTTTTCAACAAAGTCTTCCACCTCACCTTGATCCAAATGAAGTAAAGCACTTTCCGCAGATAAAGGATTGATAATGACAATAGAATCAAGGAATAATTTTAGAGTGCTAGCTATTTCTGTCCATTCATCAAACTCGAACAATCTTGTAACAGTCTAAAGATTGTTGAAACAATTTTGTCAACTTCTGGATTCTTGATAATCCAATAATGGTTCATGCTCTGTTTTTCGAGTGCTAGAACAGAGAAATGAATGTAACACATTGGCTTCACCTTCTTTGCATAACTATCTTTCAACGCCTTAAAATTTTGCTCCTCAATCTTCTTACTGCTGAATGATGACCTTAAATGGGATGAGTACCAAGTCATGTATTCATGTTTTGACTTGAAACCTCCTAACATTTTTGCTGAACAAAACCGAACCCTGTTTCTCTTGACGTGAGGGAATATGAATTAAGGATCTACTACCAGTACGGGGCCAACCAATGTAACTCATTACCCAATCGAACTTAGCTCTGAATTTAGAAACTTCAACCATTCCATTTTCAACTTTATTTTTGAAAAAGAATCTATCTTCAGGTTTGTGGCTCAAAACTGAAATGGCTTCGTGAAACTGTATAAGCTGGGCTTCTACATCTTCCACTTGAAATTATCCATCCTCGTACCAAATCCGGATAAACAAGTTATCAATAATACAACTTTCCATTTCCATCTCTGACTAAAGCGTCCAGTAAGGAAAGAGACTGAAAACACACTCGCCGAAGAGGTCTTCTTGTCGGAAAACTGATAGATGAGTGTTGTCGGAAAGGGGGGAAGAGGAAGGGGAAGGGAGGAATGAGAGAGGGGAGAGAACTTACCTTTTTAAGTTGTTTAGGGATTCTCATCATCAAAGAGTACCCTTTTTTGGGCAATCTGTTAGAGGAGCTGCTATAGAACTAAAACTTCTAATAATTTTTATGTAAAAAGATGATAAGCATATATAGCTATATATATTTGAAACGGAAGCACAAAAAAGATTGTACTTGTTTGATGGATTTGGGGTGAATGGTTTTATTTTGATAGGGTCAACCTCAGTCCCACTTTCTTTGATTATGATTTCTAAAAATGATATTTCATCATTGAGTAAAAGCGAACATTTAGAAGAATTTATAAACAATTTGATTTAATGCTAGGGAAAAAAAAGGACAGTTTTAAAGTTATTCAAGTATTCTTGTTTAGTTTTGCTATAAAGAAGTATGTCATCAAAATAAACAACAAATTTGTTAAGGAAAGGAAGAAGAACATGGTTCATCAACCTTATAAATGTATGGGTTATGTTAGAAAGGCCAAAGGGCATGACTAGCCAATCAAGTAATCCCTGATTAGTGTTGAATGTTGTTTTCTATCTGTACTGGATAAATTTAAATTTGATAGTATCCACTTGTCAAATAGATCTTTGAAAACGCAGAGGACCCTCCTAATTGGTCCAATAGATAACCAATTCATAGTATAGAAAAATGATACTTTATAGTTATTTTATTAATTGTACTGTCAAAATTTGTTGGTCATGTCAAATTTTTAGGTGGTAACAAAGCAGGAACTGCACATGAACTTAATACTTGGCTGGACGTGTCCTTTCTTTAAAAGTTATGTTATTTGGTCATGTAATGTTTGCACTCTCGAAGGCTAATCTTTTAGTGTGGTGTGGTCATGTAACATCTGCTTCTCCTTTCTTAATCCAACCAACCCTGTAGGGTATTGGATGTGGTTGTCTTGAGTTCTGGGGTATTTGCTAGCTTCTTGGAAACAATGTTCCTGTTGCTGCCGCTGTTCACAATGATGCTACACATGTACCCATGTATATTGCATCGAGTTTTAAATGAGGAATGGTGTTGAGGGTATGTTGCTGCCTTGGGAGCAAGGAGTAGTCTTTGAATGACAAAGAAAGTTGTTCTCCTTCATTAGCTTCCAAGTAGGTGATGTTTCGTTCATTCGATTTCCCACTGCCCTTTCTTTGTAGTTTCTATATTGACATCTTCTTCCACCGTTGGTATGGTCTTTCTTGAAGGACAATTGTTGAATAGATGTCCCACTTGGCCACCACGGAAACAATTTCCCATACTTGGATGATTGTATGGATTTTGTGCTTTCTCTAAGAAGGTTTAGGCATTTTGTCTTTGGCTGGTGGTGGTTCAATTTTCTTTCCTGTTGTTCCAACATTAGATGACGAGGGAATCTTTTTGTTTGTCATGTTGTTCCTCTTGAACCCTCCACTCTTGTTTTCCAAAGAAGTCCTTCAGTTAGACCTTGATTGAAGTTCATTCATTTCTTCAATGGCTTCAGCCAAATATATTGCATTGTAGCTTTGTCTTCAATTGTTGGTTGTTCAATTTTCTTTCCTTTTGTTCCAACATTAGATGATGAGGGAATGGCTCTATTATTCGTCATTTTGTTCCTCTTGAAACATTCACTTTTGTTTTCCCAAGAAGTCCTTTTGTTAGACCTTCTTGATGGTTTCAGTTCATTCATTTCTTCAATGGTTTCAGGCTTTCAGCCAAAGATATTGCATTTGATAGTAAACCAATGGGACGTACCTTAATCTTTTCTTTGATGTCCATTTATAAACCTCACAAATCAAGCTATAAGATGATTTTCACTCTCAGCTAAGTTTGTTCTTGCTCCTAACCTATGAAATTAGTTCGCGTAGTTAGCAATGCTTCTTGAACCTTGTTGGCAATTTTGATATTTGATTACACAGGGTTTGTTCCTAATGTGTGGCAGTAAGGGTAGGAATATGTCCTTTAACATTCTCGTCAATCTTTTTAGTTCTTTTCCATACCTCATTCTGTTTTCTTCTGTTAGTTTCCAACATGTAGAAGCACCTCCTTTCAATTTTAGAGCTACCGAACTTACCTTTTTGTTATTTGATGTGTTCGTGTAGTTGATAAAGCTTTCCACCCCTTATCCAATCGAAAAAAGCCTCAATATCCCATTTCTTATAAAAAAAATGGCAGATCTAGTTTTACCTTATGACTTTACAGTCTAAAACCCTTCCAGCTTCAAATTGTTGCCTACGTGCCATTTCTCCTTCATATTCCTTCAATTCTTCTTCTTCTTCCTCCCTTGATGTTGATGAATCCAGAACATGCAGATGTCTCCTATGATATATCCCTAATCTTGGTTGTTCTTGGAAGTTTGTTGGTAGATCTTGGATATTTCTTGGATACACCTAGTGTTGAAGTGAATTGAAGGAATATGAAGGAGAAAGGGTGTGTAGGCAATAATTTGAATTCAGAGCATGACGATGTCTCCTATGATATATCCTTAATCTTGGTTCTTGAAAGTTTCTTGGTAAATCTTGGATATTTCTTAGATGTGCATGTGCCTAATGTTTTTGATTCCCTAGTTGTCTATCTTGGTGACAAAGATTAATTTCTACTCTATTCTCTTGTTGTGGAGGTAGTTGTGGTTGGTTATGTGCCTCATTGATAGATCTAGCCAAATGGACACAATCTCAAGTAATCTAAGGATGCCATTAATTGATCCCTTGACTGAAAGCAAGAAAATAGGGATTTCAGGGATATAGCAGTTAGTGCCCACTTCTTTTTGCTGGGTTAAGTCAGTTGACATGGTTGGCATCTTTCCCGCCATTGAGCCCAAGAAGTCTTGATGTACTGATACCAATTGGTGTAAACGGAGAGAGATGACTTTATTCTAAATAAAATTTAACCTCCACATAGGCATTTGGGCACAAAATTGGTTATTATAGTTTATGGGTTAAAATAGTTTGTGTTTGGGTAGACTATCTCATAGACTATTTTGGTATGGTTATAATAATTTTGGGCTTAGGGTGGAGATTATTTTAGTATGGGTAGGAAATAGTAAACCATGTACCGAAGACAGGTTGAGTAGGAACTAATAAGTAAAGTATTATAGTAAACATTGTAGCCAAATTGGATTTAGAATTATAACACGGTAGTTTGTAGATTATAATGGTTAGAAACACCAACTATTTTAATTGGAACTCCAAACATGAAGCGGCCTATAAGTTGGTGGTCCAAACAGTCCCTACAAAACTAACACCCAAATATATTTAGGATGGAAACTAAGCTATAACTTGCTGTACAGTTTAATAACAACTAAAGTCACGACCTTAAGCCCTTAAACAGCCTTAAAGCTATGATTACGTATCTTAACTAAAACATATCAACATAAATACAAAGTATTCAACAAACAGTAACGTATATACTACATCAGTTTGGTAATTCATTTGATTTTTTCAATATCATATATAAGCAAGAAGGTTGCATCCATGGCTTCGTACTAATTTTTTTTTTTGTTGATAAAAATGTTATTATTATGTTCTTAATTCTATAAAATTATTATTATCATCAGTATATAGTATTTGATATCTTCATCTATTTTTCAGGGATTGGTACAATTTAGAAAAGTCCAAGCGAGTAAAACCATTTCGATGTGGTGAGTTTGATGATTGTATTGAAAGGGCAGAGTCCTCGCAAGGCATGCCAATAAAGAAGAGAGAGAAATATGCGCGAAGGGAGGATGCTATTCTTCATGCTCTTGAACTTGAGAAGGAACTACTGAATAAGCAAGGAAAACTTAACTTATATTCTGATCAAATGACTATTGAATCCCCTGGTGCCACTGCAAAGGAAGGAATACTTTTTTCAGAACATATAGGAACTGATGATCACAACGATGGACATTCTGAATCACACCAATTTTCTAAGACAATACATGTAAGCTATGACAATGAAATCACGGAACCATGTCTTAAAGCAAATGAAGGAGCACAGCGTAGTGGTGAGGATGACCATTCTGAATCAAGGCCGAGAATGAGAGGCTTGCAGGACTTTGGACTCAGAATTACTTCTTCCAAAAGAAAGTTTCTATCTTCCTCTGTTGTCTCGAATGGTTTTGAAATGCTTGCAACTGATACCAATGCTCTGGCTCCTTCCAATGTTTGTAACATAGGAAATGACTGCGATGCAAATGGTAAGGACTTTTTAGTTTTATTATATTGAATTGTTCATTGAGGAACACTGGGCAAGGGATGTCCAAATGCTCGTCTTGATCAGCCAGTCCTGAACAATCCCAAAGTAAACTGCCACAGGTTGCTAGATTGACTGATCATATTTTTTTATTCTTCAGGGATGCAGCAAATCGATCGGGCGAAGAGGAGCAAGTGTATGTATCTTCCAGCTGATTCTAGTGATTCATTGGAATGCAGAGAATCTTCTCTAGGTCAAGTTGAGATGTCAACACCTGATTTAGGAACTGGGGTTATTCCTTCCCAGCCTGATTCCCTTCTTGAAGGAAACGCTTCTGGTTCATCTGAAAATGATTCTTCTGACTCAGAGACTGATTCCGATTCTTCCAGGTCAGATCAGGACATGGATAATGAGATGACTGCACTTTCAGGTTATTGTGTATTTCTCATATAGATGGATGTTTGTCATATGGATATTGCACTGTTAATTTCTGCTACAGATTTCAGTGATGTGTTACACTTGAATGCTTATCCTCATTAATAGAATAGTCTCATTTTTCTTAAATGATCACCTTCTTAGTTGTTTTTATTAAATGTTTTGAGCTTCCACACATCCAATATTGTAATTGTGAATGGTCTAGGAGTCTCTAGCACATTTGACATGCTTATTTAGGTATATTTCTAGGCTACATTGTGATCCTTTCACCAGATGCTTAGGGTGACGATCAGTCATGGTTGAAGTCACATTTCAAGGTAGAATATGTAATTAGGTGATTTTGATCATTATTCATTACTCATCTTATCCTAGTCCAACTTGTTCTGTCTCTGTACATGTGTGTTCACTAGGATGTTTTCCTTCTTAGCTATATTCCCTTAGTTGTGCTAGTAGTGTTGTTAGTGAGTTGGAATTAGTAAGTCCAGGCATTGAAATCTTTTTTCCAGATTGCATCAGTTTTAACGTTCACTTTTTTTTTAATTAAGACACGAGAAGTTCAATTTTGAAGCTGAATTTTCAATGCTCGTATTGTTTTTAAAGGTCTGATGATGTTTTGTTCCTTCTCTTTGGTATTCTCTATTAGATGTAGTTGTTTACATACAAAAATAAATTTGTCACTGAGATATGATATACCAAATTGCTATATAGCTTCTAGCATTTGCTTGATTGAGGATTTTTCTCGATAATCGTGGAAACAAAAATTGTGAACTACAAATTTGGTGTTTTAGAATGTGAGTTTCTTCTCATTCCCCTTTGGTGGCAACCTTGACTTGTTACTGCAAAAAGGAAAGGAAAAAGAAAAAAAACTTTCCTTGAGTTGTTCTCCATGTTTAGATCTCTGAATTGTACAACTGGTCTGCAGTTAGTATTCCTTGGCTTTGGCGCTTAGTGTTTCATTGCTTCGTTAATTTATTCCATATATTTGGTTTTTTTCAGATTCTACTTTGCCTTCAGAAAAGGAGCTGAGTACATTTGAAAGAACGGACACACGAGAGCATGGAAATATGAGCAGCGAGGAACCTGATGATTCTGTGCATTCTGGTGATATGTCTCACCTTTATCATCACGACCCTGTATCTACTAATGAAGCAGTGTCTAAGTGGAAATTGAAGGGAAAAAGAAATGTTCGTAATTTTTCTAAAAAACTCGTTGGAGTAGATGAGGAACCATTAAGCCACCTATGGGTACATGCCCAAACAAGACTCAATAATAGGAATGATTACTTTGATGATAGCATGGATGGAGTTGATGCATTGGAAGAGGAATATTACTTTACGTCTAAAATGGTATCAAAAGATCAATATTTTGTCAGAAATTATTTGCTTGACTGGGAAGGTCAACCTGCTTTGAAAGGATATTGGGATGTAAAAAATCCCTTATATGGTATACCTCATCATTTTGGTGAGAGGCCAAGAACTATATTAATAGATGTTGATCTGAAGGTCCATGCAAGTTACCAAAAAGAGCCTGTTCCTATCGTATCACTTATGAGCAAGTTAAATGGGCAAGCTATAATTGGGCATCCTATTCAAATCGAAACTCTAGAAGATGGTTTTTCTGAAACTATTCTTTCTGATAGTCTAGGCAATGCACCTAGTGAAAATGATGGAAGCACAGCGCTCCAACCAGCTTGGAGGACTGCAAGGAGGACGGCAAATGTTCGTATCCCTCGCCCTCATTTACCAACAGTACCGGTTGGTAAAGAAGCTGGTTATGATTCACAAGAAAGGAAATCAAGATTGAAAAAAGTAAAAACTGGGGTCTACCTTTCGAAGGCAGGCCAGCCTCACATTCCCCGAGGACCTTCAAATGATAGAAGGCTCCCAAAAAAGATGGCTAAGAAAGTAAGCTTATCATCTAACCAGAAGACTAGAACTTTATCTTCAATAGATGTTGAGCAGAATTTTGGTAACATGCCAATACATGATAGTGTAAGTTGTCAAATTAATGGTTCTATCAAACCAGAATCCTCTGGCCCCCCAACTGTAGCATGCATACCAGTAAAATTAGTATTCAGTAGATTATTAGAGAAGATCAATAGGCCACCCTCAAAAGCTACTAATAATTTGGTATTGTTAAATAATAATTCTAATAGAGATCCTTGACAAGTTTACGTGTATACTGTTGACAACCCAAACTAAATGTATATCACCGGTGCCAATTGATTTCGATATTCCCTGACCACATGAACCTATTTTGCCAGCCCTGATTCTTTTGGTAAATCAAGTTACTAAGGATGCTGTAGTTGGTGTAAGTAATTAGAATTGTATTCTTTAGGTAGGTAATTGTGAATTTATAGAGAATGTATATTTTTGTTCAAGACAAGATAATGGTTACTTTTATCTGTTTTTACTTGGTTAGAATTACAGAACTTGAAAACTGAATACTAAATAAATGTAAATCTTATATAGTTATTTTAAGGGTGGAAAGTCTTCAGTTACAAGGGGAAATTTATTTGTAAATCACTCTGGTCCCTGTACCATTTGTATGTTGATTGTGCTATGGCCACTTTTTTGGTTTGTGATATTTCTTACCTCATGCAATTTTTTAGAATGTTTGTACTTATCAGAAAATGGGCAAAGATCTAAATCTACTAGAGAAAATTTACAAATGTCTTAAATTAAGATTTATTTTCTTGATTAGGATTTCGTATATTTTTAGAACAACTATAATCTTATCTATATTATTAATTATATAGGATTTTTTAAATTAAATTTAAATTGTTTCCTTAATTACATTATATTTGTTATCTAGATTATAACAAATATAATTCTAAATGATAACTTCTTTATTTATGATATTAATTAATGTATAACTTTATTACGAAAATAGTTTATTAATTCTATATAAAATAGAAATTTTTTCTAATATGCAATAATTTTATAATTAAATAATTAAATATAATTGTATATTATTATTTTTATCACCACGTATTGAATTTGTGAAATTTATTTCGACGCCGGCACGACTTCTTTTTCTTCCTCTTTCAATTTTGATATTTTCTTCTATCAATTTTGTCGTCGACTTTCTTCCTCGATTTATATTTCAAAAAATTGCTTTCTTCTTCCCTTTCGATTTGCTACAGAATATACAGTTAGTCTTTTTTCTTTCTTTCATTTTTTGTTTTGTATATTCTTTCTTCTTTCGTTTCGTAGTATATATTTTTTTTCTTAAAAAATTTATCCTTTCGTTCCGTAGCATATATTCTAGTAATGTTCCTTTTATTTTGTTTAATTTTTTATTATTCAATTCATCTTTCTGTCATGTTTGACATAAAATTTTTATTAACGGTCCCGTCATTTGCATATACTATGGTATACCACTGAATAATAAATTTATGTTTTGTGATTTATCACATATATACTACTGCATATTCAATAATACATATACTTACTCTTTTTTATGTTCTATGATTTTTTCTTATTGCGTATATATACCAATATATACACAGATTATATATTCATTTAGTATTTTTTTTTTTATTTCTTACATATATGCTACTGAATAATTCATTTATGTCTTGTGATTTGTTACATATATACTACTGCATATATTCAATAATACATACATAGATTTTTTTTCATGTTTTGTGATTTTTTCTTACTGCATTTATAATTATGTATCCAATCAGTATTATTTTTTTTTAATTCTTACGTGTATACTATTGCATAATACATATATTTTCTGTGATTTGTTACATATATACTACTTCATATATTCAATAATACATAAATGATGTATCTTTAATATATTCAATATACCCTAATGTATTTCGAATACGAAATATAAATTCTTACTAACCATAAATTTTTGCTAAATTTTTTTCGAAAGATCACTGTACCAATCGGTCGCCGATGTTCTTCTTCTTCACCGCTTATACTTTCCCCAATCTTCTATTATTCTGCGATTTTTGTGAAAAAAAATGGAATCAATATTCAACGTATTCAAAGAAGCAATTTTTTTCTTTAAATTTTTAAATTTTCTAAACCGTAATCCATGTCCCTGATTTGTCTCCTTGTCAGTCTGCCTTTTATAAACAAATTAATATAAGAACTTTTCATTCATAAAATATATAATGTATTATCAATATATACTATAATTAGGTGGAAAATATGAAAAACAATACAAAACTAAAGAAAGAATGGACGGAGAGAGAGATTGGAAAGTGTGAGAGAGATTAAGAGGGAAGATTTTGTCAACAAAATCACCAAAATAAAAAATAATTAAGGAAATTTTTTTATTATAATATTACCATAATAGAATTAATCACTTACCATATTTACTAGAATATTTAATAAATACAAATATTAATCACGGTCCACTTTCCTTTTTAATTTTTCTATTTTTTTAATACACTATTAATAATAAAATTGAATAAATTTGTCATTTAAGCCTTATATTTATGTACAATATCAGTCAATTTAGAACATTTCTGAAAAATTTAGGAATTTTAGGTCAATCTTGTAATATAATATACCATTTTAGACTATCTTAGTTAAAGATCAAGTCTCAATGTGATACATATTTCGTTTTTTTTTTTTTTTTTTCAAAATTAAATTTTTTCCTGGTAATTTTGAAAAAGGGCAATTATTACCTAAGAGATAAAAACAAAATTAAAAGAAAAAAAAAACTAACCGTTGGTGTCATTATTAAAAAAACTAGAGGGAAAAAATTCAGTCTTACCCCTAAAATAAAATAATAAAAAAATGAGAGAAAAAAGAAAAAATGAAAAAGAGCGATGAAAAATTTGAACAAATAAAACGGAGTTGAAAAAAAGAAGAAGAGAAAACGGAGTTTTCATAGATACCGTTAAAAATAGGTCAAAAAAAAGTAATTTAACTAAGTAAAAAGATCTCATTTGTGAAGATAAGAGACTGAACTGAATAGTTACAAAATTTTTGTTATAATTTTACAAATAATGTTAAGAAGTACACCATATTCTTGCAAATATATTTTAAAATAACATTCATTACTTCTACACTTAAACTCAAGATTTTTGTAGTTTATGTGGTGCTTTAAGAAGGGGGACTTGGGTGGTTTTAAAAAAAAATTGAGAAAAAGGAGTATTTTCAAGATAAAATGGATATATTTTTTGACATTAGTAGAATGCGTCAAGAGACGCATTCCAAATTATTATTATTATTATTTTTAAATTTTTCTCTTTCTTTGTCTGCGGAAAACAAGAAAAATAATTCAGTGGGTCCGTTCAATTTATATCACCCATTTTTTTCAATTTTTTTTTAAAATCACACCTTTTTCAAATCACCAAAGCTACCAGGTTAAATGCTAGTGCAATTTAAGAAGTTAAATTAAAAATATGATTCAAATGGGATTCGAATAGATGACTTGTATCAAAAGAGAGACAGTTACCATGGATGCTTGATTCCAATAGACCAAAAGCTGATGATCATCATTGAACGAAATAGTAAAATAAAAATAAAAACATGAATAGGAGAAACACTTTTGCTGCTGCTTAATTTTGAAGAATGTTTCTCAAATCGTTAAACAAAAACAATTATAAAAAAAGTTTGTTTATTAAAAGATGATAAACAAAAACAAAAAACGTTATCAAAAGAGTCCTATGTAGATTCCACCTGTCTTGGAGCTCACATCATGTGGTTGAAGTTTGGTGAAATGACCCAATAATTGATTGTTAAGCATAATAAATATTAGACATAGCAAAGTAGTAACATATGACAAAAATATACTATATTAGAATGAATTACATCAAACAATTTTTTAACCTTATATAAACACATTGATATCAAGTTTCTTTTTAGGTGTTTTTAAAATAGAAAAGATTAACAAACTATTTACACTTTATATAACAAAACTACTAAAAGACAAAATTTCTTATATTTTATTTTTATATAAAGTGTAAATACTTTGTCTAATGTTCTATTTTTTACAATTTTTATTCTTTTTATTTTTTTATTCCTTTTAGTTCAATAACACGTGAGAGTAAATAATATTTAAATTATAAAATTATATACCAAAATTACCGTATTAGTACGATAAGTAACTTTAACATATACTTTTTTATTCTTTAGAGTTAAGAAGTTCAAATTTCTATACAACTCACTTATTGTACTTGAAAATAACTATTAGTCCTACACTAAAGTTAGTTATAACCAATAAATTAAAGGTTAACTTTCATAAATATAACAAATGAGTAAAATATTTATGGGTGAAATCGGGTTGGGTTGGGTTGAGAGACATTCTCAATCCAACCTATATTTTCGGGTTACTTGAGTTGGCAACCCGAATAACCCGAATTTAGTTTCTAACCCAACCCGTAAAATATGGGTTGGGTTGTTTGTATATATATATTTTTTTCTAGTTTCTAATGGTTATAAAAATTCAAAAATGTTAAATTTAAATTTCAAACATACATAATTCAAAATTTCATACAATAAATTCATAGTTTATATACCAAATTTATTTTTTATTAAATAATATTTACTTATTTATTATATATATATATATTATATTAATTCGGATTGGGTTGGGTTGAACCAAATTTTCAACCTTCCAACTCGAGACCCAATCCAACCCGAAAAAATTAAATTTTTTTAACCCAATCCATATTTTAACCTAACCCAACCCAACCCAACCCTTATAATATGGGTTGGGTAGTTAGGGTTATTCGGGTTCAAAACATATTCTTACACCTCTAAAAATATTTACGATTTGTGTAACAAAATGAAAAAGCCCATAAAATTTACCATTTTTAAAAAGAAATTCAAGTTTGCCCTTTCTTATCATCGTCTTTCTTCTCTTCTCTTCTGCGATCTTTTTTCTTTTCCTCTCATGCGATATTTTTTTTTCCATCGTCTTTTTCACTTATTCTGTAATTTTATATATATTTCATTTGCCCTTCTTTTTCATATTCTTTCTTCTGCAATTTTTCTTTTCCTTCCCATTCTCTTTTTCTTTCTTCTGTAATTTTTTTTAATTTTTTTTTCAAATTTTTATTTGGTTCAAGATCATGCTATTTTTTTTTCAAACTATTATTTGGTTTTTTAAGATTATGTGCCAAATATAAAACATCGTGAAAAAAATCGTTGGAATATTGAATTGTCAAATATAAACGATCGTGTATAAAAAATAGCAAAATCTAAACGATCGTGTTCCAAATATAAATGATCGTGTACCAAATTTAAATGATCCTATACCAAAAAATCTTTAAAAAAATTGTTGAAATTTGGCTACCCTAATTTAAATGATGAAATGCAAACGATCATGTGTCAAATGTAAACGATCGTGTACCAAATGTAAATGATCGTGTGTCAAATTTAAACGATCACGTACAAAAAATCTTGAAAAAATCGTTTAGATTTGGCTACCCAAATTTAAACGATTAAATTAAACGATCGTGTGTCAAATCTAAACAATTGCATACAAAAAAAATCTTGAAAAAAATCGTTTTTATTTGGCTACCCAAATCTAAATGATTGTACAAGGAATAATAGTCGAATCTAAACGATCGTATAAGGAAGAATAGTCGAATCTAAACGATTGTTTTCCAAATATATTACGCACACTGGATGTCAATTGATCATGAGACATTTTTGGTATTTTCCATTGTGGACTTGTGGACTTTTTCTATTTTCGAAATTGTTCTATACCGTGTAAATATTTTGCCGCTTTGTTATATTTTTTAAAAGACCCCTAAATTAAACCCGTTTCAATTACAATGATTGAGAATACACTACAAACTATAAACTCTTTTAATTTTCAAACCTTAAACCATCTTTTGTTTGTTTGTTTTTTTTAAACGACCGTCTTTTGTTTGTTAGAGTATGATCGATTAGACAATCTTTCTGAAATGAAAATCAATAATACCCTAAACCCTAAACAAACAAACATTGGTATTTTCTTTAAGCCTGAACTTCATTTCAATGGTGAACTTTGTTGACGGGGTTCTTTTCAATAGTGTTTTGTTGAACAGAGCTTTCCAAAATTGAATGGGTTGTCTTTCATTGTTTAGGTGTTTGTAGGAGCTGTGGTGTCTGAAAAGGGTATGATCAAATGAGCATTACGAAACTGTGTATGAGGCGAGTGAGAGATTGAAATCAAAGATGAGTGCGAGAGAGTGTTACACATAGGAGGATGTAAAGCGAGATATAGTGACAACGAGACATAGTGGAAGGGAAGCGTAGAGAGACTAATAGGCAGCAGCAAGAGAAAATGATAGTGAGAGCAAACAATTTTGTAAATGTATATTAAAATGATGTTCAATTTCTTTTATAACTTAACAAAAAATGTTCTCTTACTTTGCATAAAAATGTTCTCTTACTTTGCATATGACAGAAAAGTGTCTACTTGTTCGATACGAAGGTGAATGAGATGAGAACCAAAGTTTTAATATCGAAGGTGAGCTAATAGGAATCATTGTGCCTATTACACTGAAGTATGAAGAATTTAAAGCTCACATCTACAAGATTACAAATATTAGTTCTTCAAATCTTGGTGTCATATTGAGAGTCATTAATTAAATATAAGCTTTACTGTAAAGGACGTGCGAGGGAGATGGAAGTGCTAGCGTGTTGGTCTTCGTCCAGTGAGTCAAATAGCGTAAGTGGTGGCTGGGTGGTGGTGTCGGCTGGAGGAGAGGAAGAGAGAAAGAAGAATCGCGAATGAGGGGTTTGTGGCCGACGTATTTCTCGAATGCTTGAGAAGGAGAAATAGTTGAGATCTTTTCTTTTTTCCTCTCTTTTTTTTAATAAAGAAAATATGAAAGGACTTTTATGCTCTCAACTCCAAAACGAAACTTCAATCTTGGCCATTTTCTTAGTTTTTCCATCACTTTTTAAATTTCCTAGTCATTACCAAAATAAAATTGATTCTAAACTTTTCTCAACAAAAAGATTCAATCCATAAATAATTTACAATTGGATTTAAACTTGTTTTTTCCACCTTTGGAAATATTAATATAAATAAAAGGAGAAAAGAACAAGGGCTTACAAAGATTGATACGAAATGAGGTTTTTGTAGATTACTTACCAAAGTACTTGATTGCAAGTTCATTTGAGGACTCCGCATTTCGATAAACTCACATGGAGATCGCCACAACTTAATCATCAACAAATATTCATCCTTAAAAAACGTGATGACCTTTCGTCCTACATGGAAGCTGATAACTTGTAAAAATACAAGTAATTATAGCCTTTTAGGTAGAATAATGGAACCAAAACGTGTGGTAAGTGTGTCAAAATGCGTAGTTTGTGTTGTAAATACATAACTATTTAGAAGGACACTTTGCATAAGCTTGATGTCTGCTTTACCCTATTTTTAGTGTCTAAACGCATGATTATTGACAAAAGAATAAGCTAGCAAATCGCAGAGAAACTCACATGAACACTAGGCAAGAAGACCAAATTACCACACAAGAAGAGGTTTGCAAAAGTGGTAGATGGAGTGATGTGACTTGACGAAAAGGACAGCCTACGGCGTTGACATGGTCAGAATGATAGATTTTTCATCGAAATATGCCTATATAAGGAGCTTCATCACCATCAAGAAAAGGGGGGCAAGACGTCTGAACGGATCGACTAGATGCCTGAATAGACCAAAATCCTAAAGAGCCAGTGGCAAGGATTAGCCTTACCACCATCTGTAAAGCACATCTTCATCTTCTCTTATCAGTCTGTAGAGTGAAAGCCTGTATTTTTAGTGAATAAGATCTCATTCTTATTCTCCCTAACTTGTAATGTCTTTTCTTTTCTTTCTCTTTTTGTATTTCTTTACATTGTATGATGTTCATTTTGTATAGTGGTTGAAGGCCTACATTCTTTAATATAATGTATACTTACACTCTTTTCAATCCATCAATCTTTGTTATGTTCATTTATCTTGTGTTATTCGTAGTTTAGGTTTATGATGCATGCTTAATAGGAAGTTTTACTTATAATGCTTATCATGTTACCCAAGCTATTTTTCATCACTTGGCCAGTGTATATCGCCAACTGCTTGAGATGGTAAGTAGCAAGAACGTTGCTAACACACGAAAGGAAAAGTTTTTTCACCTTAGCAAGATGACTTCATTTATTTGTATCCCGAAAGGTGAACAAGTGTGGACAATAGGCACTGAGAGGTTGTTGTCCTTAAACACAAAGCTCTATAAGTAATATAAGTAAGTATTTCTAGATATACCTTAACTAGGCTTAGTCATTTGGATTTCAAAAGGAGACCAAGTGTGGAGTTCAATGACTCTAAGAGGAGAATGCCTTAATTATAAACTAGTTTAGCGAGTTATATCGCATTGAGGTGGTCGTATAGCTTATTCACCTGGTAGCATTAGATCTTCCTTCCTTTCCTCAATACAAGTTAGTGCATGTCCATCTACACCTCCTTTCTATTAACCACCTATTTAAGTCACATTTACAACATCTCTAGGATACTTAGGTAGTTATGATTTTATTTATATTCTTTTAACTCATTTGTCATAATGCCTAATTGACGACTAGACCCTAGAACTAACTTTTGATATCAATTTACTGTGTTCGACCCTAGTTTATTCGAGAAAACCTATTATTTTCGCTTACATTTGAACAAACAATAGGAAAACTTGTGCAGCGATGACTGGGAAATAGGTGGTGGGGACATTGGAAGCATTTTGCATCCAATGGTCAGTCCACTTGCATGATGGAGAGAATAATGGAGCATTTTGCATGCAATGATTCATATTCAATGAAACGTCATAAGGAGTTAAATATAACAAGGCCGTACAATGTTGATCTGGCTAAATAAGTTTTCTAGACCTTAATTAAAGGCAAGTTTTTTAGAATACTATTCTCAAAACAGCAAGCAAGTATCAACATAGTCAGGTTGTAGGCGTAGTTGAGAAGGATTGAGTGGTGCAAACCCTCAAACCAACCAACCAAACAAACAACCTTCATTCAAGCAAAGTAAACCATGTTGCTCGGGATTAACTTTTAGCAAATGTTAACCTCACCAGTATCACGCAACACACTCCACCTTAAGTCCCATGAAACATAATTCCAATTTCAAAACAATCACATCACACAACCAATACACTTTTGGGTGGGAGTTTCATGCAAAACCACAAGTAGAAGCTCATTGAATCAACTCTCTTGCTCTTCACTTCTCTCAATAACATATCAAGACCATTGGACTATCTATGTCCATGTCTATCAATCGTCTAAAATTATTCTCTTGAACATCCCTAACTTGTTTAGGTGAGTTTATTCAACAAATTAAAGTCTTGTATTCATTCGCAATGTGTCACATCCTTAACCGCAATACAACCAAAACGCCGAAGTAAAGGGAAAAGGGTGCGACTTATTTATAGCCTTGAAATTTTCTTATCGACTAATTCAACCTCAAAACCTTTAAATACTAAGAGAAAACATAACGCATTAGAATTCGTACTCAACGCCAAACACTTTCTTAATGCGAAAAACTTAACGCGATCAATTCAACCAAAACTTACACTTTATTAATAACAAGCCTTTAATACAACAATGTACAGAAACAACTCTTAACCAAAAGTTACAATAAATAAACTCGTAAACGCCTAGTAGCTTTCTCATCTCGTTGCCAAACCTTCAACTTTATTCTCTACTTAGTCTAAACGTCTGATCTTGGAAGATTTATTTTTAAAACATTAGTCAAATGATTCAGTGAGGTTTTATGAAAACCTTTTGCAATACCTTTTCATAATCATTTCACAAAAATAATATCAAATTATTTAAACACACCAACAAATTAATTCATTTCGCAACCATTTCATTTCGTCAAGGATCCTGAATCACTCTGTACACTAGGTCACATAACTTCACATTTAAACTACTGAATCATCAACATCTGAGAGTATCCTGATTTGCCCTTGTTGCTTAGGCTGCTAAGCATTACACACTGCTTTCAACGCATAAGTCAGCTACTTATCACCATGTAGTCCGTATACCCCATGGTGGCCTTGACTCTTTATGTGCACATAAAAGTTAGCTTACTCGAAGGAAGTAACTACTGGTTTGCAAACTATATCATAACGTTAAGATCAAATCATGCTTTGAACATCATAATACTTTTTCATATAAATCTCTTTTAGAAATAATTTTTGAATCGAAATCATTAACTCGAATGAGTAGAGATTTTTAAAGAAACATTTGACATAAAATATTAAGGAAAACACTCACAAAACTTTAATAAAAAAGTTCTTCTTCTTCTTCTCTCAAGCCTCTTCTCGCGTAGCTAAACAAACAGCACTTCAACATTTCAACAAAACTCCCATCATCCCCTACTTAGTTACCCAAATCCTCTTATTTATAGAATTCTTAAACTAACTTAGTCATGCATAAACTCTTCTTAGTTTGCTAGTTTCTGCTTAAATCTTTACATATGTAAATTTAATATTCAACCCAACCATACTTAAACCCTTTATCTTACACGTTAACCCCTGTCAAATCAAATTTGACATTTTCTTCGCCAGACCTTTCTTCTAGCCTAACTCCACACCCCGGATAACTTCAACCACTTAAAATTTCTCACGAATAACCTTATCACGTTGTTATATTTTTACTATAAGAAAACTTCCTTGTGAACTATATGACGCACTCTCTAAAGTTGATGTTGTTGAAGTTGCTACAATCAAAGGATTTGACATTCATTAGGCTTTTAGGGATTTTTAACGAAAAGGGCAATTTTGAAATTTCACATCTAATTTGTCTTAAAAGTTTTCCTTCTTTAAATTTTTTTCTCAATTTTTTTTAAAACTCTAAAATTTGTTCTATCTTTGACAATTTTCCAGGAAAAGTTGCAGCAGTGAGATTTTTAGGTTTTTTTTTTTTTTTTTTTTTTTTTTTTATAAAAAACGCAATTTAGACTTTTCATCTTTTATTTTTTCAAAAACTTATTATTTGTAGGTTTAAATTATTTTGCCACTCAACTTTGTATCTTGTTCTATTTTGGTCCTTAAAATTTTAAAAACGCATGTTTCAATCCTTGAACATTTTAAAAGAGCATATTAATTTGGTCAATGTTGTTACAATTTTGTCAAGTCTTTAACAGAATAATGAGGTGGGGTAGGACCCGTATCTGAATAGAAAGGGTTATTTTGACTAGGTGTGAAGAGAAGGCATTTTGAGAGGGAGCATGCATTTTGAAACTGCCATAGTAGTGAAGAAGTACACGTTCAACATAAGTAATTGGGAGTTCTAAAGTTTAACGCAAGATGAAGTCAGAGATAAAACATCTAATCATGATTTGATAGCTGTTTACGTGTAAGCTTAAGCTTAAGCATGGTTAAGATAAACATTGAGTTAACACGTGTAAAGTTTCAAGTAGGAGCTGACAAGTTATTAGGGACTTAAGGATGACTAATCCACTTTAAAGATTAGTATAAATAGAGGAAAAGGGGATAGTAAAAGAATTAATATGAAAAGATCATTAGTGTATTCTGCAAAGAAGAAGAAGTTTTAGGCAAGAAGAAGAGACCTGAAGCCAGGCGTTCTAAAGGGAAACTTAGTGTAGTGAATGAATTTTCAAATGTTTAATGTTTTCAAAGTTTTTTTCTGAACTTATTGTTCATTTGTAAAGTTGTTTTATAGGTTTAACGTTTATGAAATGAATGATTATTCTAAAGAGAGCTTTTATGTGAAGTCAAGTTTAACTAGCGATGAATGCTTTTGCATTATTTGCTATGTTTGTGGTAAACCATTAGTCTTATTTCTATCAATAAAGCTAACTATTATTTGCACATAAGGAGTAAAGGCAACTATGTAGAAAAAGACTGCATGATGAAGAGAAGTTGACCAATACGTAAAAGGAACGGGTTAATCTTAGCGGCTTGAGCAACGAGAAATGAACCAAGATGTTCTCCAAGGGATGCTGTTGATGAAAAATTCATCACACAGTAGTCTATGCGTGAAAACGATTAATGTTCTTGACGAAAAGAAGATGAAAGACTAAT
Organism: Cucumis hystrix; assembly: GCA_025688845.1. Lineage (NCBI taxonomy): Eukaryota > Viridiplantae > Streptophyta > Magnoliopsida > Cucurbitales > Cucurbitaceae > Cucumis > Cucumis hystrix. The sequence goes on from CM046889.1 coordinate 10,020,098, forward strand.
ACGTGTTTAATGTTTTATAAATAAGATGTTGAAGCCATATTTGTGAAAGTGATTTCATGAGTTGTTTGTCCAAAAAGGTTTTCAAAACTATCATTAAGTTTTTTACTTACGTTTTAAGTTTTTCCTCCTCAAGTGATCAGACTTTTAAGCCAAATAAGAAAATATAAGATGAGTTGCTACTCGTGGAAGCTGAGCAAGGGATCTAAGATCTTTTACTTTGTATTTCTTGTAATTAGAAAATTATATTGTTTATAGAAGTCTTGTACGCTAGGAGCTGCATCTCAATTTTGTGAGAGCTAGGCAAGGCGTACAAGTTTAAGATTTACTTTTGTACCAAGGGAAGAGTATTGAAGAACACTTTGTTCAAGTAATAAGGAATGGTTTATGTTTATCAATTATATTTAAAGTTTAATAAATTTTCGCTGTTTGTTAAATGTTTAAGTATAAGGGTAAGGGCATAAGTGAGCGTTCTAGCATTTCAGTTTAGGCGCTAGGGTTAGTCAAGTCACATCTTGTACCGCAAAACAAGATTGTGGATGCGTGTGAGGCAGGGCGTGACAGGTGGCTTCTATATGTGGATGACTAAATAAGATAATAACTTAGGGTTTTGATTTTAATTATATTGATGTTTTATCAATGAATAACTCAAAAAGTCACTTTGCCTTCAATTTTTTGATTGACATTATTTTGGAACTTTAGTATTCTACTTCACTTTCTCAAGTACTCGTGCTAGAAGAAATTTCATTGACATACAATTTTTTTTCTGTGTATTTAAGTTTGAGATATTTTATGATTCTTTGAGGTGTTTTTTTCTTTTCTCCAAATTCTTTATTTTTCCTTTTTTGAGGGAGGCTGTGCTTCATTGTAGGAATATTTATCCATAGTTTTGTAAAGTTTATTTTACATGTGAATTGTACTTATTTTAGTTTTTTTGTTTATTTTATGTTGTAAGAGATGTCGAACACCTAGTTCTTCTCATAAGCTTTGCGATTTTATTGTTTTTTCTTTTAAATATAAAGGATGGGGAGAGAGGATGTGATAGATTCGAGTTTTGGAAAAGAAAAAGAACAAAATTTAGTTTTTGAGTTTATCGGATAAATGTATTGATTATATTTTTATGATGACATCAAAGATTTATAAAATCAATAAGTAAAATTTCTTGATTAATTATTAATTTAAGTAATATTCTAAATCGTCTAGTCGTTTATGACTAAAAGTTATCAAATTCTAACACAAACAAAAATGATCGTCTTAAAAGTTCAAGGATAAAACATATATCTTTTTCGAGTTTAGAAATCAAAATAAAACAAATATATACATTACCAAAATGTTAGTTTTTATAAATATAACAAAGAGTCAAAATATTTACGGCTCGTGTAACAAAATGAAAAAACCTATCTGGCCATTTTTTAAAATATTTCAGATTTACCCTTCCTTTTCATCCTCTTTCTTCTTAAGATTTTTTTTTGTTTTCGTTATCTTTCTTCTATTCTTCTACCATTTTTCTTTTCTTTGTTCTATTTTCAAATTGTTATTTGGTTTAAGATCGTGTACCAAATATACAAGATCTATATTTTTTTCAAACTATTGGTCATTCAAGATCGTCTCCCAAATATAAAGGATCTTGAAAAACTCCCGATTTAAACAATCCTATACCAAATTATCTTAAAAAAATCGTTTAGATTTGGGTTGCCAAATTTAAACGATAGTATACCGAATATAATCGATCGTGTACCAAAACAATAGCCAAATCTAAACCATCTTGAAAAAAATCAAAAGGAAAAAAAGAATAACAATCGTGTGTCATTTTTGTATTTTCTATTGTGGGCTTGTGATCTATTTCAGTGTAAAAAAAGAATATCAATCATGTGTCATTTTCGTATTTTGTATGGTGAGTCTGTGATCTTTTTTTCGCTTTTGAAATTGTAGTATGTAAATATTTGATAGTTTGTTATATTTTCTAAAAGGCTCCACCCAAAACAGAATTTAAAAACAACCCAAAATCTTCCCTCCCAACATAGGTTCCTATTTTGGTTAATTTTCTAGTGAACTTCGACTCTCAGCATCGTTTTCTCTCTTCCCCCTGTCTTTCGCATTTGGTGTCCACTCAGCTGCCGTCGCCGTCGACTACTCAGCTACCGTCGCCGTCGACTTCTCAGCTACCACTGCCATTGACTCCTACTACCAAGGTTGAAGCTTTTGTTGGTAAATTTTCAGATTTGTATTGTTTACCTTTTCCCTTTAGTAACAATGATGAATTTATACGCTTATCGCATCACTCTACTTCCCCTCAACCTTTTTCATTTTGTATTATTACTATTTGCTCTTGTATCTATCTATTCCTCTATCAGACATCTTCTGCTTATTTCGTTTGCTGTAGCTTCTTCAAGTAGACAATTTAATTCCTAGATTTTAGGGTTTATTTATTTATTTTTAATTTCTAATAATATCGCTTCATTTTTTTAATGGCTAGATAGGGTATGTGATGAACTGGATGATTTTTCATAGCATGGTTTGTAATTTCTGAAGGAGTGAATATTTGGGAATTTAATTCTGTAGGAGCACTAGAGTGCTGGTTCGTTGTTTAAGTGTGAAAATGTTAAGCGTAGATGTTTAATTTAACTGGAGAGTTTGACAACATGAGTTCAAGAACATGTGTTTGGGTGCAGAATTTGGAAGCTTGGATTTAAAAAATGAAAAATGATGTGAAGAGATGGGTTTACGCTACTGCCTTTTTATTTTTTTGAATATCTGTTGGTGTTCAAACCAGCTTGTGTGCACTTTGATTAATCTTACGAGACAACCTATCTGACCTTACAACATCTTCGGTTCCAAAGAAACTCATAGGATATTAATTCTTAGATAGGTGACTGTCATGGATTGAACCTATTCACCCTAAGTCAATTATTATATCTATGATGAGTGACCCTTATTGACTACTAGACCAACCTATGATGGTTGGGCTTAGGATATTGTTAAAGCCATGAATTTGTATGACAAATCCACATACTAGGCTTGAAAAACCCAGATGTCTCGAGCATCTTCCATCAAACACTCCCAAATCCAAACCGTCTCCTTAAGCACTTTTGTAGAATTTGGGGGGGGGGTAAGGCTTTTAAGTTTTCAGTGATTGAAAAAAATAAGAATCAAATCAAATTGGTCTAGTATCACAATTCAAAATTTGTGAGAACGAAATTTAATCTTTCTGTCTATAGTTATCCGTATCGAGACTGAAACTGGTATTTTATATATGAATAACCTTATCTCTTTCTAACAGAAATGGCTGGTCAATCAGATCCTCACCTGAACCTATTTTCTGCAGAAGAGGTATACCCTTCTTGCTCGGTCCAAATGGTTAAGTCATCGCTAAATGGCGTTGATCAGAATTCTTTTGGAAATTCTTGTCCAGGTCGAGTTTGTAGCTGAAGATGAAATGGTGGAGATTATTCCTAATATGAGAATGGATTCTCTGCATTTGATCTGTGTATGTCTTCGGTTCATGTTGGCTTTATTGCAATTATATTTTGTTGTGTGTTTTAGGTCTTTTCTTCTTGCTAAAGTGCTTAGCGTTATTGATTTTCTTGTTATTTCCAATAGGGGGATTATGGTCCATTCTATCCCCAAATAGCAACTGAAGTTCCACTGTGGCTAGCAATTGCTCTGAAAAAAAGAGGGAAATGTGCAATTAGGACTCCAGAGTGGATGTCAGTGGGTAAGTTTTGTTTGTTAAATAGGTTGAAGCTTCTTTTCTGTGTGTCATAATCCTTGAGCTTTTCATAGATAAATAAATAAATGAACAAAATCTTAATCTAATGCCATTTCAAGTCTGCATACCCACTTGAAGGTTGTAAGATCTATAGATGTAGAATTTGTATTTTTTTTAAGAGAACTCATACAAAGTTCAGAAAGCAACCATACAAAACAAACATATAAATTTAGAGATCTAGGAGTCAATAAGTGCATCTAGTCATCTCAACTAGGTTGACACCCCATAGCATCTTCATAATTTCCGTTTACAAGATGAAGCTATTACACCAATAGACAAAAGAGAAACTAGCTTGGTTACGATGAAGATTTTTTCCCTTTTTATTAATGATAATAGTGAGACAAATGCTTAAAGTACAAGAGAAATAAACTAAGAGCGAAAAGGACCAAAAGGACTAAAAAAACGATCAATACAAAAGACGAAACCAGTTGTTCAAAAACTTCTATACCCTGAACAAACAAGGGAAAACGCAATACAGAGAAAACTTAATTAATCATTCAAAACAAAGCCCCAATTCAGGTGAGAACTTGCACACTGAAAGCATCAAAATGGAAGAAGAGGAGACACCAAGAAAAGGGAGGCAACCAAGCTACTCCAAGTGTTATACACAACTGAGGAACCAACATCAGAATCTTGAGTCCTTCAGCTTTGCAAGAAAACAACCTCCAGATTACCACGTGCAAAAAGATCATGAAAATTTTGAGACTCATAATCTGCTGGGAAGGATCAACCAAACACTAACCTGCCATCAGCTACAAACGTTTTCAGGAGATCCAAAATTTCGGTGGGCTGAATTGATGATGGGCAAACCGAACACTTTTTGTCTACTTTTAGTTCATCTTCCATTTTTTCATTGATGTGAAATATAGTATTTAGGTCTGTTTCTATGGGCTCCATTTGCAACTTCTCCTCAATTACTTCTGTTTTTTCAAAGGGTTCATATTTTTCACTACTCACGCTGAAAGGAGAATCAAAATTTGTCTCCCACTTCTTTTTGGATGGACTGACCAGAGTATGTCAACGAGTACCTCTCAGGAATTTCACCTTTGAATTAGGCAATGAGAAAACAGAGTACTTAAATTGAGGAGAGTGAGATTTTTGGGAATCTGATTTGGTACCTTGGCTGAGAACCTGAACTTGGGCACAATTTTCTTCTAATAAATCTGGATTAATTTCTGGAATCAGCTTTGCCTTGGATATTTTCTTCTTAGCGATCACCTTTTTTCTCTTTCTTCAGACCAAATGTTTTGGAAATGGCTTGAAAGGAAGTGAAACTATGTGTGCTTTTGACCTTCGTTTAACCCCAGATTTAGACCTAGCTCTGATCGAATAAGAGATGGTTGATGATGAAGTTGAATGAGAAGAAGAGGAACTACTTGAACACTTGCCTGCGGGATTATTAATGATCTCTGAGACTGCAACTGAAGGAGGTGCTAATTGATCAGAAGAAACAGGGTGTAGTGATTAGCTGCTGAACGAATTTGGATTGGTTCAGTTGGACACGCTTACCTTTTTGGGCTTCTTTCTTTTTCCTCAATGAGAGAGACTTCTTGACTTCCTTAGTGGTGCTCACGATTGAATTACACCTCATCTCCATCTTTTTGTCTAAGGGATGAGATTCCTTCCCTTTTAGTGCCTTCACTGGATTCCTTGAGAATCCTGGTTTTGAATGTACAAAGATAAAAAAGCCCATTTAGTTTTTGAAAAATTCAACTCTTCCCCTTTGCCGATAAGAACTTGATTCAATCTTGCTAGGTCAATCAGATTGGAGAAATTTTTAAGAAACAATGCTTCTTTAATAGCTTCAGGATCTTCAAAAGCTCAATGACCACGAAATTGAGAAATATATTACCACAATTTTTATCTCTTAGTTCAACCGTTGCTGGCAAAACCCAAAGAGGTTTTGACTAACCTTGATTTTAGTTTTCAAGGAATTAATCATATTCAAAGTGTCTAAAGAGATGCTCTCGAGGCCTTCAAAATAGCAACACTGATGCTCCAGTAATTCGAAGGTAAGTTTTTTTTAGAGATCCAGCCTCCATAACCTTTTACTACTTCTTTTTGATGCACACCAAATGAGAATATTATTAATGTTCAAAAGTTGTTGATACAAGAAGACAAGTACTCTATTTATAACTAAAAAGCAAACTAATCTGAATCCTAAATAATAAAAGAAACTAATCCTAACCTAATTAATAAAAGAAACTAATCATAATCCTAGTAAACCAAAGAAACTAATCGTAATCCTAACTAATAAAAGAAACTAATAAAAAGTTCTCTCCCCTCCCTCCTCTCTCCTCCACCATTCTCCCCGGATCAGCTAGGCCTCTCCGACGAGCCCCTCAACATGGAAATTGCTAGCTGCAAAGTTAATCAATCTCATTATTGTATTTGGAAAGAGAAAAAAGACTTTATTGTAGGGGTGACAAAACCCGAACCGAACCGAATTGAACTGGGTCAGTTCGGTTCGGTTCGGTTCAAATGTAAAACAGTTAAGTTAAAAACTTAAAATTGAAATTAACCCGAGTTCGCCATTCGTTCGTCTTCCTCGTCGTTCATCTTCCTCCATCTATACGAGTTCATCATTCTCCGCTCCTCGGCCGTTCTCTGTTCGCCGGTCGTTCTCCGTTCGCCGGTCTTCTGTCTTCCGACTTCTGTTCACGTGGGTCTGAAAAAAGAGGAAGAAAAGTTTCACCAAATCGTTCTGTCTTCCGTCGTTTGTTCACGTGGGTTCGTTCCTTTCAAGCTCAATCTTCGATCCTCTTTCTTCCTCCCTCCTTTCGCTGCAAAATTTTCAGGCCAGGCCATCTCGATTCTCACGTGGGATTTTCCCTATGGTTTGATTTAAGCATCTCGATTTCGATTTTGGATTTTTTGATGAATTAGGTTTGTTTTTTGGGAACTTTCATTTCATTCCGTTCATGATTTTGTTAGTCCGGTTAAGTTTCGACGATTCTCTTTTAATCAATTTTATGTTTCGTGGGTTTTTTTTTTAATTTTTCCTGAATTGAACCTGGGTAGCTGGTTTTATTGAAATGCCCAAATTTTGTTCAAACCCTAGATCTGAGAAACTCGAATTGTTCAAACCCTAGTATGAAGAAGTTTATGATCTTGAGCTGACATCTGTTAAGAATAATACAGAGTTGAAGTTGTTGATTGCTCTCTTGGGCAACGGAAGAGAAGGGGGAAGGATGAAGAGAAAAAAGAGAAAAAATTGAAAGAGAAGGATGAAGAGAAAAAAGAAGAAAACAGAGGAGAAGGGGGGAAGAAACAGGGGAAAAATGAAAGAGAAGAATGAGAGAAAAAATTTCAGGCCAAAAGAGGGGAAACATATTTCTACATTTTGGAGACTTTGATTGGGACCATGAAAAGTAATTTTGCCCATTTAATTTCTCTCTTGGAAAATTCCCTGTAGACGATTCCAAAGAGTCAGTTATATAATTCAAAGACAAATTAGGGAATGAAGTTACCGGGTTCTTGGAATACATCGGCAACTCGGTTGGTCTGTAATGCACCGAAGACTCGCGAGCTTCAACCCCTGATCTGTTATGGAGTTGGTCAATTCAATTACCATAGAAGTAGGGTTTTTGTAAAGGGTCAACAGACAGCGGCACGTGAATGGACAGATTTGACAGATTTTTTGATGGCTGTTCGTAACTGAAGCGAATAGGCGGCAAGTGGGGTTGCGGCTGACCGGAAGGGTGCGATGGTTGGACAGACGACGACATGTAGAAGATGTTGGGCTGGGTGGTGCGATGAACAGACGATGACGGTGGGCCCACGCGCCTGACAGGGCAGCGTGTGAGGGAGATTCTAACCGTTTGGCTGTGTGGATGATGGCGAAGGTGGGCCCATTGTGACCGCCAATGACTCCTAAAGCTGTGGAGTAATTTTTCCATGGCGGCGATCCCGGCGGTGGCGGCGGCTTCTTGTTTGGTTTGAGTTTATCCTAAACTGTTTTCTAGGGTTTCATTGTTACTTTTCTCTGATTATTGTAAGCAATAAAATATGAAACATCAACTTACGTGGAAATCCAAGTACCGAGAGAAAAACCACAATATTTTTATTCTTATTATTTTCTGATGATTTTATAATAAGTACAATGAGGAAGAATAAATAGAATACACAATGAGATAAAAAAAGAATAAAAATTTAGGGTTAAATCTTTCCATAAACACCCTATGGGCCAAGTCCACTAATTCTAACAAGAATACCTTAAACTTTTGAGTCAATCAATGATTGAGGTAGTATAAGACAATGTTTTAAAAGGCTAAATGCGACCTTGAGGCTTTTCCTCTTCAAGAGGCAAGGTGTAAGCCTCAAGGTAGTATGAGGCGTAAGCTTCGAATAATGAATTAATTTTTTTTTTCAAAACCTAAATTGGTATGATCAAGTATAGCTAAACATGAGTCATATAAACGTGTAAAATAACCTTCACCTTCACAATTTTCACTTAATAAAAAACTAAAACGACATCTTCATTCTCATTACTACTACTATCACCAATAGGATTGATTTATGCTTTATATTCTTGCTTTCAACATTCTTAAGTTCACAACAGTAAAAAGTCTTTGGTTCCAATTGTCACAACTCAAACCTTATTATTTTTGAAGAATTAGACAAATCACTTGGTGCATAGAGATTTTAAGCCTCCGTTCATTTTCACAAAGGCGCAAGCCTCATTTATTAGAGGCGTAACCCTTTTCAGTCTTGAGGCTAAAACTTAGAGCATTGCTTCGAGGCAAGCCTCAAAGTGTAAGCCTCAATAATTTTTTAAAACATTGGCACCGGAGTAAGTGGTTTAGGAAGTCCTATGTTTAATCTCCTCTAATGTTATTTCTTCTTCAATCAATATTAACTTCCACTTGTTGGGTCTTTTATATATTTCAAGCCCACAAGTGAAGAGTGTTAGATGATATAATACTAAAATTTCTTTCATCCATCAGAGTTTTTTGGCCAATCATTGATTTAAGATTTAAAAAAGTCATAATAATATTATGGTGTCTCATAAGGGAGAAAGTGTTGTAGTTTGGTTGGACATAGAAAGAGCTGAATGGTTATGGTGGCTTGGAGCACACAACTACTTTCTTGCAACTTGATTATGTATTTGTATAGGATGGATTGTTCTAAGTACATTAGAACAACATGATATTTTCTCACAATTTATTGCTTGTCCAAATATTTTGGATTCCTCCCTTCCGATGGGTGCATTTTAGGCATTTTTCCTCTTTATTCTTTTTTGATTGATGATAAGGAGACTACAAGAAATATCAGGTAGTAAAAAGATTGAAAAAGAAGAAAAGTATTGATAGTTTGCAATCTCACTGTTTTTCGCTTTGTGGACAGAAAAGTTGACACAAATTTTGGAGGCAGAGCGAGATTCTCAAGGATCTTTCCAGATATTACCCTTTCATTACGTGGAAATATCAAAACTTCTTTTTGACCAGTAAGTATTGAAATCTTCAACATTATAAATTCTCTGTTTGGTTCTTAAAATAGTTGATGTTATCTTAATGTTGTGGATGATAGTGCACGAGATGACGTTCCTGACATGTATTTGGTGAGTTAAGAGCTTTTCTGTTGAGTTCTGGCATGTAGTTCCAAACTTACAATAGTTTTCTGAGTAATATGATTGAGTTACTTTTCACAGGTGAGGTCTCTTATTGAAGATATCAGGGATGTTAGGTTTCACAAAGTTGAAACCAGCTTGGAGTCAATCGATACACGCACATCTGCAGTGAAGGTAGATATTTTTTTGTTTCCTTATATAATAACCAAATTGTTGACGCCACGGTGCTTTATTGTATATTATTTTAACTTTTATTAGTTCCTACCCACTAGTTAGTCTTTTTGATTATGTGCTGATGTGTGGGGTCTTCTGGTTGTTTAATCCTAGATTAAAGATCTATCTGCCATGGAAGTGAATATAGTTCGACCGTTCGTCATTAGAGCATTGCAAGCAATTTACAAGCATGGAAATCCAGAATTGGTCCCAGATCAAGATAGGATGACCAATATGCAGACACAAGGACACGATCATGGACAAAGAGTATGTGCCTCTTTCGTAACTCTATGCATCAACCATCTCTTTTTAAGTTTGCAAGTGAAGCGATATGAAAATAATGATAAACTGAACTGGTTAACTACTTTGTTCCTACCTACTGGTAACACTCCTTTTTACCAATGTCTAAGTATTTGCCCAACATGATATTTCCTGATATTCTGTCTATTTCCTTTTCTTCAGCGGCGGCCTCTTCGAAGACGGTAAAATTGAGTTGCTCTTAACAGGTACAATCTGATTTTTCTTAGCAGTGTCAAATGAAAGCCAGGATGGATTCTTCTTCGATATCAATTAAAGGTTTCACTTTTTTCTTTTCTTATTTTAGTTAAACTCTCTTCTAGATCATTACTTTATTACTAGAAGGTGCAGAGATATAATGCTAATGGTAGATTTATTAGCATAATATGCGTACATGGGTCCATATAGTGATATTTATTTACAGTAGATGAAAGGTCAAAGATTCTATTGTTTTCTCCCTCTCTCCTTCCCCTCCAAAATTCCACTTTTCTATTTCGTAAGTCTCTAATTAACCTCAAATTATTTCTCTATCATTGATCTATTTTTCTGTCAAAGCGAGTATAACTCAACTGGCATACGAGAATGTTATTGACCACGAGGTCTATGTTTCAAATTCATCTACATCTAATCACTTGAGAAGTTAGTTAGTGAGGCTGCCAAAATGTGGCTTACAAATTTTTACGATTGAATTACGAGATAGTAGCTTTAATTTAAATCCAATGGTTATTAGAGGGCAGTCTTTTAGAGGCAACGACATTGTGGCAGCCTCATTAGATAATTCACCCATCCACATTTCCTCTCCTACCTATTCATTTTTTCCTTTCAGTTGATGCACTCTTTCGTTGTTGCACTCTTTCATTAATTCTCAACTCTTTCTCTCAACTCATCAAATTCATCCATCCCTAATGCTTTTGTTTTCCACATAGAATATAATATAAATGTCCTTTATATTATCTCCTTCATGTTCACAACAAAAGGTTAAAAGGTGAAAATGATATCATAATAGTTGCTCAAGCGAAAATAGGTGTGAAATGATTGATTGTAGAAAGAGATGATTCAAGGAACAATGTTATATAGTCAAATTGGTATTAGTCGACTAGGAGAAGAGATGATAAAAGATTGAATGGTTTACAAGGATAAGATTCAAGCATAAAAGATCGAATGGTTTACAAGGACAAGATACGACATAAAAAATTGAATGGTTTACAAGGACAAGATATGAGCAGAACATGAGATGTAAATAGATTAGAAGATTTGAAGCAAACATTCAAATGATAAGGAAGAAGAAGAGATGTGAATAAAGGTTAGAAGATGTTGATTATTGTATTGTATTGGTTGTATTATATTTTATTGTATTAGTTCTATATTTGCCAAATTTATATTTTCCTTCTTCATAATGGGTTATTCTTCTATTTAAGAGAATTTTTTTTTTTTTTTTTTTTTTTTTTTTTTTTGTGAAATATAGAAACTAACATTATTTGGCATGGTATAAGAGAAGGTTTTTGAAAACCTGAAAAGAAATCTAATTTTTTTTGAAAACCTACAAAACCTTAATTTTTTGGAAACCTAAAAACCCCAAAATTCTTATTGCTTGCCAATGCCACCCACGTGCCTTCGTTGCCTCGAGGTTTGTCGTTGTGGTTGGCTCTACTCCTATTGATTGCTGGTGTCGGCCATAACTCGTTGGAAGCGCGTTTTTTTTACAATTTTTGTTGTATGTTGGTGGATTTTTTCTTTATCTTTGCCATCATTTGTGGCTGGTCCTTGCTGGTCGTGACTTAGTATCTAACGAGTTTGGTTTGCTTTTTCAGATATGTTTTCTCCGTTTTGTACCTTTGTTGCTTCAGCCATGTCAAATACTAAGTCATTTATGGCTAAAGTCAACATTTATGGCTAAAGTCAACATTTATGGCTAAAGTCAACATTTATATCCATTTCGATAGCTCTACTATCCAAATAACCACGATCCGACTTAATGGAGACAACTTTCTTCGTTGGTTACAAAATATGTTGAACTGTATTTTGTGGCCAATGGAAAATTGGCTATATTACTAGAGAGAAAACTGCCTCAAAACCAGACGACGCTTTGTTTGCTGCATGTCGAAAATTCCATGCTTATGACTTGACTTGTAAACTCCATGGTTGATGACATCAATTGTAATTACAGGTGCTACTCCACGACCAATGAAGTCTAAAGATTGTGTGTCACATGTACTTTTATTTGGGCAATCGATTACATGTATTTGATTGTAAATCAAATTAGGAGATATACGACGAGGTAACTCGTTGATGCTATACTTTCACTCCTTAAAAAAGATTTGCCAAGTTATGGATCTCTTTGATTCATATGAGTGTGAAAGTCTACAAATGATTAAAAGCGTTACAGAAAAATTGAAGGAGGTCGTATTTACAAGTTCCTTGTCTACCTCAATATTGAATTTGATGAGGTTAGAGGTCAAATACTTGGGAAAACCACTCTTCGATCTATTAATGACGGTTTTTTGTGACGTTTTCAGAGAAGAAAGCCCAAGAAGGCTATGGTTGGAAAAAAAGTCTATTGATTTAGTAGAACTACGTTGGTCATCAAACAAACAACCATAAAGGTCTCTGACCACTCTAACAAGACTGTTAAAAACCTTGAATCTGGTGTGACCATTACAATAAACCCTAACATACATGTGAAACTTGTTGGAAGATTAATGAAAAACTTATGAATTGGAAAAATTCTAAGTAAGAGGAGAGAAATTCCCACCTACACACCTTGAATGCAAATGTTGGTGATTCCAACTCATTTAACAAAGAGCAAATTGATCAAATCTTGAAACTACTAAAGAGTACTTGTCACGCCCCACCCCAAAAACATTATACGTGATGAAGTGGAGACGTGACTGTCTAGACATTCTACGCAAGATTCTTCACGAAGTAACGCACATAACGCTTAGTAAGTGAAAATAAAGACAACCATGAACATTTTAGCACAGAATGTGGACTTTGGTGAAATGCGAAAACTTCACTGACAATTCAACTAATGAGGTACATTCAGTACTTTATCCAACATTCTTTACAAAACCACTAACACACTTAAACAACATTTAGACTCTCCTCACCTAACTGCTATATACCATGCGAGTTGAGAGTGACCACTACCAAAATGATGCCCTCTTAAAGGCACAATAGGTGATCAAGGCTGCAAGTTCAACGTTGATGTCCTTCGCTACTTGGGGAAAGGAGGAGGGGGGAGGGATAAAACAAAACATTCGAAGGGTTAGACGAAAACGTTTAGTGAGTGAGGTCTTCTATCAATACCATCAATAAATCAAGTTTGGCTTAATGCAATGTAGATATTTTGCCAAATCAAGAAATATAAATAATGAGCAAGTCAATAATTACATTTTGAGTTTAAAACAATCATCCAAGGCGTTAGACGTTTTTCAACATTTGCATTTTATCTATAGTTCATGCATCATAAGGAAGAATCATCTCTTTTCCACAGAGTTATTCTGCATGTTTGATTACATCTTTTTACTTTTTCCTCAGCTCAAGCGTTTACAACTCTTTTGTCAAGTTGCACTTTTGCAGAGTAATCTCAACGCATTTAGCAAGTTCTATTAGTTTCACTACACGATACGCGTCTTCCTATGCTAGATCACACAAGTAAGGACATCTCATACTAGATCACACAAGTATGAGGCATCCTACTCAAGATCACACAACATGAATATGACATTTTATTGTAGAACACACAACAAGAATAGAACATCTTATCACATATCGCATAGCAAGGATAAGATATTCCATACCAAATCACACGGCTAGTATGAGACATTCTCATCCCATAGGGTACAAAAGATCATCTCAATTCATCATTACAAGTTTACATTAACTGTTTTGTAATTTTTCAACTACCCATCATCTTATCACATAATTCTAGTTCATCTGTGAACCTAACTCATCCATAGATCATACACATTTTAAGATTTGGATAGTATAAGAGAAAACATGTTGGTCATAGTTTCAATGGAAATATGGTAAGAATTTAGGGGTTTTTTTAAAAATATAACAAAGCGGCAAAATATTTACACGATATAGAACAATTTTGAAAACAAAAAAAATCCACAAGCCCACAAGGAAAAATACAAAAAATGTCCCGCAATTAATTGACATTCCAACGCGCGTAATAATTTAGAAAACGATCGTTTATATTTGACTGTTCTTTCCTACACGAACAACAGATTTGGAGCCAAATCTAAACGATTTTTTTTCAATATTTTTTTGTACACGATTTTTTAGATTTGATCGTTTAAATTTGGGTACCAAATTTAAACAATGTTTTCCATAATTTTTTGGTACACGATTGTTTAGCTTTGATCGTTTAAATTTGAGTAGTTAAATCTCAACGATTTTTTTTCAAAATTTTTTAGTACACGATCATTTATATTTAGAAAACGATTGTTTAGATTTGAAATATAATTGTTTAGATTTGACTATTTTGGTACACGATCATTAGATTTGGCTATCCAATACCAACGATTTTTTTTTCATGATCTTTTATATTTGGAACAATCATAATTTGAAAAAAAAAAAAGATCTTTTATATTAGTTACACGATCTTGAACTAAATAATAGTTTTAAAAAAAAAAATAAAAGAAAAATTGCAGAAGAGAAAAATACGATGGAAAGGAAAAAAAAATTGCAGAAGAGAGAAAGAAAAACGATGAAAAGGAAGGACAAACCTGGAATATTTAAAAAAATGGCTAGCTTTATGAGCTTTTTCATTTTGTTATACGGATCGTAAATATTTTATTAGTTTGTTATATGTATAAAAATTAACCAAGAATTTGAACACATTTTAGAAATCCTTTTTATTTTGAGAAATATTTCAAGGAGAACCACTCACCGTCACAATCGACTATCTTCTAGCCCTTGAGCTTTCTTGCACATTTTGTCCAAATTCAAGTTTGTTTAGAATCTTTGAAAATCTTGGAATCTTTCTCAATCTTCTCTTAAGGAAACTCTGGGAAGCAACTTCAAAAGGATCGAGGTTCATCTATTTGTGACTTTTTCGGTAAAGTTTTCTATGTCGAAATGAATACTTCTATTGGCTGTGAGAATTGGTCTAGTGTTCGGACTCCATGTGTCTTTGCCATATTTTTATCCTGGATTCGGATTGGGTGGGAAGGTCAAATTAATTGCCGATTTCCTTATGTGAGAATGATATCACCACTTCTTGGTGAAGTAAGCTTATATCGCAACAAGGATTCCGACGTCTTTTTTCATCGCACAATAGTTCTTATCGCATAGGCCATCTCCGTCGCATGGAGTCTTATCCTGTAAGGCAAATTGTGATCAGAGCCTCACAATACTTCCTTATCTAGTAATTCTTGGCACAATGATACTTTTTCTCAAGCCATGTCAAAAGGAAATTTGAACGGGGTGTTGAAGCTTGCGACCTTCACCAAATGAATTTAAATATTTTTATTTGTTTCACTCTAAACTAAGGTAGTCTAAGGTAAGTGCAGAGTTGATCTATGGGGAGCTAACTAGATTTCTAATATTCAAAGACTTGCAGGAGGTAACTGTGGGGAGGGAGGTTGAATTGTGATAGAAGCACTTAAAACAAGTAAAGATGGTGATGTGAAATCAATTGTGTACGATGGTGGGATGGTGGGGAAGTTGCACGAGATATAAAATTCAATTGACATAAGAGCTTAGCTTGGGTGTGTCGATTATTGATTCTTCTTGCTTTCTTATCATCGATTTATCTAATAATGCATTATGAACCAATAAGCTTCTACTTGGACATTCTCACTTAGGACTTAACTGGAAGATCATTGCATCACACTAATTTCAAATCAATTGAGTACCCTCTCCTAATTTTCCATTAATTCATTAAGTTCAAAGACTAATCTAAGAAACTTATCTATTTTCATCGTCTAATTGACTAATTTATTAAAGCTATCTATGTTAGAAGGTGAAATTCTTCTTGATTGAAACCCGAAATTAATAGTGTAACCCAACTTAACCCTTATCCTTAAGTGAGTCCACTCTAATGATTACGTATTAGAAGTGAAATTCTAAGGCGATCAATCAAGAAAAACATGGTAGATTTGCCAGATCATACACAAGCAAGCTTGAAGAATAAATTCAAGATAGCATTGAGACTTGAAGAATTTAGAATGTTTAAGCCCAAAAAATCTCAAAGAAATACAGAGAAGAATTTAGTTCTCTAAACCCAAGCTAAGCAATGCCTCCTTAGCCAAGCAAAGTCATGATGCAATGCACAATTCTTCAAATATTCAACCAAGATGGAAAGGAAATTCAAATATAGATATGCAAATATGAGAGTTTAGGTCTAAATTGGGTAATTTTGGATCGCTTTGTTTGAATAATAAAGCATTATATTTATAGAAATCGAGGAGGTGCTGCTGCGATGCTTGGCATTTCTTATCGAAGTGTAGGGTTGTGTGATCGGAGCGCTGAAAAACCTATGCGCGTGCTCCCATTCCCTTAATGTTTAGACTGCTACAGTGCCACTGGGAAACACTGCGACGTTTGGGCCTATGCATCCAAACTAGCTCTTAAGGTTACATTTTTGTCCCAAGGCCTATTTTAGGTTCGATTAGCATTGGTATGCATCGAATTGACCGATCAACATCTTGGGCACCAAATACCTACAAGATCAACACAATCATATTAAATAGCAAAATAGAGATAGCATATTTCAAGCGTTATCAGTAACATACATTCTTCTTATACTTCTAATTCTCTTAGTTCTTCTACTCATAATTCCTTACCTGATGTCTCTTATCTTGATATTCTAATTGCCCTTAGGAAAGGTAACCGTAAATGTGCCAAATATTCTATTGAAAACTATCTTTCTTATCATAGTTTGTTTGACAGTCATAAATCCTTCACGACCAAAATAACCAATATGTTTGTTCCAAGAAATATACTAGTCTTGAATGGTTTGAATTTGAAATTAGCAGTGATTAAAGAGATGAATGCGTTGAAACAAAATTCGAAGACCAAAAACAAGGCCACAACCAAAAAGCTAAAAATGAGAGATGATCGAAGAGTAAAGGCTAGTCGCAAGGTGTGAAACAAAGAAATCAACCAGAAAATGGCATGGTGAAGAAGAGGCCTCAAGTTCAAAAAAAAAAAAAATTCGAAGACCAAGGACTCTAATGAATCACCACCTTTCACTTCCATTAAACCCCGTCCACTACTTCAACCAAGTCCTCATCCAAGTCCAACCCACCAAAGTCCACCTCACAAACCCACAAATCTAAATCGCCAATCTCTCTCCAAATCCAAATTGATTCATATCCTTCAAGGCAGAAACTTGACAATTCCCTTGCCTTAGTCCAATTTTACCCAACTAGCCAATCCAAACCACCTTGTCACAAAGACTCAAAACATGCACAGTTTAGGGAGACTCTTGCTAATCTCAACGTGCCATGCGATAACGTGTTCAACAAAACAAAAGATAGGATAGATAGCATAAAAATGTCTCTTAAAAGGAATGAAGTTCTCAATGATGTGATTGATGACTCACTCCACATGGAGAAAGAAACAATCTCTGAGGAAACTGGCGAGACACACCTCCTTTTGCTGCCCAAAGGATAGAATCTTCCACATAGAATGTCAAAGGAAAGGAAGTATATCTTCAATTCACGAATCACAATATATGCAAGCCAATGGAAAGTGGGTTTGAAGATATAATCTAGTGCCAAAGCAATCATCAAGAAATGCATTTGCAAAGTCAAAAGCAGTTGAGTGACTTAGAAGTTAAAGTAGACAACACAAATACAAATTCTGAGGCACGTGTAAAACAACTTAGCGAGAAGGTAATGGAGCTTGTGACGCAAGGATGAACGAACAACCTCAATCGCAACCACCAGAAGTGCACCAACTGCAACATCCACCCCACCGCAAACTTAAAAAGGGGGATTGTTTTTGTAATTTTGTAAATCTTCTTTTATTTTGTTTTATTAAGTACTTATGTAATCTTTAGTTTTTTTTGCAGTTTCATTCTTTTCAATATAATTTACAATTTTTGATACAATTCTTCTTTATTTGGTCCTTCTTGTCGCAAGCATTTTAGCATTATAATTTCTATTTGCTTTTCGATGATGACTTCGATCGGTGAAGTAAATTACGTGGTTTCATTTGTTATTTAGTTGTTCAATTTGCTAAGAAAAATTACTTAGAGAACACTTCTATAGTTTATTAGGCGAGCAAGCTTTACCTCAAACATCTTTTGTAATATTTTTCTTCGAATACTCTTATAATTCATTTCTAACAATGAGGACATAACTAAGCTCTAAATTTGGAAGTGTGCAAGGTCTGTGCTAAAGCTCTTGAATTTTTTTTAAAAAAAATCCTGAATGACAAGGCGTTTTAACATAAGTTAAAACATTGCCTAAAAGTGAAAATTTTGAAAATTTTTTGTATTTATTTATTCAATCAAAATACCTGCTCATATGTTGTCTCCTCTTGCAAAAAATAAGAGGCATAGCTTTAAAAGTAAAAATTAGAGAGTTGAGTAATAAGAGGTGATAAGAGTTACAATTCAGGAGAGAAACATACTCATAGAGTACATATGTTTTTTCACTCACACCAAACCGTAAGTAAATCACTGAATAAAAAGTATTCTTTCGCCAAATAAAAGGATTCAAAACTTTTTGGAAATTTTAGCCATCTCTAATTTTGAAAATAAGACTTACCACGGGAAATGAACAATAGTATTCTAAGCACTAAGCTTTCCGCGTTTTGAACTTAGATGTGTCTTTATAGTGAAAAGTACGCGATGAGAGTAGACCTTAAATAATGAATAAAACTTGATTGCATTTTGAGAAGTTTAGAAATGCAAGGGGAAGGTGAATCTTTAAGGAGGAATTGTGTTTGAGGACAAGCATAATACGGAGTGATGTTTGAGGACAAACATTATTCTAAATTTGGGGGTGTGATAACTTGTAGAAATACAAGTTATTATAGCCTCTTTTATAGAATAACGAGGCAAAGATATAGGAGAAATGTATCAAAACGCGTAGTTTATGTTGAAAATGCAGAAATACTTATAAATATATTTTACATAAGCTTTCATGCCTGTTTCATTGTGTTTTTAGTGCTTTAACAAAGGATGATAAACAAATAGAAGAAGCTAACTAATTGCAAGAGATCTCGTGAGAAGAGACTTGGAGAAAAGGCTAAATCATGAGGCGAGAAGCAATCCGCTAGAAGACAAAATAGTAGTTGGAGTGATGTGATCTGTTTGCGGAGATTACTTTTGGTAAACGCAATTGGAATGACAACTTTCTCTCTAAAAGTGTCTATAAAAAGCATCCTTCTACACTATTAAAAGAGAGTATGGAGAGACTTGAGTGGTCAGACGTCCGAACAAACCGGCCCCAATTCTAAAGAAAGGTGGAAAGGAATAGCCTTTTTACCGTTTGTAAAGTTCTTTCTTCTTCTTCTACGGTCAAATTGTAAAGGGAAAGCTTGTAGTCTGAGTAGAGAAGAATCCATTTTCCAACTTCCCCCTAACTTGTAATCTTTATCATTCTCTTTTCTTTCCATTTTTGTATTTCTTTGTAATATATGTTGTTCATATTGTACAATGGTCAAAGTCTTACAATTCTTTTATATATTACATGTTCGTACCATTTCCATTTATCCATCACTTCTTTACTTTCCATCTGTGAATGTGTTATTTGTAGTGTAGGTTTGTGATAAGTTCTTAATAAGAAGTTTAGCTTGTAACTTGTATTGCGTTTTGAGTTATTTTCATCACTTGACCAGTGTATGTCGCCAACTACCTAAAAGGGTAAGTAGCGAGGACATGGCTAACATGCGCAAAGAAGATTTTTCTCTCCCTTGTGAGATAACTTTCATCATTTGTACCCCGAAAGGTGAACAAGTGAGAGCAATAAGTGCCAAAAGGTTGTTATCTTTAAACTCGAAGCTTTATTAGTCTTACAAGCGAACACTTCTAGATATATCTCGCCTGATCTCGCTTAGTCACTTATATCTCGAAAGGTAACCACGTGTGGCGTTTAATGACTCCGAGAGGAGCACGTCTTCATCATAAGTTGGTTAAGCAAGTTATATCGCATCAAGACTCTCGCATTGCTTAAACGCCTTATAATGCATAGATCTTCATTTGCTCTTTCTTTTATGCAAGTTAGTTCGCATTTCCATCTTTTAATCCCCTTTGTAGAAGTCTCTAAGTGTACATAAGTAGTTATAGTTCGTGCTTACATTCTTTTATTTTGTAAATCATAACGCCTAACTGATAAGTAGACCCTAGAAATAAGTTTTGATATCAATTCTCTGTGTTCGACCCTGGATCATCCAGGTAAACCTACTGCTTCCTTATACTTGGGCAAGCAGTAAGAAAACTTGTACTCAACAAAAACTTAGCATTTACGCGATGAAGTGAGACATAATGAGTATCTCGCAAGCTATGATCATGTCCAATGACTCATTGTATAGAATTAATTAATTGTGTATATAAACAACCCTGAGTTTCGCTTAAGCACCTAACAAGCAAGAATCGGCACGTGTCCTCCCACATTATCGATTTTTGTATTTTAATATTAATTTTGAAGTGTCAAATTACAATATATATTAAATAATTCTTTATTTTAAATAAAGTTTGGTTCTGGTGACTGGGTGTGCCACCACTTCAGAACCACAAAGTCAAGTGTTTGAATTTTGCATTTTGCAACTATTTTCACAAAATAATTTTTATTTCAAATATTAACAATTTTTTATACCCAAATATCATATTTCTTTCTAAATTTCAATAATTTCTTTTTCTCAAATATTAATTTTCTTTCCAAATTCTAATAATTTTATTTCTCCAAAGACTCCAAATTTCAATAATTTTATTTCTCCAAATACTCCACATGTCAATTTTATTGACAAATTTCAATAATGTCATAAAAATTATTTTTTAAAAAGAGGTAAAAACCCTAACTAAGATAAAATTCTAACTTATTTCCTAACCATCATTTGTTATCTAACAAATATATAGAAAAAAATGCAACAAAGTTGGTGATTTAAACTTTCACTCTCTCAATAATATCTATGAAAAAGATATTATTTTTTCTTTTTTCTTTCCTTTTTTTGGATGGAATTTTTAAATTCACATTTACATTACAAAAGATCATGTGCAAATTGTCGATCTTTTCTTTATATAAATGAAGTGAATGGTATTGGAGCATCAACGCGAGATGTCAAAATATTTTTTTTAACATTTTTAGTGATTTATTATATATAGTGTCCGATATACTCTATAAAAAATTTATAGATCCGTCACTAGTGAATGTTCAATAATACTTGCATTATCAAACCGTGGCTTTAGAAATTCTTTTGTTTTTCAAATATACAATAAAGTTATGTTGCTTTTATTTATTTAATTATTTCATTTTGACAGCTTTTTTAATCATATATTATAATCATAATCTTTACCACGAGGACCATACATTATAAGAATTATGATCGTTTCAGGTGTGCAAAAGAAAAAAGAAAAATTGGCCTAATTTTACTTTATAAATAAGTACTGCACAAATCACGTGGAAATTAAGTTTGTTTAATCCCAGTAAATGATCTGTTTTTTTTTCGATCCTTCAAAGTTTTCCCTTTTAGTATCTAATAACAAAAAGTGTAGATTACAAATGAGTAAGATAGATTCTTAATGAGTGGGATTTCACATGTTTTTGTTTTCTTCTTTCAAATTGCTCAACATCTTTTATTACTATATAAATTTTTTTTGACGATGGACTATTATTATTTTATGTCAAGTAGATATTATTATATTAATTTAGAAAGAAGTATGTCTTATATGTTATTAATTTAGAGGGTTAAATCGTATATAGAAAAAAAGAAATTCGATTAGACTTGGAAAATAGAATCCGTAGATATTAAGGTTATTATGACACTATATTTTATGATTCTGATAACCAACTTGAGTGTTAGAACTTTATTTGTTTATTTATTTATTTTTGTAAGTCCTCTCTTACCAAATTACAAATTTATGTCCGACAGAGATTTTGATGCATTTTTTTCCGAGTATTATTTTACAATTAACTTTATAGGTGTAATGAAGTCAACATGATGTTTGTTTTTTTCTCTTTGTGTTTTATCTTGGGACTTTTCTTCGTATGGACAATAAAGAAAAATGAAACAAAAAAGCATGAAAACATGATCTCAACAAACTTTCCATCTAAGCTAACTAGAAGCATGGAGAGAGGATCGGATGTTAAATCAGCCCAACATTGAAAGGCAAATCAACTAAAGACCTTTTAGATAGCTTTTTGGTACCTTAATTTTTATTTAGTTTTGTTATCTCCTCCCTTCAATTCAAACTTCAGAATGTTACGTATTTAGTTCATAAATTTTGATTTTGGTTTCAATTTGCTAGTATTTTATTTAGTTCTTAAAATTTTGAATTTAAGTTCTAATTTAAGTTTCAAAATATCTTACAATTTTATCTTTAAGATTTGAGTGGTCTCACTTTGGTCTTTAGATTACAAGATCTATACTTTTAAGCTTTACTTTCTATCACCCTTTCAATCAATTACATTAATATCTATTAATTAATGAAAAAGATTATAAAGTAAAATTTTAAATTTAGTTTTAATAGTGACGTAAAATAGTGAAATTTATTAATTAAAATTCTTTTAATTTTTAATTAATTAATGAACATTAATACTAAAGACAATATGTGAGTATGGAGTGAAAATTGAGATAAGAAGGGTAAGTCTTGAAACATAAGAACCAAATTTAAACAAAACTCAAATCTAAGGGTAAAAGTGTAACGTTTTCAAACTTAGGGAGTCAAAACTTAAGAACTAAATGTGTAATATTTTGAAACTTTGGAATCAAATAAAAAATAGTCAAAATTAAGGAACTGCAAGTTTTTTCAAAACTTTTCTTTGCTCCAAAAAGATTAGGTAAAATTACAAGTTTAAGTCTCTAAAGCCCTTGGCCTTTTTCATTTGTTTTTTTTTTTTTTTTTTTTTTGGAAACAAAGTTTATAATTTTTTTTTAAAAACTTGTTTTTGTTTTTAAATCTTGCTAAAAATCCAACTCTTGATTTAAGAAACGTGCCAATCATTATAGGTTTGTTTGACGCACAAAGTTGAGTTGAGTTGGTGATGAAATACCTTGAATTCGCTATGTGGCACTACGAACAACCCAGTGTGAGGTCTCGCTGCCCGATCAGGTAGTGAGTCGGGGTCTAGAAGCGTAATTGAGTGTACAATTTTGACCTTAGGGTTTAGAGAAGTGTAATATATAAACTCTCTAACCTAGTGACGCCGTATTGTATTTTGAAACATTCTCTTTGTTCGTAAACCACGTATATCTGTTTGTCGATCTTTACATTTTTCGCATTGTTTAACTTTGTTTAGAAAGTTGCGATTAGAATGTATAATTCAATTAAGTTAAATTATGTATATCTTGTGTAGTTTTTTTGTAACCTAAAAAAACATGTATTTTGAAGTCTCTAAAGGCCATTCTCATTTGATTTTTGTTTTAGAAATATTAAAGCCTATAAACACTTCTTTCCACCTTTAAATTTATTGCTGTTGGAATTTATGTCACACACTCTCCCAGATCACCTGCCTAGATCCGGAAGGTGGCGTGATGTCAACTAAAATCATTCTCCTCTGAAACAACTTCAGTTGATCCTAAACTTGAAAACATAAAACATTTGCAAGTGAAAATCTTTAAACTTAGAATTAACTTAAAACTGTAGCCTAACCCATTTGGGAATGACTTTTATAAATACCAAGTAAAGTGTATAGGACATGGAAGTATAAACTTTTATAAAACATGACGATACTTTTAATAAACCGTTCCCTTTCATGACTGAAAACCAATTTCGTCTGGTAGCAGTACGTTCAACACACGGAGACTCACAATCTATAACTAGAAAGAGGAAAAAAATTTTGAAAGAGTAAGTCAAAAGACTTAGTGAGCAACAGTTTTATAAAACAAGTTTTCAATAACAGTTTAACATAAAATTGAAGCTTAAATAACATTTATCATTAAATAGTAATTTCATAATATGATCCTTGAAACATTGAACTTTTGTATAGCTTTTGGAAGACAAGATCCATAGCCAAATTGAGTATTAAACCTCTTCGTCTGAAGACGAAACAATCAATGAGAAATAGCTTTCACTCTAATCCTGCTAGCTCCTTTAAGGCTTAAAAATATACCCTTCTTGATGACTCATAAACTATAGGCTCATCAACCCCTACCATCAATATGGAGTTAACCACATGTATACAATAGATCTCATGGAATATTTGGGCTAGGATAAAACATATTGAAAAACATTGAAAATTTTCATTTGCTTTCATAACATGTCAATATATTAGTCAACATAGTATAGTTTTGAAACATCATTTCAATAAAAAATTTCATAAAACATATTTTGAACAATAACTTGGAAATCATGCTTTATAAATAACTTTTAAATCAATGTGCCACTCATTGTACTTAAGTTGATCTTTAGTTGGGAATTTCCTTCACAATCTCCTTGATCTGAAAAGTCCACATTAAATCCTTAATTAATCCCTTGTCAATAAAATATCTAAATTTTTTCTTAAAATTTCAAAAAGATAACAAAATAGTCCAAAATAGCCTAAAAATGACCTTCTGGCGCTCAATGGCATGGTGGCTAGGCTTGGTGCGCGTGCATGGTTTGGGGGTCCTTGGCGCATGATAATTTTGTTGAGTGGTGTTGTGCAACACGTTCTAACCTCACAATGAGATGTCGCACGCGTTTTGGCCACAACGCAACGAGCCCTTTACCACGTGCCTTGTGCTCGTTGTGCAATGCATGGCCATCCTTGCATGCTAACATCTTTGCGCATGGTCATGCATGCAGCATAAGCGCATCCCTTGCCGTACGACTGTGCTTTGGTCTTTCTGTGTGCCTCAAAACTAGCCCAATAACCTCTATAAAATATAAAGCCATGTTCATCTCGCCTAGACATGCTTGACACTCGGCCACTACCTAGAGATTCATTTTCATCCAGAAACATGACTTGACTTTGACAGGATGGTAGACAGAAATCCTAGGAGTAGGAATCCCTAATTAAGCTTGAGGCTTAGAACCAAGACAAAACAAAGAAACTGTCGAAGGACCACTTTTGTCCCAAAAATAAAAACTGAGTATAAAGCTTCGTCGGTTGCCTTTCTTTGGGACAGACACAAGAAGTTCTCAAACTTTGCCCATTTTCCTTGTAGGGAATGCATTTTCGATGGTTTTTTACATCTCCAAACTTTTGCCACTGATTGGAAGCATTAACTATCTTTTTAATCGTTTTGGTTGGGCACCTTAGTCCTCTCGAAATGAGATCGCTTCATGACCTATATATTTTTGTAAATGTGTAAGGGACCATGCCATGAATGTAGACAAAAGTTCTAGGAGTTGGAATTGCTAAGCTAGAAATCCTTAGGACCAAGGCACAACAAAGAAACCGTCGAAGCACCACTTTTGACCAAAAAATAAAAACTAAGTATAAAGCTTCATCAATTGCCTTTCTTTGGGATGAACAGAAGAAGTTCTCAAACTTTGCCCATTTCCCTTGCAGGGAATGCATTTTCGATGGTCAAACGTTTTGTTTGGACACCTTAGTCCTTCCAAAACAAGATTGCTTCTCAACCTATATGTTTGGTAAATGTGTCAGGGACTATGCCAGGAATGTAGACGAAAGTCTGAGGAGTTGGAATTCCTAAGCCAAACATCATTCGAAAAAAGACAAAACAAAGAAACTATAGAAGGACCACTTTTGACCAAAAAATAAAACCTGAGTCAAAAGCTTCATCGATCTCCTCTCTTCCAGAAGGGTACAAAAATTTTGCAAACTTTACCCATTTCCCTAGCAAGTAATGCATTTTTTATGGTTTTTGACACCGCCAAACTTTCGCTATTGATTGGAAGCATTAACCATCTTTTCGATCGTTTTGTTTGAGCACCTTAGTCCTCTCAAAACGAGATGGCTTCTCGACCTATATTTTTGTAAATGTGTAAGGGACCATGGTAGGAATGTAGACTAAAGTTCTAGGAGTTGGAATCGCTAAGCGAGAAATCCCTAGGACCAAAGAAAAATAATAAAGAAACCATTGAAAGACCACTTTTGATAAAAAAAAAAATAAAAAACAGTGTATAAAGCTTCGTCGATCGCCTTTCTTTCGGACGGACACAAGTTCTCAAACTTTGCCCATATCCCTTGCGGGGAATGCATTTTCAATGGTTTTTGACACCTGCAAAACATTTTCCACTGATTGGAAGCATTAACCATCTTTTCGATAGTTTTGATTGGGCACCTCAGCCTTTCTGAAAAGAGATCTTCTTGACCTATATTTTTTATAAATGTGTAAGGGACCATGCTAGGAATGTAAACGGAAGTCCTAGGAGTTGAAATCCCTAAGACAGAAAGGATTAGGACCAAGACAAAACAAAGAAACTATTGAAGGGCGACTTTTGACCAAAAAATAAAATCCGAGTCCAAAGCTTTGTTAATCGCCCTTATTTGGGACATATGTCTCAAACTTTGCCCATTTCCCTTGAACCAAATGCATTTTCGATGGTTTTTTTACACCCACTAAACTTTTGCAAATGATGAAAAGAATTAACCATCTTTTCTATTGTTTTTGTTGGGCACCTTAGCCCTTTCGAAACTAGATCGCTTCTCGATTTATACTTTTGGTAAATGTGTGAGGGACCATGCCAAGAATGTAGACGGAAGTCCTAGAAGTTGGAATCCCTTGGTAAATGTGTAAGGGACCATGCCAGGAATGTAGATGGAAGTCTTAGGAGTTGGAATCCCTAAGAATTTCAAGCTTAGGACCAAGACAAAACTAAAAAACTGTCGAAGGACCACTTTTGTCCAAAAAATAAAAACTAATTCCAAAGCTTATTCGATCTCCTCTCTTTGGGATGGACACAAGAAGTTCTCAAACTTTGATCATTTCCCTTGCAGGGAATGCATTTTCGATGAGACTTTTCATTTGCTTTAATAACATGTCAATATATCAATCAACATAGTATAGTTTTGAAACATCATTTCAGTAAATTGTTACATAAAACATATCTTGAACAATAACATGGAAATCATACTTTATAAATAACTTTTAAATCAATGTGCCACTCACTGTACTTGAGTTGATCTTTAGTTAGAAATTTCCTTCATAGTCTTCTTGATCTGAAAAGTCTACATTAAATTCTTAATTAGTCCCTTGTCAAGAAAATATCCAATTTTTTTTAAAAATCTCCAAAAACAACAAAATAGTCTAAAATAGCCTAAAAATGGCCTTCTGGCACCCAATGGCATGGTGGTTGGGCTTGGCATGCATGCATGGCCTGGAGGGCCTTGTCGCGTGTTAATCTCGCTGAGGGCTATCGTGCAACACGTGCTAACCTCACAATGAGGTGTCGTGCGCGTTTTGACCTCAACCTAGCAAACTTTTACCGTGTGCCTTATGCCCGTTGTGCAGCACATGCCCATCCTTGCATGCTAACGTCTCTGCGCATGGTCATGAGTGCAGCATAAGCACATCCGTTGCAACACAGTTGATTTGGGACTTGATCGGGGATGGCGGTGATGTACAACTGATTTTTTCCTTGATTTTGGAAGTTTTGGATTTGGTGGGTGAGCTGGTTGTGTGGTGGTGAGAAGCATGACGAAAGAGAGAGGAAAAGAGTTTTTAGAGTCCTTAGCCTTTAAGATTTTCTTTTTCTTTGAGCTTGAGGCCTCCTCATCGCCTCACCTCTTTCTCTTCAGAGGAATCTCTCTATCTTCATTTTCCTCCTCTTTTTCTTTTTCTTTTGTCTTTTCTATTGCATCCACTTTACGTCCAACATTTGCTCTTACTTCATCGTGCATTTTCAACTTTCTGGCTGTGGCCTTATTTTTGTGGAGTGCAAAGATGCGGGTGAGGTTAGCTACGTTACACATTCCTTTCTTAATGCATGCTATTTGTGACGACTGTGCAAGCTCTGGGCATGCTTTCAAACAAAGCCTCTCAATTAAATGCGAAAAGGGTTTAGGTCCTCGCGGATGTTGTAGCTAGGCTTCGACGTGCTCGCAAATAATCTCGTCCACGTCCACATGTATTTTCTCCATGATACAGTAGACAAACATTATTCTTTCCAAGGAAATTATGCTATTGTGTCGTGTGGGCATGAACTTCTTCTTTATGAACATCAGCCAAATGCTGACAACTGTCTTTAGATTATGCGGGAAGAGTTGGTGCTTTCTGTTACTTGTTGTGTCCCATGTTGCCCCGGGCCAGGCAACTCTTTCTAATTCATCTTGCATGTCGCGATCTGTTAGTTTTCTAAAGATGGGTTGTCCTACCACACCAGGCCTTATCACATTCACCCCTCTGATAAATTCTTGCCATTCTAACTCCTTGATGGATGATGTGAGGGGAGGTGGTAACTGACCCTCAAATGGGAAGAAACCCTTTTATATTATAATTACTTGCTTAATTCCTCTGGAAGAGCATCTCCCTCTTCCACTTCTAGGCTCACATCTTCTTGTTGAGGCTTGCTTTCTTTGCTGGCTTTTTGGTGTTTTGACTTCTTGACACCCTTTCCTTTCTTGATTGATCTTTGCCAACATTACCCCTCTAGTGGGCTCATCTCGTCCACCTCTCTACTGAACTCCTCGCAGAACTCTTCAAGGGTTTTCTCCTTACCCCTGCTCTTTTCCTTAGAGAGAGCTAATTCTTCTATCTTATTGAGAAGTATTTCCCGCTCCTTCAACTTTCTTTCTTTCTTCTTTTCTGCTAAAGCCTTAACAACTTTGACTTGATTTTTAATTTACTGCAACCCAGACTTAACATTTTCCTTCTTCTTCTGAGCTTCTTTGGCCAACCTTCCAAATTTTGTGTCAGCGATAGGTGAGGAATGTGCGTACTCACATTCTTCTTCTTCCTCACCAATTTCTTCCACTTCCCTCTCTTTTTCTTTTTCTTCTTCTCCTATTTTCTCAGTCTCTTTTCCTCCACAGTCCTCATTTCTTCCTTCCGTTTCTTTCTGTTCTCCTCAGCTAATTCTTTTAACCTTTCTCTTCTCTCCTTTTCTTCAAGGAGTAACCCTAACATAATTTCTACATTTTTTGCCATCATATCTCTCTACCATGGAAGTTAAAATTATTGAAGCCCTCTGTTCTAAAAATTTCTCTTGAACTGGGTAGAGCTTCATGGTGAGGCATGGAATCAGGTTGAGCTTGCTCCGACACAGGATCATTAGAGCGTACTAATTCTGAATCTTTCTTCTTAGCTTTCTCAATAGCTCTATCTCCGGCCATTGTTAAAAATAAGAAAGAAGGGGGTGGGACAAAATGCAAAAGGGAAAGGAAAGGACTCTTACTTTGCTTGCCAAAAAAGATGATCATAGTGCTCGAAGGGAGTTGAAAGCTTGAGAGTACTCGAACGGAGAAATGATTGTGATTAGGGTTTGGAGGGGTTTTTAAAAAGGTCATTAACTTGTGTTAAGGCTTGGTTACTATAAGGTTAACATCATGTGTTTTAATTGAGAAATGATATCCTGACATGATGTTTCAAATTTCGAGGGCAACTTGCAATCATTACTTTTCTTAAAATTTGAGTTCGAAAAGAGATGAAATGTTTCGAATTCTCAAAAACCCTAACTAAAATGCAACCTTATTGCTTAACACCTTGCGAGAATACCAAAACACTTACAAACTCCTTGCAAGATGGCTTCATCGCTCAAAACCTTAACAATTTTCACCTACCGAAGTTTTCGAGAAACCCATGCTCCCTATTGTAATACTAAAAGATATAAACATTCGAATGCATAACTGATGTATATATAAGGATATTTACACAATTCTAATGAATATAGATGGTTATATACATAAGTACACGGATGCAATAAGAAGTTGGAAGAATTATACATTACATATGCACCCATGCGTTCAGGTTCTTTGGTGAGGAGGAACTATGGTATCATTGCTTCTGCTCCGCATAGTCTTCCTAGCCGCATCAAATATGAAATTCTTAGATCATTATGACTCTCTGCGTCATGATCGCTCATCGCAATGTTATGCTCCCAATGATTCATCGCAATGTTCAAATGATCAATTTTGGTCTTACTCACATAGCTATATGAAATATGAGGTTCATTACCTTAATGCGAGGATTCTTTTTATGCCGACTTCATAGATATTCTCATTTTCATTTGCGTTTGATCGCATCCATTGAGATTTTTCTTGATCATCTGCCGAAAGATACATTGATCTTGGGGTTGGTTCAAGCAGTCACATATTACTCTGGTACTTTAAACCTCTTCGAGCAATTTTCAACTAATCACGTGATGCACGAAAATCAAATACTTTTTCTAAGCTCAAAGTGAGACTTTACTCTAACATCCCTAAATTAATTCCCCGACAACTGTGCCAAAAACTTGCTTGTCGGTTTGGACTTAATAGTTTCATATGTGTATACTACAATACATCTATAAGTTAGGTCATTGCACGTAATGCACTCACCATAGCTTTCTGTATTGCATGCTTTAATTCTTGGCAATGAGTCATGGGTCATGATCATAGCATGTGAGATACTCACTATGTACCTCTTCATCGCGTGATACATAAGTCTTAGTTGAGTACAAGGTTTCCTACTACTTGTCAAAGTGCAAGCGAAATAGTAGGTTTACTTGGGTGATCCAGGGTCGAACATAGAGAATTGTTCACGGATGTTAGTTTTAGAGTCTACTTACCGTTTAGGTGTTATGAAAATTAAGTAAAAAGAATGCAAAAAAGAATTGAAACTACTCACTAACACCTAGAGAGAAAGAAGAGTGGAAAAATTACTACAAGTTAGGGGGAAAACGAGGGGGGGGGAATGATTCTTCTCTTGCTTGAACTGTTCCGGCCTTGCACCCATTGAGGCGCTCCGTTCCTTCATGACGAAGGAGACTTTATATAGGCAACTTTTGGACGGGAAACTTCTATTCCTCTGATTTTGCCACGTCGAATGTAGCCTGTGGTACGTCACATCATTTCCAACTACTCTTCTTGTCTTCTAACGAATCTTCCTCATATGATGACTAGATCCTTGCCCAGGAATTGTACTTGTCAAACGGGTTCTTCTCGCGTAACTACTTGGTCTTTTCGCCTGGTCTTCTTGCGAACACCTATGTTATTCATTAACTCCTCCTCACATTCCCGGTTTTTGTATTTTAATATTAATTTTGAAGTATTAAATTACAATATATGTTAAATAATGTTTATTTTTACTATATTATGTCTTTGGTATAATGACCGCCGCCTTTAAAACCCCAAGGTCTTGGGTTCAAATCTCATCTATTGAAGAGAAGAAAGAGAAGGACAAACCTAGAATATTTTTGGCATTCATGGCTTTTTCATTTTGTTAGACGGACCGTAAATATTTTCCCGGTTTTTTATATTTATGAAAATTAACCAAATATAATTAGTAAATCTTTTTTTTTATTTTGTTTTTTCATATATCATATTATCTAATTTTAAAATGTAAATATAGATTAAGAAACACATTTGAGTTACTAGTTTGATCCATTCATGGCTTTTTCATTTTGTTAGACAGACTGTAAATATTTTCCCGGTTTTTTATATTTATGAAAATTAACCACATATAATTAGTAATTTTTTTTTATTTTGTTTTTTCATATTTCATATTATCTAATTTTAAAATGTAAATATAGATTAAGAAACGCATTTGAGTTACTAGTTTGATCCACAAAGATTTGGGTGCGAGACAGAAAAATGTAGAGAATACATAAGAAGATTGGAAAAAAGGAAGCAAATAATGATAATCAAAGGAACATGAACTAGATGGAGCCAAAACCAAAGAAGAAGAAGACAGAAAGAAATGATGAAAGGATATCTATCACTTAAAATTCATAATAAGCAAAAAAAAAAAAAAAAAAAAGTAAATATAGAGTATTTTCTAACTTAAAGCTCCACATGCAAAAACTAAAATTTTAAGCCAAACTTCTATTTTAACATATTTGATATCACCTGTCTTATACATAAATTGTATTTAAAAATTGTTGCAATTAAAAATTATTGTAATTAAGTTATGTTTTGAACTTTATAAACACATATGTACAATAGTATCAAATTAATTTCAACTATAAAGTCTTTGAACTATAAGTTTTGTATTTAATGAATCATCTAGTCAGTTGTTTACATATGTACAATAATATCAAATTAATTTCAACTATAAAGTCTTTGAACTATAAGTTTTGTATTTAATGAATCATCTGATTTCAGTTGTTTTTTTTATTTATTTAATTTTATGATAGGTTCTTGATTTGAAAGTTCTATCGATGTGGGATAATTTGGATGGAAAGCTAAAATGAAAGTTTATTGGTTAAGGCTTGGTAGGTCGTCCTGTTCGGGCCTGACTAAGCCCAAGCCCAAAGGAATGGTTGCAGTTTGGCTTGAACCAACTCAAGTCGAGCACAAGTTCATAAGAATAGGCTCGACCTAGTCGAGTTTGAGTCCAAAGAAACAATTGTAGTCTAGCTCAGCCAAACTCAAGTGGAGAATGAGTCAAGAAAAATAGGTTGACCTGGCCAAGGTCGAGCCCAAAGGAACATTTGCAATTTGGGCGACCCAACTGGAGTTAAGTATGAGCTGAGAAGAATGCAAAAAAAAAAAAAACATACTTTGTCCTGTTGAAGATATCCCAAAATCGAGGCCCAACAGTAAATAACATGAGATCCTAAGTCAATGAGGGAGAAGAGGAAAATCCTACAAATTAAAAAAAAAAAAAAAAGATTCGAGCATAAGATAAGGTAACTTAAAAGTTTTAATTTCTTTTCTACACTTTATAAGTAATTTTTTTTCTTTGTTTTGTATGTCCCGTACAATTGTTGTCACACGGAGGTTTTTTTTTACCAAAATTTGGCATCAACATGTATTATCCCAAAATGCAGATGCATTAATCTTTTTAAAAACTTTGAATATACCAAAGGTTTTTTAACACAAAATTTGAAGAGAAAGAACCAAAAAATTGTAAAATTGACAAAATATTTACAAAATATAGCAAAATTCTAAATTATATCAATAAGAGGCATTGATTGCATTGATAGAATTGACATTGATAGAAACTTAGAAACCTATCAATGTTTATCATTGATAGAATATGAAATTTTGCTATATTTTGGTTCATTTTGAGAAAATATATTAAATTTAAGGGGTTTTTGATAAAATAAATTAACAAAGCGGAAAAATATTTACACTGTATAAAACAATTTTGAAAAATAAAAAAGTCTATAGGCCCACAATGTAAAATAACAAAAATACCCCGTGATTGAGGTCACACACTCGTGAAAAAACGATTAAAGATGATTTTGTACCTAGTCTAAACGATCTTGTACCCTCGTACCTAGTCTGAACGATCTTAATTGGTACACGATTGTCACGCCCCACCCCGCACACATCCTAAAACTTGCAATGCGGCATGCAACACAACTTGAGTAGTTCTGACGCCTCAGATGAAACGCAGGATGGTCAACTTAAAATCTTGAACTCAAGCTTAATCGCCTAGTTCAAATTTAATTAACTCAATCATTAGGCAATAAGAGAATAAAGGATGCAAAACATTAGTAGCGAGGACTTCTTTTATTCCTTAATAATATGCGACCCAAATATACATATTACACACTTCCTTAAATACATAAACTAAGAAGAAAAACTAGAACGCCTTGCTCAGCTTCCACTTCCACACGTAGCAGCTCGCCTTCCTTATCCAAATTGGCCTTAATGCCTAAAAACTTGAGGGAGTGAAAACTTAAAACATATATAAGTCAAACCTTAGTGAGCTGTGATAGTTTTGAAAACCCTTTTGGCATAAATCATTTAAAAAATATAGCTTTTATTGCCTCTTTTCATAAAACATAAATCACTTATTAACCTTTCGTATTATTTTCTTCTAAGAACATGAACCATTCCCACGCATAGACTACTGTGATGTTCTTTTCATAAAAAACATCCCTTGGAGAATTTCTCGATTCAAGTTCCCATTGCTTAGACCGCCAAGCTCAATAGGCTCCTTTTACGCATTGGTCGACTTCACTCCACCATCTAGTCCTTTTTTACATGGCTACCTTTACTCCTTATGTGCACATAATAATTAGCTCATTGATAAGAATAAGACTAATAGTTTATTCACAACATACCATACAATCGTTAAACACAACACAAGCTTTCTTTCAAAATCATTTTTTTAGAAATATTAATAACATATAAACAACATTACAAATTAACAAGAGAAATTTAGAAGAAAAGCTTGGAAATCTTTATTTGGAAAATCACTCAATACATCATTTCCCTTTGTCAGAATGTCTAGTTCCCCAAATGATCTTATTCTCGGCCGAGTGGATCTTCCTATTAGTAGAGTAACCTTAAGAATTTCAGTATAACCACATGTTCTACTAATCCTTCATCTCTATTATACTAATTGGATTTGTCATTCTAATTAATTTTTTTTTAGCTTGCTAGCTCCTACTTAAAGTAATACAAGTATAAGTCTAATAATTTTCCAAACAATGCTTAGCTTAAGCCCTTGCACATGGTTAAGGAAATTTCCAACTCTCAATGCCCAACTTCAGCTTGCGTTAAACCTCAAGCCGCCCAGTTAATCTTGCTCGCCTTCTCCTTTACCTCGCGTTGCCAAAACCCAATGCCCAACATCAAAATGCCTAAATCCTCATAACTTTTTCTTCAAAATTCTTTACTTAGCTTCTTATTTCCAAAAATGAACCTTTTATATTTAGATACGGGTCTCACAACGATCTTGCATCCTTGTACCCAGTTTAAACGATCTTGTATCCTTGTATACAGTCCAAATGATCTTGTACCCTTGTACCCAGTCTAAACGATCTTGTACCCAGTCTAAACGATCTTGTACCTAATCTAAACGATCTTGTACCAAATCTAAACAATCTTGTATCAAATCTGAACAATATATTAGTGATAGTGATCTATCTATGTTTATCTGGATAGACAACTGATCGTTTAAATATTGGTGCTCGATCGTTTATATCATGTACCAAGAAGAAAAAAAAAATGAAAGTTGAAGAAGAGGGAAGAAATTTTGGACGAGGAAATAAAAAAATTGCAAACAAGAAGAAGTGAGAATATGAAGAAGGAAAAGTAATAATATGAAAAAGAGAACGATAAATCCCAAAAAAGAAGAAAAAGAAGTGAAGTTAAGAATGGTCCCTAAATATTGAAAAACAACAAAGGAAAAATCTGGAATTTATGAAAAAACAATTGCACCTTCATGGGCTTTAATTTTTTGTTACAAGAGCCGTAAATATTTTTTGGTCTTGTTACATTTATGTAAGTTATCCTAAATTTAAACTTTGGTATTTTAAAAATTAAATAATTTTATTAAAAAAACAAAAATGTAAGAACTGATTTAAAAAATATAACAAAACGACAAAATATTTACATAACTCTATATAGAACAATTTCGAAAACGAAAAGGCCATAGACCCACAATAGAAAATACAAAAAATGCCTTAGTCAACATGCAATTAATTGGCCACACGTGTGCGATCATTTAGGAAATTATACACAATTGCGTACCAAATCTAAACGATCTTGGTTTAAGATTGTGTTCCAAGATCTTATATATTTGGTACATGATCTTGTACTAATATCGTTTAGATTTGATACACGATCGTGTACCAATATCCCAATGATTTTTGTTCAAGATCGTGTACCAAATATAAATATTTTAAATATGACTATTTTTGTTTAACTAACATAATTTTGAACCAAATAACACTTTGAAAAGAAATAATACAAGATTGATGATTGAAGGAGGATGAAAAAAATGAATGTTGTGCCAAATTTAAAAGAGACATAGACAAACTTGAATATTTTAAAAAATGGTCGATTCCTAGCGTTTTTAATTTTGTTACGTAAATATTTTGATATTTTGTTATATTTATGAAATTTAACCATCTAATTTTGTATTTTAAGGAAAAAAAATAGATGTGAATTTTGGTGGACACAACTAGCGGTGTGGTTCAGTTTGGTTTGGTTTGAAGCTAAAACCGCACCGAACCAAAAAATTAAAAAAAAATCTAATTTGAAACCTAACCGAACCGCTCAATTGTGTCAAACCGAATGGAAATCGAGCCACTTATACATAAATAAAACCGAATCAAAATCGAACCGCTTATGCATATAAATATTATAATTGAAATCCTTTATGAACATTGTACATAAATAATTCTACAAAGTTTCAAACATATATTAAATTAATTCCTATAAAGTTACAAACATAGAAGTCTTAAAAATAGAGACATAGAAGTTTCAAATAACATTGAAGTTTTAAAGTCAATCAAAAATAATTCCTACAACATAGAAGTTTCAAAGTCCACCTCACATAAATAAAAGTCCTATAGTCATACAAACTTCTTCAAGACAGCTTCTCTTTTACCTTCTTCTCCTTCTCGTTCCTCTCCTTGCTTTTTGCCTCTATACCCGCTTTGAAGTCTAAAACAAAATCATATTACTAACATAGTAATGACATAATCAATATATTTGAATTTTGAAGTATGCAAATTAATTAGAAATAATGCTCTACAGATACAAACCTTCTTCAACCGTTGCAATGTCCTCCAAGTATTTTTTAAGATCAACAGATTCAATATTAATTGCTTTTGAACGTAGCCAATTTTGTGCACATACGAGTGCCTCAACTGTGGTTGGAGCTAAAGTGGAATGAAACAGATCAATCACTCTGCCACTAGTACTGAATGCAGACTCAGAAGCAACCGTGGATACCGGAATTGCTAAAATATCTCTTGCGATTTGACTAAGAACCTTATATCTTGAAGAATTTCCTTTCCACCACTCTAAGATATCAAAGTTCTCCTCACGTGCAATACGATGCTCCAATAAGTAAATATCAACTTCTGTATCCACACTTAGGACATCCTCTTCATCCATATCTTTAAAATGGATACGAAAAACGTCTAAAGCGGAAGAAGTTCTAGATGTAGTGGAAGAAGTAATTCTACTACTACTACTACTACAAACTGAAGGTTGACTTATACATGTACAATGCTTAAACACTTGAAAGTTGAGATGATTCATGGCTATGATACTTTAAAGAATATTTATTAAAAAATCTTCTCAAAACAGACTCCACCATGTTCCCCACTTCTTTTGCTGTATCCATGTCAAATAATTGAGTCAAAAAATACATGAGAGATTTCGTCTTGTAACGTGGATCCAAAACAAAAGCAACATACAAAAAGAAATTTGTTTTCGCAGTCTTCCCTTAATACTTATCGTACTTTTCTTGCATTTTTAAAGCCATGTCATGCAATAACTCATTATCAAGACCACTTACACTTGCATATTTTTTTATGCAATTCTGAACAATACCAATCTCATGGAAGATAGTGTTGGAAGTAACATAAAGAGACCCTGAAAGCCTAATAGTTACTTCATAGAAAACAGATAAAAATTTGGTAAATATTCTTGCAATTTTCCAATCTCTAGAAGTTGGTTTGCACTCGTCATTCATGTAGACCGTATCGTAGTCTTCTAACCTCTCAAATGCCTTTCCAAGCTTTTCAGCTGCATCAAGCATTAAGTATATGGAATTCCATCTAGTTTGAACATCAAGGCACAACATACTCTTGCAAGATATGTTTTCCTCCTCAATGCACTTCTTAAATTTAGTAAGTCTAGCAGGAGAAGATCTAACAAACCTAACAGCATTTCAAATTCGAATCAATGTATCATTTACATCTTTCAAACCATCACACACAATTAAATTCAATATATGTGCAGAACACCTAACATGCACAAAATCCCCATCTAACACAAATGCATGTTTGAAACGTTTCTTTAGATAAGCAATAGCTGTATCATTTGATGAAGCATTATCAATGGTTAAGGTCAAAACCATATCAATACCCTAATATTTCAATCATTTTTCCACTCTTTTCCTATTGTTTCCCCTTTATAATTTTCAATCTGAGAGAAATTAATTATTCTCTTATGAAGCTTCCAATTTCTATCAACAAAGTGTGCAGTCAAAACCATATAATTAACATTTTGAATCGATGTCCAAGTATCAGTCGTAAATGAGACTCTATATCCTTGATTCACAAAAATATCTCTCAACTGTTCTCCCAAGTTAGTATATATTCCTAAAATATCTCTAGCAATTGTAGTTCGAGAAGGAATAATGAATCTTGGTTCTACTAACATCAAAGTCCCTTCCACAAACCTCCTAAATCCCTCATTCTCCACAAATCTAAAAGACAACTCGTCAATTATGATCATCTCAGCAATTAGTCTTCGAGCACTCTCAATGGTAAATATCTTATAATTAACTTTTTTTACCATCCCCATCATTGTTTTTATTCTGAAATACTAACTTTATGTGAGTCATATCTACTTTATTGCCTTTAAATTGATAAGGATTTTTTTTTTTACAGTAATGTTCAAGATGCGTTCTCATAGTTGAATTTCCATTCCTTCCTGGATGACATGCATACACTGCATCACAATAATTACATTTAGCATGTGGATCATCATCACTATATTCAGAGCATTTAGTAAAATGATCCCATACCATAGACGTGTTTTTCCTCTTCTTTCGAGATGGTTGGAGTTCTGGTGGTGGCATGATAACCTCAACGACATCATTTTCGTTTAAACTGGTCGACATTCTGCGTAGTGCTATTGCCTACCTACCATAGCGATAAAAAAGGTCTTTAATTAGCATGAAAATGATGAACAACCAACGCATCAACTAGAGTTTACGTCGACTACCTAGCATTTATCAATCTTCTGGAACTTTGCTAATCGTCAACTTCAACTTCAATCAACGTTTGCGTTCAACTAACGTTTCAAGCCAGAGGAGCGTTTGCGTCTTTTTTCAACTAATGTTTGCGGTTGGAGGAGTGTCTGCGTCTGCTTTCAAATCGTCGGAGGAGTCAAGTGTGACAGCGTCAATTCACGTTCACGTCATCGAAGCCTCGAAGGGAATGTCTCAACTTTGCATCTTCGCCTGTGTCTCCGTTTGCGTCTGCATCCGCGTCTCCGTCTGCGTCTCAGTCTCAGTCTGTGTTCACGTCATTGGAGTTTTGCCTTGTCGTCTGTGAACTTTGCGTCTCCATTCTTCCTTACATCTATTTGTCGTTCCAACTTCCAGTAACGTAAACCTTAAGTAACTTTTGTCTTATAAATTTATTTATTTATTATTTATATTTATATATATATATATAAATAAATATTTTTTTTAACTAATGCGGTTCGGTTCGGTTTTAGTTCGTTTTTAACATCTTAAACCGAATCGAACCACATAAAAAACGTTTTTTTAAAAATTAAAACTGAATCGAACCTCTTGAATTCAGTTTCGGTTCGGTTATTCATTCGGTTCGGTTTTCAACTTTATTTTGAACACCCTTGGACACAACAAACAAAATGACAAATAATATAATGGGTTAGCAAAATTCGAAAAGATAGTGGAAGGGCAAAAATGTAAATGAAATTGTATGTGAAAGGGTAAAACTGTCATGTAGTGTCTATAAAGTGTTGTATTTGATCGTCATTCCATTACTTTTAAACTTTACTCTGTTCTTCGACTCCTTTATATCTGACCCATCTTCCCACATCTGCCTCTCTCTTTGGTAACTCTCTTCCGATTTTGCTGTAAGATTCTTTCTCATTTTCTCACAAT
This sequence comes from Cucumis hystrix, assembly GCA_025688845.1. Lineage (NCBI taxonomy): Eukaryota > Viridiplantae > Streptophyta > Magnoliopsida > Cucurbitales > Cucurbitaceae > Cucumis > Cucumis hystrix. Next base: position 10,059,703 of record CM046889.1, read on the forward strand.
TTCACTTCTTAATTAATTCCTGCTTCTTTCTCTCATGTAATTTTGCCTTCCCCCCTCTTTCATTTCTGTTGACTGGCAAAGGTTTCTGAGAATCTGTAGAAAATGAATGCACATGGAAAATAGTTGTTCAAATCAAAGCCTTTGAAAATAGAAAACGCCGATTGATTCTGTCGGTTCTGTTGCTCATTAAGGGGAAATTTTGATTTGATTGTCTTGGGAACTAAGCTGGAAGGGTTTTGTTTCAATTTATGTTTTATTTTCTTTATTTTAGATCAAACGCTTGTAATTTGGCTTGAAATGCTACTTTACAATGTCCCTCTTGTTTCAATTTCTTAAAATACTTTTTGGGGTTTGATTTTATGTTCTGTAAACTTTGATTTATCATTTTGCAAATTACAAAAAGCTTTCTTATTTTTTCCCCAAATTGTTGGAATATTGCCCTTTCTTATCTCAAATATTTGAATGAATGTACGATTGTTTTTATTCTTTACTTTATGTATTCAATGCATAACATCGCTTACTTGTTTTCATGTTTAGATTTTTCTTTCCCTTTATTTTTAATCGTTAACTATTTATCATCTGTTTGGAAATTTATATTATTTTTCATGTTTTCGCAGGGTTGCTATTATCAGTTGTGGATGTGTTACCTTTACGTATTGGGAGAATAATATGCTTTGGTTGAGCCTATCAATTGATGTGTTTCGTAAAGTTGTGCATTTGAACCTCTATTGCAGGGTTATTTTGTAAATCACTTTTTGTATAGATAACACTGAATTATTCCTCTCTGAGTTCCTTCTTTCAATCAGCCATGGGTTCCAATCACTTCTTTATCATTTCCTGTGATATCTACATTAGCTGAAAAGCTTCCTGTCCCTAAGCACTATTTTTCTGCCACTTTGTCATGGAATCTAGATAGCTCAGGGAATTTCTCGTTTATTTTTATAACCTTTGTTCTCCAGTTAAATAGTTCTTTCTGCAGGGAATATTCTCCTATTATCTCCCCTTTCTCTGTTGTTGGTACTTCTCTCGTGTCTTCTGGTATAGAAGAATAGTTGTTAAGGTTCAGAAGTAGTTATGGTGTGCCAAGCTGCAACCCAGACAAGATTTCGGGCATTAAAACACGAGAATGGAATTGCAGGAAAACCAACAATTATAGTTAGAGTGATCGCATGCTTTCAACCTTTGCAGAATTGTCAGGTTTGTCAACTCAGTTCTTGCCTTGTGATTTTGCTCGTTGATTAACAACTGGATTAATTATACATTTATTTTATTGGAATCCTTTTGTATATTTTCCCCTGGAAATTGCTGTGATGAACCTTTTGGCATTTTTTCTGTTCCAGGCTAAGTATTTTCGACAGTTGCTTAAGCCAGTCACGTAGATTGAATATGATTTATTTCTCTTAAGCTGGACTCCACGAAGTTCTTTTTGTCTTTGTTCCTGAAAGCATTCAGCAGATAATTCCCATAGTAGACCAGTGCACAAAATTTTGAGGTAATTTTTTATGCTTGCTAAGTTTATTCTCCCTTTCATTATTTTAATTGTAACGGAGTAGTTATATTTCAAAATATTGATTAGGTGGTTGTTTTTCTGAATGGTTGGGACTGATAATTCTCGCCTTGATTTTGAGCATTTTGCTTGGCAACTGCGCAATTATAATTCCATGAATGCATCAATAGAGACCAAGCAACAGGAAAGCTGCCAAACGAATATAAACCATGAAAATTGCATATTTTCCAAATGTATGGGAGGGATGCAACGGTTTGCAATTCCACCATTACCCAGTTTTGAAGTGGAACAGCTAAATGTCATTCAGGGATCACGTCATTGCTTATCCCCTCATTTCCAGAACTCACGTGGTACTTTCATATCTTATCAGAAAGAAAAGGAATCTATGCATTATGCTCATGCTGGACCTAGTGGGATGCCTGTGTCAAAATCAAATAATGGGTCCTATGCAAAAGGATTTCTTATCTTTGATCAATCTGGAAACCAAAAGAGATTGATGTATGCTCCTATGTGTCCTGTTTATTTTCCCTCAATTGTTACTGAAAACAAGTGTTGTGGTTGGCTTGAAGAAAAAGGGGCAGTTAGAGACATTAATTCGGTCAAGTATTCTCCGAATACTCTGTCCAATGAGAATTATGTGGCTGATGGAGAGAGTAGTGAAATGCATGAAAACACGGAAGAAATAGATGCATTACTTTACTCAGACTACGATGGCACTGGTTGTAGTAGTGATGATGAAGTGACCAGCACAGGACATTCTCCAGAGATGATCAATGAGCATTGTGAGAAGGAAGAACAATGTCAAGAAACTACTACAGAAGTTGCTAGTTCTGATGTCCCAAGAAAAAGGCAGAGACTGCATGATGGGGGATACATAAAATCACTACCAATTGATGCCGTTTCTTGTTCAAGAGTTGAATCACAGAACTATGCCAATGATGCGGAATCAAGCTGTGGCATGGTCCATAAGGAAGAGGCTGGAACAGATATTGATTTTTGCCATTGTTCTTACAAAAAAGATAGGATCAAGGAGACGTTGAGAGTACTTGAGAGTTTAGTTCCTGGTGCAAAGGGTAAGGACCCATTGTTGGTTATTGATGAAGCTATCAATTACTTTGAAGTCCTTAAAACACGAAGCTACTGCTTTAGGTGTGAGCTGCTATTAAATCGCATGCCCCCAATATAGATATTGGTTAATTGGTTAAAATTAGGGCATCATGGTGTGGTATTGAATTTTGATGGATGCAAGACCAGTTTGTTTGCTAAGTCCGAGCCACTTCCTTTCTCTTACAAGGAAAATGTGATGACTAATGAGTTATCAAACGGAGGTTAAACATCGTGAAAACATTGAACCTAGCTAGAAAATGAGTGAATAAGTACTATTTTTATTCGTTGACTAGACATGATTATGTTTGATGCTTTTAAGGGACTAAAGATCAGCAGAGGAAAGCCACAAAGATTTGAACGCATGGGATGTGATAGTGGTGGGTTATGCTGAGAAATTAAAGACCCACTTTTTCCAGCAATTTGAAGAATCCCCCAAGGATTTGGTGCATGCGCGTTAGGTAACCAAGGTCCCACTTTCCACATTCTTTTTCCTTTTCTTTTTCTCTCTGTATTACAATGCCCTTACCCCCTCATTTTAGAGGTTATACCATAAAAGTAGAGCTTCTCCCTTGTGATATTAGGTATAGATGTTGCGCGGTGAAACTTTTGTGGGGGGTCTTGATTATGAGAGGTGTAGGAAACTTTTGACTGAGCTCAGCTTTGGAGATGGATTTCACTTTTTGCTACTAGGTTTTGTGTGGATGTAATAATTGAGTTGTGAATGCTTTTCTTCAGTCTTTCTTTATGTTATGTACTGCTTTCTTTTATGTGTGTACTTGACCTAAGGCTTGAGAATACTGGTTGTACAATTATATATCTGGTTGATGAAGTATATAATGCAAGTTTGTTAACAAAAAGTATGTTCTCTTCTGTTTTAATATCAATTTTTTTCCATGCTTTCTTGGTCAAGCGTATTGGGTTGTTGATGATCCAACAAAGTTGAAGTGGGGTGTTCTAAACTTTTGTGACAGGTATTTTGAATTAATGACCACTGCTGACCTACTGGATAATGGACATTGTTGGCATTACAACAGCTTTCTTTCCTTTATATCGTACTTAATTCAAATGTCATTCCAAACACTAAAATAGATAAACGGTTTATTCCATCAAATTTTTGTCATGCAATTTTGTTTATTTTATTTAGAATATTTTAATATTTTTAGATACACGAGGGTTTAAATTTGGGTTGTCAAATTTCATCGATTTTTTTTTTTTCAGAATTTTTGGTACTCATTTATATTTGAAAAACAGTAGTTTAAATTTGATTTATGATCGTCTATATTTTTTATATTTGGAACACGATTGTTTAGATTTGATCTTTTAGATTTAGGTATTTTGGCTATCCAATATTTCAACGATTTTTTTTCACGATATTTTATATTTGGAAACTAAATAACTCTTTGAATTTTGTTTTTAAAAATAGATCTTTTAGAACTAAGTACTTAACTTCTAAGTAATTCTGATGATTCTTTATTAGGAATAACATTTTCTAGAGTCTTAGTTCTTAAGTATAATCTATTAATCGATCTAATTTTAAGAGAAAATTTGAAGTTAATTATTCTAAATTCGTTCATCGTTTTTGTTCATAGTTTGCAGGTTGACCATGTCATACTCAAACATTTGAGAACAAACGATTATGAACTTAGACTTATTACCTTCGGCAATTCACTTAAAATAGAGAGACAAATAATAGTAAAGAATTTCAGACATATAAAAGATTAGAGAGAATAAAGAACAAAAGAATAGGTTTAGAGATTAACTACCATCTTCTTAGATTCAGAGAGGAGTTTACTCCATCAGAGAAAGAAATAAAAGAGAAACAAAAGAATAATGACTCTGATACCATTGAGGGACGAGGGACGTGCCCTTTTATAGATAAACAAATCTCTCACCGAGATATCGTTTATCCATACAGATTAATACACGTGTCGTCAATAATTTTACATTGGAGAAAGATAAAGAGAGTGGCCGACAGGACAGGACCCCTGACTGGCATCTTATCTCTTCAGAATATTTTTTTTTAAAAGTAAAGATTACGATAAGATTTTGGTGGGACAGGACCCCCACTTATCCTTATCTTTTTGTAATGGTTACAAAACGACAAAAACATAAAGTAAAGTAAAATGGTTACAAAAAGTAATGAACTATAAAAACTTAAAATAAATCTAAAAAGATATGCCTGCAGTTGTCCTCGAGTTCCACTTCAGTCACCTACCATCTACATCACCTCCCCTTCAATCGGAGATCACAAAAGCGACGATTACATGTTGCAGACTGGATATACTAGACTTTATGTACATGACACTTAAATTTAAAACAAAAACTTAAAACTAAAACTAAAATTAAAACTAAAACCTAATACTAAAACCTATTTTTCATCTAGGCTGAGAATCCAAATAGGGATCTAATACATCGTAACCGGAATACGGATTGTATTCAAGTTCGATATCGTTGACAGATGAATTTGAAGAGATGCCGTCATCTTCTTCAATTTTATCTTCTTTTTCGTCATCCGAGATGGTGTGGATGACTGTTTCGATGACCGCCTGCAGGTCTAAATCTGATCTTGCGCCAACAAGAGAGGTCATAATTGAATTCTTTGTGAGAAGAAACTGATCTTCTTCTTCTCGAGAAAGATGGGCGTTGGTCTTAAACCAATTCTCTATTTGATCATTGTTGAAATGGGAATGATCATATTTATCCCACCATTTGACGCGCAAGATCTTCCCTAAGATCTTGAACTTTGCTCTGGTTGAAAGCTGGTGGCTCCAGGAAAAAATCCAGGGCACTTGAAAGTAAAGCGAGAATCTATACGTCGGAGAGAGTGCAGACGAATAGATGCTATTTGAAAACTGATGATAAGCTTGTTGAACTTGTACCGGGAAAATTTCTGGAGTAAGTCCAAAATAGCTCCACCATCTTTGGAACCAATTCGGAAAATTACATTTGTAAGATTTCTTACAGAATGCAATAAACCAAGAATGGTTATTTAAATCGTACCAGAATACTTTATACCATGCCTCCATGTAGTCACGGTATGTGTATGCTGGTGGATTGAAAGGCTTGGAAAACTTTTGGAGGACTAGCATCCCTTGTGGCCAGTGGGACGGAGTAAGCACCCTGAAAATTTTTAGCTTGGAATAGACAATTTTTTCCGGATTGTTTCGATCCGGAATATGGGTGATCTCAGCAGAAGCCGTATCTACCAAGATAAACTCATAAAATTGTCTTGTCTTCTTGATATCTTCAGGCAAGAAATTGAACCCTTCAGGATAGACTTGGGAACTAATTTCTTGGACGGAAGGTCCGTCGAATTCTGGTTCAATCACAACTTCTTCCAGAATTGTTTTGGTAAGGTATCCTGTGATCGAAGGACGAGGCATAAAGATTGCCGGTTTAACCTTCTGGGCATAGGATTGGGGCTTTGAGAGTGTCTTTGCTGCCGTGGTGATTGGACAGAGCAAAGTCATTGAAGGATATGAGGTTGATCCAATTGAAAGATTCCTTGAAGAGGAACCTTGACAACGCCGAGAGACCGTTTGAAAGCCAAGGTCCATGACGTAATTGTCTGCGCTCATAGGTGATGGAGCAGACGATTGGATTATGGGGCGTTTGCCTTTGGAAGAGCTAGCTCTGGAGGAGATTGCTGTTTGGGAGGAAGCCGGTTTAGGCTTGTTGTGGTTGTTCGGAGGCGGAGGCCTCTCCGGTGGCCGAGGTCGGCTAGAATTGGAAAGCATTGAGAGGAGAGCTTGCAAGAGTCTTCAAGAGAGAGGGTTTAGAGAGATGCTCTCTTGAGAGGTAATCTGCAAGGCAGTTTTCACTGCCTTTTATAGGCTCGATTGTGAAATCAAAGCAAGATAAGATTGCTTGCCACCTTGCAAAGATTTGCTTTGAAACCAGATTCTTTACATCTTTTTCAAAAAATGAATTTACTGGCCTTGGAATCCGTCCTGACAAGGAAATCCTTGTTGATAAGATCTCCTTGGAACTTCTGAACAGAAAGGACTATTGCGAGAACTTCCTTCTTGATGGTGGAATAGTTTCTCTGAGCACTATTCCAGACACCAGAGTGGAAACGGACAAGAGATTCCTTGCCATTAATTCCTTGTTTGGGACAACCGTCATAACCTTTATCTGAGGCATCGGTTTCGACGATCATTTTGGCTTTATCATCAACTAGAGAAAGGCATGTGATTCTTTTTGCTAGGGATTTGATTGATTGGACTGCTCGGGTGTGCTCAGCCGTCCATGGATTGGGTTTTTTCTTCAATCTGTCATAGAGTGGTAGACAAGTTATCCGGAGATCTATGATAAAGTCGCCTATATAGTTGACGCATCCAAGAAAACGCTGTAGCTGAGTCTTATCCTGGATTTCTTCGAAAAACTTATCCACAAAATCAAGAGATCTTTGGATAGGCTTAACTATTCCTTGGTTGATATCAAATCCTAAGAATCTGATATTGGTTTGGAATCACTTAACCTTTGGTTCAGAAACCACGATGCCATTTGTTTTGACAATATTGACAAACAAATTAATATGCTTAAAATGTTGATCAATATTTTCCGAGAATATCAAGACATCATCAATATAGACGATCGTGAAATCATGATACTTATTGAAAATGTCATTCATGATCTTTTGAAACTCAGAAGGAGCATTCTTAAGACCAAATGGCATTACATTCCATTCGTATTGTCCGAAAAGAACGTTGAAGGCAGTCTTGTATCTGTCCTTTGGGTTGATCTGAATCTGCCAGAAACCAGACTTCATATCAAACTTTGAAAAGACCTTAGCATTGGCGATCCGCTTAAGCAAGTCTTGATGATTCGGAATCAGATACCTAATCCACTTGAGAACCTTGTTTAGAGGTTTGTAATTGATGACTAGACGAGGAACACCTCTTTCCTTTTCTGCCTGATTGTTGACGTAGAAGGCCGCACATGACCATGGGCTATTTGATGGACTTATTAATCCTTTCTCCTGGAGATTTGATATCTCTTTGAAGTAGGTATTGACTAAGTCCTTGCTCATTTGAATGGGCCTGACCTTAGTAGGAATTTGGGCCTCTTTGAAGTTGTCAACATATGGTAGGTCTACCATGTGCTTCTTCCTGGCTCAAAAGGCATTGGACAAATTCGAACAAATCTCTGACCCTATCTTTCTTTTGATAGACTGGATTTTTAATTGAACAGAAGACTTCTTGATTTCTTCGCTGATTTTTCTTCCCTTGATGTCGTCATGAAGAAATTCAATCTGTTTTTCCTTCTTTGAAATAAGGTTGAGACCTTGAATAATCTCGCTCTCAATTGTCGAAAGGTATCTTTGAATCACTGGTTAGCAAAATTCAAAGATGGTTTCTTTGTCGAATTTCTGAGAAGTTAGCCCCTTGTCAGAAACTGTGAACGGATAAATTTGGGTAAGAAAAGGTGTACCCAAGATTACTTCCTCGGTAAGTCCTTTTACGAGGAGAAATGAATTTACGAGGCATACGTCGTCTTTGCAAACATGCACCTTGAAAGCTTTGTACTTGATTAGCAGGGCATTGTTACTGGCTCCCTTTAGCGATTCCCTGGTAATCTCGAAGTACTTGGATGGAATTATCCCTTCCTGGATAACATTTTGATCAGCTCCTGAATCGATTAGGGCTGTTACTTCAAATTTGTAGTCTTTGATTTTTAAGATGACCCTCGTCAGCCACTTCTGATTAAAGACTTTGCTGATGACGTTGATGCCATTGTTGGAAGTCTCGGCATGATCAGCACTATCTCTTGAGCTTATCTGTTCTTGAATTGCTCCAACAACATTTTCAAGATAAAATATCTGTTGCCTGTTTTCCTGTACTTCCCTTTTGAGGACTTTAATTTCATGCTGGAGGTCAGGAATCTTGACAGGAACCGCTTGATCGCTGGCTAATTGATTTAAAACCGATTGGAAACTGAAATTAATCGAATCCTTGGACTTTTGATCAGGGACTTCAAGATCTTCTCGTAGCTTCAAAAGTAATTTCTTCCTAATATCATCGGCTTGTACATCATTGATGATATCTAAGAGACCTCTTTGGGTTCTAGTGAGGACATTGATGCAACTCGAACAAGGTATCGATTCTTCATTGTCTGACTCATCGTTGGACACCGGAGATGTTTCAGAAGATTCTTCAATGATGGCATTGAGCAAATCGTCCTCTTGATCTGAACTTAAACATTCTTCGTCTGAAGAGAGTTGTTCGGCCTTGATGATACTTAACAGAGATTGCTTCTCATCTTCATCAATCTCCATTTTTTTATCCTCTTGAAGATAGGGCATCGATTTGCGTAGTGACCCTTCTTGTTGCACTTGAAACAGGTTGGGGTTTCTTTGGAAAACTTCCGCTTGTTTCTTCCCTTGCCATGGTATTTCCTTTTTTTTCTACCATGTTTGATTGAATCATCCAGGTATTGCTTTCGTAAGAATTTCTTCGAACGAGACTTCTTCGGGGATGGAAGAGTACTATCTATTCCGTACTGCTTGCAGAAAGATCCCAATTCTTTACGGTAATCAGAATCTTTGGCGATCTTTGTAGCATGCCTTTGCTACTGACAGATTTCAAGGCAAACCTTTTGAATTGTAGAATTAATATCTCCAAAGGAGATACCTTCCCAATCAATTTCTGACCCTCCATTGATGATAACCATTGTAGAGTAGAATTTTTCACGAACATACCTAGGTAATCCTTCGACGTACTTATGCATCCAGATTACATCTTTGCATGTCGTCTGGTTATAAAGACGTGACATGAACGTGTCTTTATACCATTTGAAGTCGCTCATCTTCGGGCACTTCATACCTAGTAGAGCTTCCGTTGATTGATCACTGTATAGATTAGTTCGTCCTACAAAGTGATAACCGTGTATATCAGGGTGTTGACTGAATTTGGCTGGATTGTAACAGTGTCGCCATTGGGTCCTTGTTCTGTTTTCTCAATTACAACTTCCTTGATGGCTTCTCTGTTTTCGTTTGTTAGATGATTGTTCCACCAGCTTCGGAGGTTTCCGGTGAATCCTGCGGTTAGGGCGTCTACAATCTCCTTTTGATTCATCCTTTGAATGTAGCTTGTTGCTGCGACAAACATTTCTTGGAAGATGATCATCATTTGTCCCTTGGAACATCCGTCTATGTTCCAAGTTTCAATGTTGTTTCAGTCAAAGGATCGAAAATTTGGGCGCAAATCATCCCATCCTAGGTCTGGAGGAGATGGTTTCTTGTAAAGATTCTTCATATCGGTGTTGTAGACTCTGATAGGAAGAAGTTTAGGAGATTCATAGCGAATCGTATTGACGTTTCCTACCCGAAAGTTGCCTGTTTCTTTCTTCGAAGATGTCTCCGAGCGATCTTTTGAGATAGAAGTGACTAATAGCTTTTGAGTGATTTCCTTTAAAAGCTCATCAGTGCTGGATCCCTTTAGTTTGATGTCAAGGGAGTTTGGCTGCACAATGGGTCGATTGGGATCAATTTTTGGTAATCCTGGTCGGCTTGGTGGTGCAAGGGCCTTTCCTTGTTGGTCTAGCTTCATGTCTTTAATAGATTTTGATAGCGTCGTCAAGACCTTGTTTGAATAATTGAGCTGTTGCTTAATGTTTTTTATTTTCCTAACACCAACAGTTTTTGTCTTCTCTTCGTCAATTGTCTTGTATGGAGAAGAGATGATTGCAGCACTTGGCATCTTTGGATGCGGAAAAGAAGCTTCTTCTTCAGGAGGGTACTCTGATTTGATTTCTTTCCCGTCGGAGTCTTCCAAGTGACTGGTTTGTTGAGAACGCGAATACTCCACTCTTTAGCCTTTTCGTTGACTCGGGCTATGAAGGCGTCCTTAGTTAGGAATTTGGGTCTGTTGTCCCAATCCTTTTGATTAATGTACTGATCAATATATTTGTCATAATAATAATCGTACATTGCCATGTCTTCGGATGATATGGTATTTATCTGGTTATAGATGCTTTCAGAATTTCTTTCCATATCAGTTTGAGTAGGAGACAGAGATCCCTCCGACTTTTCGTACTGGACGTCTGGAATGGATTGATCAAAATCTACTGCCATCTTCATTGAATTAGATCTGGCTATCGGGTGTTCCTTTGTGGTTGATCTGAACTCCGATACGCTTGATCTTCCATGGTAGATTTCTCTGCTTGGAGGATGATGGGTTTCTTCATCTTGAAACTGGACTTCAACGTGTCCATCATCATATTCGGTGATCTGAGCAGTGCTGCTTTGCCTAGTTCTTGGTGTAGTTGCATGCTCTATTGACCAGACTGGATTTTGTGTTAGTTCGCTCCAGTCTAAAAGCTTTGGAACGGTTACAGAGAAACGTTCCAGGTTGACTTCCATAAGCATGGTGTAGTTCTTTGGAGAGACACCTAAGGCCTTTGGAGAAGCATTTGTGTACATCATCTTGTAGTACAATACATACATGACTGAAAAAGGATATGAACCATTTTTTAGTCATAGTCCTTTGGCCCTAATATCTAGACTTAAGACATCGTAGATATTCTTGTCTTGGAGCGCCACCGTGAATCCGGGTTTACATGTAAAGTAAACCGGACCATTGTCGAGGTTTGACTAAACGATCCCTAACAAAGAATTAGAGAAGTTCAGATGCCTTTTGTCTAATCCCGTCCTGAAGAGTGGCTTGATGGCAACTTGGACATTTGAACAAAAACTAAAATCTTAACGTCTTTTATTTTCATTAGTTTTTCAAAAATGTTGTTATTCTAAAAATAATTAGTATTTTAAAATCTAATAATTTTTAAATTTTTTTTTAAGAAAGTCGTGTACCGGGTACACGACTTCAATCATCTAGTCACCTTCCACTTGGGTCAAACTGGTCAATACGTGGGTTAAACTGGTCAATTGTGCTGACGTGTATAGTATGGAAGACGTGTACCGGGGTACACGACTTCCTTAAATTTCCAAAACTCACATATTTTTTACAATAGTTTGCCAAAACACCTTATTTTTGTCAACATTTTCAAAAAACACATTATTTTTGAAAATAATCCTTTTATTTCCATTATCTTTTCTTACTAAATTCCTTAAATGCTCAAAATCTCAGACATTCATCACTAATAATAATAATAATAATAATAATAATAATACTTCTTTATTATTATTATTATTATTATTCTCTCACCAAAATATATAATAAACATATATATTTATTTAAACAATTATTCTCTCTTAATTAAATCCATCATCTTTTTTCGTCCAATCAAATCGGTCATCTCTCTTTTCATGGATTATTTTTTTTTTAAATAGTTATAATTATATTCCATCATATAATTAACTTTACTTTTCCAACTAAATAAAATTCACATTCTCTTTCCTCAAATAAATCTCCCATCAAATCAACTTTTGGCTTCAAAAAATAGTTATATTTTCTAAATATCAAATTTCTCTTTCTTCATTAAATCCCATCAAATCCAATCAACTTTACTATTTTACCAAAATAATTGTACTTTTACAAATAATTATATTTTTTCAAAATATAATTATTTTCTTTTCATTTCTAAACAAATATCCTCTCTCTAAATAATTATCCTCCCACGAATAATTTATCTTTGTCTTCTCTACAAAATACAATATCTTTCTCTTAAATAATTATATTTTAATAAATATAATTATCTTTTCCTTTTCCATAAAAATTATATATATATCCATATATGCATATAATTATCAAATCTTCGACAAAATTTTCACTCTTCAATTTAATTAAATAACTTCCAAATTATTTAATTAATTCAAATTTTCACAAAACCAAATAATCTTCAAAGTAAATGCCCAATAAATTAAACATTATTAAACAAAATTAAGATAATTAACTTAAAAAGTTATCTTAATTTTTGGGACGTTACACTATGACATTTCAATACAATCCAAATTAAAAGGAGAGAAGAAAAAATTGTCACAGAATGTCAATATGTGCATTTTTTGGGAAGAAAAAGGTGGAAATTTTCGAATTAAAAAAATTTATGACAAATTTTAAATGTCATTAAATATGAATAATAAAATAATAAATATTTACTTTAAGTTAAAAGAAAAGAAAGAAAAGAGAAAATTTTCCTCTAACTTTTCATTAAAGAATTTATTAAATATATATTCCTTTTTATTTTCTCCTTTCTCTCTGCCATCTTCACGAAAACTCCTTCCAAAAAACCTAACCTCAGTCTTCTCTATCTCTACCGACCGACCACACATTAATAGTGACCCAAAAAACTCTCTTTTCCGTCGGTCACATATCCACCGTTTCGGATGGCAACACATCGAAAGTTTTGAATGGAGAGGAATCATTTCCACCAGCGACCCATGACCACGAAGAAACCTCTTTGACGCATGACCGTTTTCGTTTCAGTCGACGACCCACGACCACGAAAAATTTTCTTCCCTTTCGGTCGAAGACCCACCATATTTCATGTTTTCTTTCTCCTTAACCTCAAGGCCTGTTCAAGTTTTTTCTCTTTTTGTTCTTTGCTTTCTTACCATGTTTATACGACAAATTAATCTTTTTTTTACACATTGGTCTGTTTATATTGTTTTTAACTATTTCAATTTTGGCATTTCTTGAGCTGTAGCGATGTGTTTGATTCACTTGTATTTCACTTCTGGTGGTGTTTTGTTGTAGTATTGTAGTTGTACTAAAATTTGTTGGTGCACTAGATAAGGGAAAAACGATATGAAAAGAATCTTTAGTAGAAACCAAAGGTTAAACTCAGTCATCGATTTGTTTAATATACCCAAACTGGAAGAAAACAAAGATGATCAACAGTAATTATATTCTCATAAAAAAGAATAATATATTTCTACCAAATAAATAGAATATATTTGACTAATTATAAATTCCAAAATAAATAAATAATTACCTAGTTGGGAATGGTAGCTCTTGAAGAAGAGGTAGAAATTTCAAGCAATAACTCCATGAAAAGGCCTCTCCAAAATGATCAAATGTAAACCTCTGCAAATAGAAAGACAAAGAAAACTCTATTTGTTTTTCAAAATAATTGAGAGAAAGAGAGATATTATTTTTTTTCTTTTTTACACTTTGTTATTGTAGAAGAAAGAAAAAATGGGGGGAACATTCATGAGAGTTATCTATGGTTTTCTAGATGATCTGTGTCATTCCATTAACGGTTGATTATTCATGCCTTTTTCTATTACTTGGATATTCGAAAATTTATAGTCTTTAATGTTGCTTGTAAAGTGTTTGGCTCTAATGAAAGTGAAATTCAATTGGGTAAAGTTAAAGTGTTTGATAGAAGGCGAGATTTACTTACAATTCAATTGGGTAAAGTGTTTCAATGGTTTAAATGGGAGAATTCAGTTTGGTGAAGATGGAAATGTTGTTAATGGTAGCTATGATGTGATTAATATTAACCAAAGGGAAATGAATTTGGTGTCTCATCTCATTTAGTTATAAAATATTTTTCATTCTATACCTTATAGCTAAATTATAAAGAAAATAAATATGAGCTGTCTCTTTTGTTTAAAAATGTCCACTTCTTTTAAAAGTCACAATCTTTCCCAACATTTCACAATATTTTCTGCATCTGAACTACTAATATTGAATAATTTTGTAGATTCTTGATGTATTTTCAAGTTGTTACTCATATGCTAATAAGGTCGTACAACTGTCATTTTCAACACTAATTCTCAAGTAAGTCTAAACTAATCCACCTTTTTGTTTCCAATTGAAACTAATCTACTAACTCTTTTTAAAAATATTATGTGTTGGCATTTAAATTTCTTGCATTTAGAAAGGTTATATTTGTTGCCTTGGTTTGATATCAAACTCATACAAACACTTTGAGCTAGGTTGAGAAGCATGTCAACATGAAAATGTGAGTTGATGAAAACTTTTCAAGTGTGAGATCTCTCTAATTGTTTTTGTATTTCTTCGGTTCTAAGTCTATATTGGTTTCCATTTGTATAGACATAGGTTTGATGTTTTCCTCCTTTATCAAGAGTTGTTGAATTATATAAACTAAGTTACTATTTTTGCTCACTTATATTAGATATATCTCTCTAGTATTACCTTTGTTAACTTCTTTTTTCATGTGGTGCAACAGAAAACTAATTATACCACATATGAGGTATTAACTTTGTCCATTTAGTTAAGTTATGAGTCACATATATTAGGGTTACAGAGATGGAAGGAATTAATTTATGTCATCATGTATGATATCCTCCTAGGCTAGGTATGTTATTCACACATTCATCTTATCTCAGGATGACTGGTTTATCCTTGAGATAATAGTCTATCATAGTAATTTTATAATCAGACAAACTCGCTTGTAAGTATAATTTTTATGTTGGTTGTAATAATTTTACACCTTCGGGGATGACATTGCATTAAGCATTTTCTTGATATGGTCATTCTCTTCCATCCCAAGGTTTGTTTATTAATTATTGTGCATGACTAATTATATCTTTTGTCTTATGTAAATTATTGTGTGTTTTTTAATTGTGGATTCCTCATTCATTGCATTCCAAATGTTTATATGATTCTATTTCCTATATGCAAAAGGTAGGATTTACACTAACCACTTTAGTTCTTGTTTTACACTAACATCTTTGTTTTCTAATGTATGAATTTAGTTCTTAATTTTTGTAAAAATAAAGTAGTCTCTGTTAACCATCTTTAAGCTTGGATTCCTTCGCGAGGTGCATGTCTAGAAGCTACCTCCAACGTGGAACGAAGTTCAGAATAATCAAATGATAGTCAACAGGTAGTTTTTTCAACTCATGCCCCACCCACCTTTTTTAATTTAATTAGTTTGATATAAAGTGTCAGATTAGAGTAGTATATACAAACATGGTATATTGTGAATTGATATGACTATCTTGTAGTTATAGTACTCATAGATTCGTTCTTATGATGATTTCAGTGCTTGTGATTAGAACGTTATGTATACTCTTCTATGTTTTCTTTCCTATTCATATGTATAGTCTTGTGTTTTCTTGTGACTATATTTCTACATTTAGTCTATAGATCATTTTTATGGGGGTGGGGTCTAATTAGGATTATAATTAGAAGTTCTTTTATTTCTATGGCATAACTGTAATCAGTGGCAATTTATAGATTTAGGGCTCAACATGTTAGACTACTAATAGCAACAATGTTCATTCTTCCAAAAAAATTTAGCACTCATGTGACTTGACTGATTTATGAGAGTTTTAGGTGTACAAACTTTCTGTTTTTGTTTACTTGTGAATTGATTTGTTTTGGAAATGTTCTTAATCATACTCTAAAATTAGATTTTATTTTCTTACTAGGTTTGCAAGAATTCATTGGAGGAATGAAGCCATATTGAAGCAATTGATTGGTATAAGACATTTTGTATAGTTGGTAGCAAAATTTTGATTCCAATGTACTTATTTTAGGTTTGTTGGTAACAAAAGATGTCATTGTTTATTCTTTTTATACGTAAACTACCCTTTACCAAAAATGGTTATTAGTCAATCCTATTGCACGAATATTACAAAGTATATGATAACGTATATATATTAAAGTGTTGACTCTTTGTTTTCATATGGTTGTGATGAATTAGAACAACTTTGTGATTGAACTGGTTAGTATAATGGTAGGGCGGCAAGAAGAACTGTCAAGGTAAAAATATTCTTGACAGAAAACAAAATGTCAAATTATCCGAATTCGTGACATTTTGTAACTGTCGTTAATATTAAAACAATGACATTTGATTTTATAAAAACTCACGATTGACATATTCTTGACAGGGAAAAAATGTCATATTATACGAATTCATGACATTTTACAATTGTCGTCAATATGTAAAGGATGACAGATAATTACTCTAATATGTATGGGCTAATGACAGTTATTTGTTGTCATAAAAAAAAAATAATGACAGTTATTTGATGTCATAAAATATTAAATAATGACATTTATTTTATGTAATGAAACACTTATTGTGACAGATTTTTAAATTTGTCATCGATGGTCTTTCCATAACAGGGGATTCTATGACTATAAAAACTGTCACAAATTTTATTTATGACAAAAAATAACTGTCGTTGTAGACCATTTTTCTTGTAGTGATAGCCTTGTAGAACATCTTCTCACACTGATTACAAATTTTTCATGGAGATCTTGAATGGTCACGAGGATAGATGTCACTAACAATTTAGAATGGAAAAACATGTATTTCAAATAGAATGTTTCAAAGCTTTCAACACTTAGGTGAGATTGTATCAAGGTAGTTTAATACAAAATTAGATGTTATTTGTCATATGGTTGTAGATGTCATTAAGCCTACAAATCCACAATTTAAATCTACCTTTGATAAAATTAAATAGGACACTCAATATTCACTACAAGAAAAATGACATATTATGACAGTTGTATACATCTCAAATTGAAAGGAGGAAAGAAAAAACTGTCATAAAATGTCAAAATTTGCGTTTTTGGAGGAGAAAAACGCAAATTTTGGAGTATAAGTTTTCGTGATAGTTATTTATTGTTATAAAAGGTAAACACATTGAATAATTTATTAAAATAAAATTTATTTAAACTTATTAAAATAATATTTAATAAAAGATTCAGTTTTCCTCTAAATCTCCAAACCTTACGTAAACCTTTCTCAAATTCTCCAAACGCCGCGGACCATGAGATTTGAACATCTACCCTCAACCTCTCTGAACGGCAATCATCGTAGACCGTTCGTCCTTAGAACTCCTTGCCTGCTGTTGAAAAGTAGGATTCGAACAGTTGAAATACGATATGATCTTCGAGTACGGCGGGACTGGTGTGTTCGATACCTTTGTAATGAGCCCTAACATGAGCGCTCAAATCGATCTTCTCCAATAGTTGATCGGTGAAACGACCTTCACCGACCGTGACTTTCTGTCCTCTGTGGCGCTCATCTCTCTCACCGACAACGATTACAGTGTCTACCTAGGCAATAATGGCTCTCCATAGATTTTTACCCAAACTTAGCTTCTTAATTTATAAACCCTAATGTAAATTAAAATTTTGAAAATATATTAACCACTTTTTAAAGTTATTTACCTATTAAACTTAGATAGCAAAATTCATATAAGGAGCGAGATTCGAGTTCCAAAGTTTATGTTTGTGGTGTAGTGCTAGTGATGGAATTTCACTAATAATTGTAAAAAGAAAACTGAGCAATACTTCAATTATGATTATGCGTCGAGAAGTATTGCTTGGATGGCAGATGGAGTGTCTTTCAATTTTTCAAGCTCTTCATGGAAATCGGTCCACAAAAATTCAAGCTCTTGGAGTGGGAAAGAACCCAATTTGGTTGCAATATTTGCTGCAAGGCTGAACAGAGTTGATTATGCCGTAGATGAAAAGTGTGTAAGGCCCTTCGTTCTTTGGTACGATATGTAGATGAACAAAACTCAATCCTCAGATTTACCCTCCATCGTTTTGAGTTTAAGGAATTTTACTAATCATTCCCCTAAATTTGAGATTCTTGAGCAGATTGGCCCTGTAGCTTACCATTTTACATTGTCTTCCACGTTTCTACAATTCATGATGTATTCCATGTCTCTATGTTGAGAAAATATATAGCAGATCCAACACATATAGTTAATTGTGAGTCATTGCAAATTAATGAGGACTTGAGCTATGAGGAGCTACCAGTTGAGATTTTTGGCAAAAGAGGTCAAGTTGCTCTGTGATAGAGAAATTGCATTCGTTAAAGTTCTTTAGCCAAAACACGATGTTGAAGAAGCTACTTGGGAAAAAGAGGATGACATGAGAGCCTAGTATTCCAAGCTATTCGAGGATTAGAACTTTTGAGAATGAGAGTTTCTCAAAGGAGGGAAGATTGTAACACCCCAAAAAATAAGGTAATTTAAAATTTTAATTATCTTAGTTTAATTTAATTATATTTGAATTGTTTGGGTGTTAGTTTGGTTAATTGGTGAGAATTATTTGGTTTTATGGGAATTAAGATTAATTAAATATTTAATGGAAGAATATTTAATTAATTTGAGAATTTGAATGAATTAAGAATAATTATATATATAAATATATGGATATGTATATGATTAAATGGAATTTTGGAATGAAAATAATTCTATTATGATAATGTAATTATTTAAGGAGTATTTTATTATTGTGGAAAAAGAGAAAAAAAATTGATTGGATGATAGGAGATTTAATGAAGAAGAGAGATGATTTGTTTTTGAAAGGGAAGAGGAAAAGGAAAAAGGAAAATGAAAAGAAAACAATAGTGATAAATATTATTATTTAAGTCTATAAATAGCGTTGGAATGCTTAAATTGAAAAGAGAAACAGAAAAAGAAAAAGTTTTTCATGTTGGAACTGATTTTGGTTGCATGCCTTTGGAAAGTCCCTTTGGAAAATCTTGAAGATTTAAATGACGAATTTTTTCCATCAAGGTTGAATTGGTTTCAACCTCAATTTTGGGTAAGTTAAGTTAGGAGAATTTTTTAGATGAAAGCCAATGTTAATTTTATTAATTAAGATACTGAAATTTCCTTTTATTATGAGGTTGAACTAATTTGAGAATTTTTACTATTAGCAAAGGAATAGTTTTAGCTAATATCTCAAGTAAAATATTCTACTACTAGACCTTTGAAAATAAAATTAAGAGTTTGCATGTATTTTCCATTATGCATTGATGTAGCTAAGGTGCATAAGGTGACAGGTATGGATGATTGGTATAGATAGCTACCATAGATTTCTGATATGTTATGATTGATGTATTATGACTGAGATATGTTATGACTGAGATGACTATGTTATGATGCATGATATATTAATCACATGATAATGACGTTATGATTGATATTCATGACATGTTATGATGTTTATGTTATTCTACATGCTATGGACTGTGGTTCTCTGTTAACTTTGTCTATTAGGGTCGTACCCATATGTGTTTTCTTAATGTTGCCTTTGCCATGGTCTTTTTCTTCGATTTCTCTGAAATGTTCACTCAATTTTAAGGTCAAGCTGGAATTCAGGATGTTAGCCTTCACTCATAAACTTGTACGCGAGCTTTTTGACTAAAGTATGCGATTCAGTTGAAATTGAACTTCTGCATAAATTAGCGCACAATTGAATTAAAATAGGACAAATTTTCGAGTTCCCAGCCAACGGCGCCAAAATCTTGCTTCATGTTTTTGGTTGGGTTTTTATCTTCTCATGCAATAGATTCTTTCAAGTATTACATTTGCAGGTTACAGGTACGACACTTATTTTTATGACTAAGTGGGTAGTGAAATAAAATTATGCAATAAAACACTTCTATTCTTGTGTTGCTAACATAATACTGAAACACGATCACGCAAGCTGTCCTCTCATTCGTCCAAGTGTAAGTGACGGGAGGTTTCATAGTAAGTCCATGGTTGAACACAGGGAACTTAAGCTTATACTTTGTCTAATTGATTACTAATTTATGCGGTATACACAATATAGTAAATCATATGAACAATATAATAATTATCCTAACTATTTACACTACTGTGCTTGGCTGTGCAAGGTGAATATGGTGTTGTGACGCGATGGAATATGAACTCAGTATAGACATGGTGAGGAAGAAAAATCGAGTTGTTAAGTACAATGACTGACGATTCACTATCTTGAAGTGATACAAACATCTATTAACTAAGAATTAAGGCGAGCAATCTCTTAGTGCAATGCCATACTTGCTTACCTTTTGGGATGCAAATACTATAGTTAAGCGATGTATATACCTAATCATACTCAATGTAGTAACAACAACTAATCCTCAATTAAGACATACACCTTTCAGGGCGTTAGTCACACACATTAACTTTTGATAATGTGGATGAGCTTGGCGATCAGAATTCATTGCTGCATTCTATTTGCCATTTACTTAGTCAAATATGGTCATCATAATGTTAGTGATTACGATCTACACTTTTGTCCTTCTCTTGAATGAACAAGGTTAAGATACTCATATTTAACTAAACAAAACCCTTACAACGTTCACTACGATTCTCTTAGCAGTGAATACGCCATTCATTAGTACTTAACTACTCAATTACATATGCATAGGTGAGATAAGAAAAATTGGAGAATGGAAGAAGAAATGCATTGTTTTCATGATTAACACTGTAGGCCTTTGGCCATGAAATTCAGCTTACAAAACAATACAAAATAAGAAATAGAAAGTGGGAATACAACAGATAGGTTACACCATAGAGTTTGGTCTCTCATACTCTTTGGCTTTGGTTTTTGCCTATATATAAGGAGAATAATGGAAGGGTGATTCTCTCTCTCTCTCTTTCTTGTTTTAGTCTCTCACATCAAACCCAAAGTAAGAGAAGAATGGACGATATGAAAAGCTTGCTTTTCGGCCAATTTGTGCACACTTTCTTTGGGAATGAGAGGCTTTATTTATATGCAAGGAGTGATGTTGACCTGTTGGCACGCGCCAATAAGATTTCTGAAAAGTTACTGCTACAATGCCATCTAACCTATATGTCCTTTTCTGACTTTCCCACCAACCACTTTTGTTTGCTAACGACTTGGTCTCCTGGAAACTGCTTCACCACCCTGGAGGGGTTGGCTGGGTCTCCATGCATTTAACATACTCTTCGCCGAGCTTTACTCTTCTTTGCCTAGAATCCTGCTATAAGAGCATTAAGCATAGTAAAATAGAGATGAAGTTCTTTTGTGTTAGGCTTTTTGCTCAGTAATCAAACTAACTTCTTTTCTCTCTGTTTTCTTCTATTTTCATGTGATAAGATTTCATTATTTTACTTAAAACACTACAATAACTTGTATTTTATAAAGTTATCGGTGTCCCTTTGAATCCCCACCTTTTTATGATTGAGTGAATCGACGGGGTCACTTACAGCTGGATTCTCTTAGGCGTTCCTTTGGGTCGCCGATGACTAGTTTCTCTTAGACGTTCCTTCGGGTCACTGAAGATCAGTTTGTCTTAGGTGTTCCTTCGGGTCATCGAATACCAGTTTCTTTTAGGTGTTCCTTCGGGTGCACCAAAGACCAGTTGTGTTTCTACGGGTTCACTAGATAGCATGTGTTCCGGATCACGATAGTTATGGGGTACATCCTCACGAAACCCTAATGAGAAGTTAACAGACATCTAGCGGGAATAGTAGTGGATCTCTTACTGAGTACATGTTTATATTTATCCTTTTCTATGTTTAATATTTAAGGCAAACGTAAAGATAGAGGAAAGCTGGTGAGCGATAGGAAGGATCTGTGACATGTCATATGGGGATAGTTTTTGCTTCCGCTTTTCATTGTTCATTTTCATGGTTTTGAGCTAAAATATTTTTATCTATTTATTTTTATTATCTATAAAATTGTAGAACTAGCTGCACAGCATGTTTTCATGGTAATTTTAATGAAAATTTAGTTTTTCTCTTTTCAAGGAATTGTCAAAATTGTCAAAATTGTCAAAATTGTCATTTATCTTTAAGGTAATGACCGCAACATAGTATAAACAGTTGAGTTATTATATTATGTTTAAGAGAAGGTTATGTGTACCAGAAGACAGTGCAGTTAAGATAGAGTTATTGATTAAGGCTCATAGTTCTCCATTTTCTATGCATCTAGGCAGTACAAAGATGTATCAGGACCTTAAACAAGTTTACTGCTGATGAAATATGAAGAGAGAAGTGGCTGACTTTGTCAATAAATGTTTGGTATGCCAGCAAGTGAAGGCACTAAGACACAAGCCAACAGGTTTGTTGCAACCTTTGAGTGTACTAGAGTGGAAGTAGGAGAATATATCTATGAACTTCATTTCAGGACTGCCTAGGACTCTGAAAGGTTATACAGTGATTTGGGTTGCTGTTGATAGGCTGAGGAAGTCAGGACACTTCATCCCAGGGAAATCCACTTACACTGCCAGTAAGCAGGCACAATTGTATATGACTAAGATAGTGAGACTGCATGGAGTGCTTGTACCAATTTTTTTTACAAAGATGCCCGTTTTACTTCAAAGTTCTCGAAAAGACTTTCGACTGATAGTTTGACTCCTACGTGAGTTGATGGTTGGGACTTATTCATGGTAGTTTCACATCTGTTTAGTGCAATTGTGATACATCACTAAGTAGGTTCATTGCACGTAATGTGCTCGCCATATCTTTCTGTATTGCGTGCTCAATTCTAGGCGATGAGTCACGGGTCATGATCATAGCATGCAAATTTCTCACTATGTACCTCTTTCATGATGTTATACATAAGTTCTTGCTGAGTACAAGTTTTTATACTGCTTGCCCAAGTGCAAGCGAAACAGTAGGTTTACCTGGGTGATCTAAGGTCGAACACAAAAAATTGCTTCAAGACATTAGTTATAGGGTCTACTTATCGGTTAGGCGTTATGATGGTTGCAGTAAAAGAATATATAAAAAGAACTGACTTTATTTACAATCACCTAGAGACAAATGCACAGGAGAATAAATTATGGCAGGATGGAAGATGGAGCGAACTAACTTGCGTTAAGAAGGTTGTGAAGGAAGGTCTCATGTTAGGGGAACATGAAATGAAATACAAGTTAGGGGGATGAGAAATGAATCTCCTCCTCTCAAACTCTAAGCTTTTCGTTACAATTTGATCGAAAAAGATGAAGAAGTACTGTACAATCGGTGGTTAGGCTAATACTTACCACCGATCCTCTAGGTTTTAGGTTCATGCAGACTTCAAGTGAGCTCATGCAGACCCCTCTTTGTGATCCATTCAGACCTATAGGCAATTTCATATGAAAAACTTCTATTCCTCTAATCTTGTCAGCGCGGTCTTTAGTCCTATGAAGTCACATCACTCCAACTACCAATCTTGTCTTTTAGTGAGCCCTCCCCGTGTGATGATGTGGTTCCTTGCCTGAAGGTGTCATTCATCAAGCGAGTTTCCATCGCGTGGTTTGCACACAAAGTGTGTTTTGTGATTCGCTCCTTTCTTCCTGTCCACTTATCTCGCATTTAAACATGGCAATCACGTAAAACATACATGATACTTATGCAAGATGTATTTCTAAATACTTGTGTATTTACAACATAAGTTACGCGCTTTACTCATATTTTTATGCCTTTTGGCCTCATTATTTTAATAGAAATGGCTATGATAACAAATGTCTATGCATGCTATCAGCTGCTATGGGCATAAGATTATACTTAAGTATAGCCTTTCATCCTTAGACTGATGGCCAAACAGAGTGGTTGAATCAAGTTTTAGAGGATATGCTGCGAGCTTGTGTGCTTGAGTTTTCAGGGAGTTGGGACTCCCATTTGCACTTGATGGAGTTTGCTTATAATAGTAGCTATTAGGTAACCATTGGCATGGCACGTTTGAAGCTCTTTATGGTAAGTGTTGTAGATCTCCTATTTGTTAGGGTGAGGTTGGTGAACATAGGATGTTAGGCCTCGAGCTAGTTCAAACCACCAATGAAGCCATACAAAAGTTTAGAGCCCACATGTTGACAGCACAAAGTAGACAAAAGAGTTACATTGATGTACGACGTAGGGATCTTGAGTTTGATGTAGGGGGACATGGTTCTTCTGAAGGTAGCACCTATGTAGGGTGTTCTGAGATTTGAGAAGAAGGAAAAGTTGAGTCCACGTTTTGTAGGACCATTTGAGATTCTTGAGTGGATTGGCCCTGTAGCTTACCGTTTTGCATTGCCTCCGTCGTTTTCTACAGTTCATGATGAATTTCTTGTCTCTATGCTGAGAAAATATGTAGTAGATCCAACACAATAGTTGATTGTGAACCATTGCAAATTAATTAGGACTTGAGCTATAAGGAGCAACCAATTGAGATTTTTGGCAAAAGAGGTCAAGCTGCTCCGTAACAGAGAAATTGCATTGGTTAAAATTCTTTAGCGAAACCACGACGTTGAAGAAGTTACTTGGAAAAGAGAGGACGACATGAGAGCCTAGTACCTTGAGCTATTCGAAGATTAAAACTTTTGAGTACGAAAGTTTCTCAAAGGCGAAAAGATTGTAACCTCCCAAAAATTAAGGTAATTTTAAATTTAATTATCTTAGTTTAATTATATTGAAATTGTTTCGGTGTTATTTTTGTTAATTGGTGAGAATTATTTGGTTTTGTGGGAATTAGGATTAATGAAATATTTAATGAAAAATATTTAATTAATTTGAGGATTTGAATGAATTAAGAATAATTATATATATGTATGTATATGGTTAAATGGATTTTTGGAATGAAAATAATTATAGTGTGATAATGTAATTATTTAAGGAGTATTTTATTATTGTGGAAAAAGAGAAGAAAAAAAATGGATTGGATGATATGGGATTTAATAAAGAGAGATTATTTGTTTTTGAAAGGGAAGAGGGAAAGGAAAGGAAATAATAATAATAATTATTTAAATAGACCTTGTTTCACGTGCAAGGTCATTCATCATCTTTTTCTTCTTCAACAAACGCTAAGTGTCGTCGCCCACGTCTCTGGTCACCTCTGCGAGTCCTCTATTCATCCACCGCACACCGTTCACTCTCTAGTTATTTCGTCATCCGCCGCCAACTCAAATGAAGGCGAGCCACGTTTCCCATCATCTTTTGTCGAGCCAAAATTATTCAGTGTTGTCTCTATGACGTGCGCCACCTCTCCAATCTTAGCTCCTCCTTTGTTTCGTGTCATTGAGAGTCTTCTCTCGTGTTTCCCCTCTTATCAAATCCTCATTCTTCGCACGCCATCGATCGTGCTGAATGTTACCACGTGAGTCGTCTAGCAAGTCTGAGCCGTGTACGTCTACCCCAAGCCGTTTCCCTTCATTTGAGTTTCATCTCCCTTTACCGAACCGATCGTCTGAGTTGTGTGCCAACTGTCCGAGCCAATTTCCTCTATTACTTGAGCCGTGTTAGCCATATCCTCTAGCCGAACTCCTTCCTAACCAAGCCAAGCCTCCTACCCCTCTTTTCTTAAGTTATTTAGTGATTTTAGTGAGTTTTGATTCGGTTTTTGGTATGTCCATCAAGTATATTAATTTTGGTTAAAGTTGCAATATTTTTCTTAAACATAGATTATTTTCTTGATGGTTTGATTGACAAGTTTTGGAGTAAGCATCGGTGTAGTACATCAAAGGTTGAATTGGTTTCAACCACTGTTGTTGGTATGTTGAATTGGAAAAGACTTAATGTTAAGACACATTTTATTAATTTATTAAATTGGTTCATTTTATGTTTAGGATTCAGTTAATTGAATTTTGACTGTCAACCAGGATTTGTTAGCTAATCTCGAGGTAAGAGATTCTACCACTAGACTTTTGAAACAAAATTAAGAGCTTGCATGTATTTTCCATTATGCGTTGATGTAGCTAAGGTGCATAATGTGACAAATATGGATGATTGATATAGATGGCTACTATAGATGTCTGATATGTTATGACTGATATGTTACGACTAATACATTATGACTGATGTGTTGTGACTGGTATGTTATGATTGATACGACTAAGATATGATGTGACTGAGATATGTTATGACTGAGATGACTAATAGGTTATGATGCATGGTATATTAATCACATGATAAGAACGTTAGGATTGATATTCATGCCATGATAGGATGTTAATGATATGTTACATGCTATGGACTGTGATGTTTTGTTAACTTGTCTGTTAGTGTCGTACCCATATGGATGTCCCTTGGGATCACCACCTTTTTATAACTGAGTGTGTTTGACAGGACAACCAGTTTATCATGATATGTTTTATGAGTGGTCCGATAGGGTTATTTACAGCTCGATTCTCTTAGGTGTTCCTTTGGGTTCATCAAATTCCTATTTATTTTAGGTGTTTTCTTCAGGTTCACCGAGGACCGGATGTGTTCCTACGGAATCACTAGATAGCGTGTGTTCAGGAGCATGATAGTTATGGGATAACTAGATAGCGTGTGTTCGGGAGCATGATAGTTATGGGATACTTCCTTACAGAACCCTAATGGGAAGTTAACAGACAGTTAGTGGGACTAGTAAGTGGGTCCCTTACTAAGTATGTTTATGCTCATTCTTTCTATGTTTAATTTTTCAGGCAAATGTAGAGGTAGAGGAAAGCTGGCGAATGACAAGAAGTGACGGTGGTTCGCCATAGGGAAAAGTTTATGTTTCTTTCGCCTTTATGTTTACAGTATTTTGACTTATAGTATTTTATTTAAATTTATAAAACTTATGACTTACTTTTATGTTATTTTTCTTTAAAAGATAGATAGAGCCCGAACTAGAATTTTACCTTCTACTTTTATTTCTAAATATTTTATTTATAATTTATGAATGAGTATTTAAAGTTTTCATTGAAAATTTTGTGTCGTCTTTTATATTTGTCAAGAAAGTTTTTATTTATTTTAGTAGTAATGACTTAAGCTTAGTCTAAAGAGTTGAGTCATTACAGACAATCTTTTGCTTTAAGACAGACTGGGATAGAGTCTCACTTGGCGAATCAATTAGGTTTTGCAGATCATCATTCTTACGGCCATTACTAATATCATGCAAGGTAATTCTTTGCTTGCATTTTCTTGTGGTTTTCTTGTTCACATACTGTATAGTTTGTTCATGTTCGTGTACCTTTATACACTCTCTTTTAGAAGGTTTGAGAGCTAGTAACTTTCAAGCTCATAAAAAAGATTCTTCAATTATGAGAAAATACATCAATCCATGAGAATGATATCAAGCTAGTATTAAAATGAGCATAGGTCAACTAACTTAAGTTGCAGTATTAACTTAAGTCATAGGTTTTATTTCCTCTCTACCATTAATTAAGAAGGTCGATTTTAGGATTTTCCAATATGGATGGACTAACATTAACCTTATGGGTTGGTCGAGTAGAAAATGAGTTAATCCAAATGTTGTTATTGGAGTTTACCCAAATGTTGTGGATAACAACTTGTGAATATCGCGGGGCTGACATAGACTTCAATCATGGGGATACTTTCAGGTTCGATTTCTCCTGATTTTGCTCTCTAAAACACTAAATCGTAAAGGGGTTAGGAATTTCTGATTTCTGTGGTGTAACACCCCGAAATTTTGAGGTAATCCTCTCAATCTACTGTTTAAATTTTATTAAGAATTTAAGAAATTTTGGGGGTTTTAATTTAATTAAGTTTGGTGAAGAGAAGTCTTTTTTTTTTTAAATAATAATTATAATATAATAATAGTTATATTATTATTATTATTATAATAATAATAATTATTATTATTTATAAAAATAAAAAAAAAATAAAAAAAAATCTCTCTTCCCCCCCTCTCTTTCTCGCGCATAGCCCCCTCTCATCTTCTTCTTTTTTTTTCCTCCTTCCGGGTGCCCTAGCCGCCGCCGGCCTCCCTCATCTTTCTTTTCCGTTCAACCTCACGCCGCCCAGCCACATCGCACCCACCGCCCAACTTAGTCGCTACGCCGCCGTCAGTCTGCGAAGGATTTCGGCCGAAACCAGCCGAAAACCCCCCCTCAGGTCTGTCTTCTTGCGTCTCCGTCCGCCGCTGCACTTCTCCGTCCGACCTGCCTTCGTTCAGTTTCGTCTGCGCCGGTCACCGAGTCAGCCTGCCTCTCCATTTCCGCCGCCGTCGCTTCGTCCGCTAGCCAAAAACCCAGTCGAGCCCCAGCGAAGACGGAAGATCCGAGCCGCGCAATCGCCGCTCCTCTGTTCCGACAGTCTGACGAAACCCAAACCGTGCAGCCCCACCTTTCCGTCCGTCCGAGCTACTTACTATTGTTAGTTACTATTTCTGCTCCAATTTTCATACGCCAATTCCAATTATTCGAAGTTTTCTCCCTCATCTTACTGTGAACCGTTGGGATTCTTGGTGGTAAGTTGTATTGGTGAGTGTTGTAATTTTACATTGTAGTTCCCTTAGGTTGTAGTGTTGGATAATTAATTGAATTGTTAATTGATGCTTGAAGGTGTTGAAAGTAGTGCTTGAGTTCTTTGGATACACAACAAAATTGTAGATTTGTTGGAGTTCGATTCGCTAATACTTGGGTAAGTTTAGAAGTTTCATTGAGGAAATTAAATGGGAGAAAATATCGTGAAAGTAATTGAGTTTCATATCTTTATAATTAGGTGTTTGTCGTCGGATATAGTTGTTCGAGAAATTGAGTTACTTTGAGGTAAGGGGCTTTCTACTGGACTCAATAAAAATATTTGGGTGTATTGACTGTATAGATCGTATTGTTATATCTTGATTGAGTAGGGATGAGGGCTATGATGTATATGTTTGGATGTGGACTTGTGGTTGAATGCATGTTATGACTGTCTGGTTATATATATGTACAAATGTAAGTATTTGGGAATGACTGAATCTCGTAGACTTTACTTAAATAAAGTGTGGCTGGAACTGATAGATTGTAGTGTAAAACAAACGTAGGATATACAACTATGGTAGTGTTGTTGTGAATGGAAGGGATATCATGGTTGCGCCGTTGTAGACTCAGGTGAATGTTATGATTATTTTGGTTGTGGACTGATGTATTGACGTGTTTCTGACTGGCCTTGGACTAACTTAGAGTAAGATGGCGGTTTGGGGTTAAATGAAGAGATTGTGATGAGAGCATTAACTGAGCTATGAATGACGGTTAAGATGTATAGAATGGACTGAGGGGTAAATTATTGGGTTCCTAGTGGGTAGTTACCTTGCAGGTGTCCTACGGGATCACTACCCTTTTTGTGCATCCTTCGGGAGCACTAGACTGATATGTGCATCCTTCGGAAGCACTAGACTGATATGTGCATCTTTCGGGAGCACTAGACTGATATGTGCATCCTTCAGGAGCACTAGATTGATATGTGCATCCTTCGGGAGCACTAGACTGATATGTGTTTCTGCAGAACACTAGACTGATTATGTGTATCCTACGGGATCACAAGACTGTGACTGTGCAGGGTACCCCATAGAAAATTAATAATTTATTTTTCTCCTAACGGGACCAGTAGTGGGTCTCTTACTGAGTGTAACGCCCTTGAAAAAAAAAAAAAAAGTTAATAATAAAATAATATTATTTTATTATTAAATATTATTATTAAATAATTATATTTTTTCTTTTCTTTTCTTTTTCTTTTCTTTTATTTTTTTTTTCTTTCTTTTCTCTTTCCTTTCTTCTTCCCCCCCCGCGTGCAGGCCCCCCCCCCTCCATTTTTCTTCTTCTCCTTCTTCCTCTTCTCCCAGCCGGCCGCCACCCCCCCTGTTCTCCTTTCCGTTCCGGTGAAGCCCAGGTGGCCGCACCACCGCGCGCCGCGCCGCGCCTCTGTTCGCACCGCACACAGCCGCACGCCGACGCCCGGATCTGCAAGCCAGCCGCCCCTCTTCAGATCTGCGCCTCCTTCCGTTTCTCCTTCCGTTCCGACGAAGCTGCCCGCACGCAGCCGGCCGCCGCCCAGATCTGCACGCAACCGATCGTCCCAGCTGCAGCCTCGCCGTCGTGCGTCCGCAGCCGCAGCCAACCCGTGGCCGCCGGGTTCCGTCCGTGAGACCACCACCGCGCGCCCCTTTTCTTTCCGTTTCCGTCCAACCGAGCCCAGCCGAAACGCCGAACCCCCCGCCTCCTGCTCAGATCTACCTCCCGGCGTCTCCACTCGCGTGCCGTGGAGTGTCGTTGCAATTGTTTTACAGTAAATCGTCGAAGTGGTGCCTCGGGTAACAAATTTAAGTTATGAATTTTAGTTGTTTCAAAGCAAATTCGAGTTGTTGGTTGGATTAATTATTAACCGTTGTTCGGGTGTTGTTTGATTAAGGTGGTGCTTGAATATCCAAGTTTCGAAGCAAGCTTCCTTGGAAGTTTGGTTTCATACGAGTGGGATCTTGGTGAGGTTAAGGAGCTTACCTAACGCCGAGGTAAGGGACTTTCTACTGGACTCAATAAATATTATTTGGATGTATTGGCTGTATGATTTGTACTGATATACTGAGGAGGAATAACAATCATGAGGTGTATGTTTGAATGTGGACTGGAAGTTAATGTATATTGTGCTGACTGAATTTGGATGATGTTTATGTTACGTGTTTGGGTGTGGACTGAAGGTTAATGTATATTGTGTTGACTGAATACGATTTTATATAAATGTTTGGATTGATGCGAACTTGTTGTCTAACGTATGTCGTGATTGCTGGGCTATTTACGTGGCTGACTGATGTAGCGATATGTGTCGACTGTCCTTGGGTTAAATTGGAATAAAAATGGTTGTTTGAGGTTAAGGGGAAAGTTCACGTGATTAGGACGTTTGATTGAGTTGTAAATTGACTGTTAAGAAGTATAGAATGGACTGAGGGGATAAATTATTAGTTTTCCTAGTGGATAGTTACCCTGCGGGTGTCCTTCGGGATTATCCCCTATATGTGCATCCTTGTTCTTCAAAAAACCATTCCATTATACAATTTCGTGTTGTCGGTCAACAACGGGACTATAAATTGGATCGTGTTCTGGAACACAATCTAGTGCATTCATGTATAAATCAATGAATGTATTTGAGAGAAAATTCATGTTCACTGTCCATTGAAGTCCATCTCTTCGAATTCATCATCAATCTTTGTTCTAAAGTCTTTATATTCATTCTTAGTTATCATTTCTTGTTAACATCACATATATTCTTCAACATAATTCTGGTTCTGCAGTTAAGTTTATGCCCAAATGCTACCTTAACTCACAACACATACAAAATGAACGATGTTAATTTGGAAAATGAAAGTGCAATTGAAAACATAGTGTTCATTGTTTGTTCATTTAAAATAGGGAATGACATAAGCTTACTGATTTATATAAGATTAAATTAGTATGTTATATATTATCTCTATATGGTTTAAAACTTATATCTACACCAGTGGATAATCCCACCATTTGGAAGAATTGTTCAACAATTACAATTGTTCGCATTTATCCTAAAATTCTCCATATTGAAGTTGGTCATAATCAACCTCATCAACACCATCCATCATATGGTCATTTGTAAGCAACATAAATGACACATATTTGTATGTCATTTTTTAATATGTATAAAAAAAATATACAAAATTTTAAATTAGATTGAACCAATAAAAGAATATCAACCACACATATAAACAAAATAAATTTAAAATAGATTGAACCAATAAAATATACAGTCACATAAATCATAAAATTAAAAATTAAAATAGATTAAAACCAATAAAAAAATATAACATCACATAAATAAATAAAAAAAAAAAAAAATATAAATAAAAGGTGGCGTTTTTTAAAAATATAACAAATCGACAAAATATTTAGACAGTATAGAAACAATTTTGAAAATGGAAAAAAGCTCGCAGATGCACAATAGGAAATGCAAAAAATGCCCTAAATCAACACATGATTAATCGACCATGAAGTTTCTGCATGGTTTGGAAGTTTGTTCCAAACAAACGAACATGCTCATCACTTTATATTGTGATAACAGTTGGGGCACATTGCTGATCCATTTACGAAAACTCTCACGGCTAAAGTGGTTTAAGGATCATTTAGAAAGTCTAGGTTCTGCGGGGATATGTACATTAGGTAATCTAGGGTAAAGTGAAGATGTGTAATGGGTTTATGAGGATGCCTTAGTTTATTGTATTTGTATATGAGCATAATGGAATATAATCCAATCAACTTCCAACAAGCTCTACAAAGTTCTAACTCTCAAAAGTGGATAAATGCTATGGAAGAGGAAATAAATTCATGAAAGACAATGGCATTGGGGACTTGGTAATTACCATCAGGAGTGAAAACCCGTTGTAAATGGATATTTAAAACCATAAAGGGATTCACAAGGCAAAATTTGAAAATATAAAGCTCATCTTGTCGCAAAGGGTTTTACTCAAAAGGAAGGCATTTGAACTTAAGAGACTTTCTCTCTGATTTCATCGAAGACTCTTTCAGGATAATCGTGGAATTGGTAGCTCACTTTGATTTAGAGCTACACCAGATGGATGTGAAAACTGTGTTTCTTAATGGAAACATTGATGAGACAATTTATATGGTACAACAAAAACACTTTGTATCTAATAAATCAAAGTTTATGGTGTGCAAATTGAAGAAATCTATCTACGGTCTCAAACAAGTCTCTCCTCAATGGTATCACAAATTTCATGAAGTAATTACCTCTTTGGGTTTTGAGGTGAATATAGTGGAAGATTGTGTATATCACAAGTTCAGTGGGAGTAAATCCATTTTCCTAGTGTTATATGTTGTTGACATACTCATAGCAAGTAGAGATGTAAATTTATTGCATGACATTAAGAGATTTCTCAAAAGGAATTTTGAGATGAAGGATCTTGGTGATGCTTCTTTTGTACTGGAATTGAAATACTGCGAGATCGTCTCAAGGTATTTTGAGATTATCACAAAAGAACTGCATTAAAAACATTTTGAGTACATTTGACATGAAAGATTGTGCAGAATGAGATGCCTTTATTGCTAAAGGTGATAAATTTCATTTAGGTCAACGCCCCAAGACTACGCTCGAGATTAAGGAGATGTAGAAGGTTCCTTATGCATTGGTTGTTGGAAGCCTAATGTAATGCTCAAATTTGTATGCGTCCAGATATTGCATTCATTGTTGGAGTGTTAGGCAGATATTTGAGCAACCCGGGAAGGATCATTAGAGAGCAACGAAACGAGTTATAAGGTATTTACAAAGAACAAAAGATTTATATGCTCACTTATCAAGTATTTCAAAATATTTGGAGATCATTTGGTATTTTGATTCCGATTATGTTGGATGCCAATACACTTTGTGATCCACTTTAGGCTATAACTTCATGTTGGTTGAAGGAGTTATATTTTGGAAAAGTGTTAAACAAACATTATGGCTTCTTCTACCATAAGATGTGAAGTTTATAGCATGTTATGAGGCATCTGGCCAATGGAATATGGTTGCAAAAATTTTGTCATTAGGCTGAAAAATAGTAGTTGGCAAAGACCAATAAAATTATTTTGTGACAACAATTCAGGAGTAATGAATTCCAATATCAACAGAAGCAATACAAAATCAAATCATGTAGACTTAAAGCTTCTAGATGTGAAAGAAAGAGTTCAAAGGGGTCAAATTTTGATAGAACAAATAAATAACAAACTCGATGGTGACAGATCCATTGACTAAAAGTACACCACTAAAGTTTTCCATGAGCGTGTTGCTCATATTGGTGTTAGTCAATTTTCTTAATTTCATGGTTTAGTGGGAGTTTGTTATTAAGGATATTTTTTACCTCAATTTGTTTGTTTTCTATATATAATAAAGTTAATGTTTTATGTTTTATTATCTAAATTTGTTTATCATGCATGTAGTTCTGCAAATGCGGTTTAGCATAAAGTTTTTTAAGAATGATCTTACT
The DNA here is from genome assembly GCA_025688845.1 of Cucumis hystrix. Taxonomy (NCBI): domain Eukaryota; kingdom Viridiplantae; phylum Streptophyta; class Magnoliopsida; order Cucurbitales; family Cucurbitaceae; genus Cucumis; species Cucumis hystrix. The sequence goes on from CM046889.1 coordinate 10,093,627, forward strand.
AAAGAATTTGGATCAGTTGGAAGCAGGCATGATCTAAAATCACTTTGCATGTAGTTTCCATGCTATCCATCCATACTTGATCTATGTCATTGAATATTTTAGGAATTGGTGATCAAGGAAGGTTTAGTTACAAGGACAGTGACAAAAGCTGCCTTGGTTCCATCCTGATGCAGAAGATGGATCAATTGAACTAAAGAGGAAATTATATTATTAAAAATAACATGTTTATGTGTGCTTAAGGTTTATGTGATTTAATTATATCAGGAATACAAACATAGCCCAAGTGGAAGATTGTTAGACATATTTAAATAATACGTATAATTAAAAGTGTGAGCTATGTATGTAAATTAATAATTTATCACATTAGGTTATTTTATTAAATTAGGCCTATTATGTGATTTATTTAATTAAAGCCTAAGATTCCTAATTGAGTATGTATTAAAATGGGTAGAAGCTGTAACGTCAATAAAGAACAGAAAGAAAGAAAAAAAAAAAAAAAAAAAAAAAGGAAATATATATAATAATATATATATATATAATAATAATAATAATTAATTTTTTTTTTTCTTTCTTTTCTTTTCTTTTTCTTTCTTTCTTTTCCTTTTTTCTTTTTCTTTTCTTTTTCCTTTTTCTTTCCCTTTCTTCTTCCCCGTACGCAGCCCCCCCCCCACTTTTTCTCTTCTCCTTCTTCCTCTTCTCCCAGCCGGCCGCCACCCCTGTCCTCCTTCCCGTCCGTCCGGTGAAGCCCGGGTAGCCGCAGCCAAACCCAGCCGAACCCGTCCGTTCGCGAAGCCTCACGAAGCTGCCGTCCAGCCGCACGCCGACGCCAGATCTGCCCTTCCTTTCGTCCGACCGGCGAAATCGTTCCCCAGCCGCACGCCGACGCCAGATCTACACGTCCCGCGGCACGCTGACGCCGGATCTGCACGTTCTGCCGCCCGCTGCCCTCCACGCGCCGCCCGCCGCGTCTCCACGCGCCCGCGCCGCGACCCACGCGCCGCCGCCGTGACTCAGCGCGTCCTTTCTCCATCCAGCCGCGGATCCAACGTCCATGTTTGGAAAACTTCATTGGTAAGGATGAAAATTGATGAATTTGGGATTTCCATTGAAAAATTCGATTTGTGGATGTTAAATTGACTGCTTGGATGTTCAATCTTAGGTTGAGGGTAACGCTTTGAAGTCGTTGGGTTCACAACGAACAATTGTTAATTTGGGACTCGTTTCGTGACATTGAGTTTGTTGGCAGACGTAGGATTCAGTCAAGGGACTAGAGTAACGCCAAGGTAAGGGACTTTCTACTGGACTCAATAAATATTATTTGGATGTATTGGCTGTATGATTTGTACTGATATACTGAGGAGGAATAACAATCATGAGGTGTATGTTTGAATGTGGACTGGAAAGTTAATGTATATTGTGCTGACTGAATTTGGATGATGTTTATGTTACGTGTTTGGGTGTGGACTGAAGGTTAATGTATATTGTGTTGACTGAATACGATTTTATATAAATGTTTGGATTGATGCGAACTTGTTGTCTAACGTATGTCGTGATTGCTGGGCTATTTATGTGGCTGACTGATGTAGCGATATGTGTCGACTGTTCTCGATTAAATTGGAATAAAAATGGTTGTTTGAGGTTAAGGGGAAAAGTTCACGTGGATTAGGACGTTTTGATTGAGTTGTAAATTGACTGTTAAGAAGTATAGAATGGACTGAGGGGATAAATTATTAGTTTTCCTAGTGGATAGTTACCCTGCGGGTGTCCTTCGGGATTATCCCCTATATATGTGCATCCTTCGGGAGCACTAGACTGATATGTGCATCCTTCGGAGCATAGACTGATATGTGCATCCTTCGGGAGCACTAGACTGTGACTGTGCAGGGTAC
>CM046889.1:10102330-10174624 GCA_025688845.1 Cucumis hystrix
ACCATAGGATACTAATAATTTATTTTTCCCAGAACGGGACCAGTAGTGGGTCCCTTACTGAGTATATTAATACTCACCCTTTTTATGTTTAACTTTTCAGGCAAAGGTAACACGAGGGGCAGACCGACGAGGGACAAGAAGGACTCGTGAATGGCCATAGAAGACTGTCCTTTAAACTGGTTTCGCTGATGGTTTTATAAATGTTTTGTTGAACTGAATTTGAAAGTAGTTAAAGTTTGTAAACAGTACTTTAAAATTTCATGTTTTGAAATAGGGCCCGATTAAATTTTCTTTGAATTCATATGGTTTCATTTAAAGTTCTATGTCTTTCGTAAACAAACGGTTTTGCGTCAAATTGACGACTTAGACGGTCAGTCCGAAAAGTCCGGGTCGTCACACTGAGTATATTAATACTCACCTTTTTTATGTTTAACTTGTTAGGCAAAGGTAACATGAGGGGCAGACCGACGAGGGACAAGAAGGAATCGTGATTTGCCATAGAAGACTGTCGTTTAAACTGCTTCCACTGACGGTTTTAAAATTTAAACGTTTTGTTGAACTAATTTTACAAATAGCTAAATTTTTTGTAAACAGTATTTTAAAATTTCATATTTTGAAATAGGGCCCGATTAAAGCTTTTCTTCGAATTCTTATGGTTTCAATTAAAGTTTACTATGTCTTTTGTCAACAAATGGTTGTGTTAAAGTAACAACTTAGACAAAGTCAGTCCGAAAAGTCCTGGTCGTCACATGTGGACTCTGTATTTCGATCCTATTAAAGATTAAATTGAAAATATTCATAAATATTTGTGATCTTCTTATAGGCTATAAATCATGGAATGACAAGTGAATATCTTGATGAAGTTCATCAATTAACGAAACGATTCTTTGGTTTTTCAATGGAAGAGAAATTAAAATACTCAAGAGAAGAACATGAAATAGAAGGATATGGGAACAACATGATTCTTTCAAACCAACAAATTCTTGATTGGACTAACTGTTTATTTCTTACTATATATCCACACTAAAGCCATTGTTTCAAATATTGGCCAACAAATCCTCAAAGTTTTAGGTTACTTTTTCTTTCTCAAATCTTGTTTTGTTTGTGATTTTTTTGTATGAATCTACATAAACATATCTTGATCTTGTTGGATTCATTGTAGGGATGTTGTTGATGTGTACGCTACTAATTTGAAGTTGATTAGTGGGAAAATCCTTAAGGCCATAGAAAGCTGATCTATTCTATTTTATTTATGTTAATAATAAACTATTTCATTGATGTATGATCTTAATGAAAAAAGATTTACAAACTATGAATAATAGTGTTCTAAATTGACAATAGTATAAGTACGAGATAGCCAATAAAACATGGGGATCTCAACTTTTAGGAACTTCATGTCTCTTTTTACCTCTTACCATTCAACTTGTCAAAACAACAAACCATGCATTTCACAACAAGATATTTGGTGTTATCAAAATGGGAACACTGTGATGAAATATGTTTAATCTTTCATATATGTGATCACAGTCATAGCTGTTAAGTATTTTTTACCCTTAAGATCCTTGAAAGTTTTATTGGATGAAATTTACATGCTGGCACATGAGTAATTTATTCTGACTATCAAAAGATAACTCATGAAGCTATACTTTTATGTAAATTTTCATGTAAGTTAAAATATAATCACCACAATCACATGTAGCCATACAAGAAATCAGCAAGCTCCATTCGCACTTCATCTAACAAGAATTGACTATATAAGCTCCTTGTATCAATCTGATGTGAAGTTAGAACATAACAGAAGATTAAAAAAATAATAATAATCAATTCAATAGTTCAATAAGAAGGAAAAATTTAAAGCTCAAGTGTTTGGAACACATAAGCAAGCAAATTTAAAGTACCTAAGAATGTGAAGCACCTGAAAAATGAAATTTACATGTTTGTAGGTAAGTCTTAAGTATTCTAGAAAACTTCCAGCAGTGTTATAAGGATAATTGGTATTAACATGATGAACTTTTGTCTGTTGCGTGTTGTTCCAACTCATTTCATACACAACTGAATGCAACAAATATTCTGTTACAATATTAACGATAATGAAGGAAAGTTTACCGATGATGAAGGAAAGTTTACCGATGATGGCACCACAATGCATTCATATGGCTCCTTACCTGTCAAAATCTCCCACGTTGCAATACCAAATGAGAAAACATCAACCTATTAAAAAGAAAAATGATAATAAAGCAAAAATAGAATTATATTATCTTCTAAGAATCTAAAAGTATGGCTTTTAGTTTTCCTCCAAAATAGCAACATTTACACAACTTGATTTAGTTGAAAGCAAATAAAGATCTTCATTTTTTTGGCTACCATCTCAGAGACCTTAGAACTGGTACTGTCTAACAATTTTGGTGCCATCCATGGAAGAGTTCCATGCCCACCTCCAAAAACAAATGTATTCATATTATATTTTGAAAAAAAAATAAAACATACAACTTTTACTTTGAAACTGCATGCACAATTTTGTAATTTTCTAAGAAAACTTTCACATTATATGCACCAATATCTTAAGAAGCTATTGAGCACAGGAATTAGTTATATATTTAAAAAGCTCATATTTCAAATTATGTTGAACTCACCAATCATTCTTGCTCTGAAAAACTGCTTGAGAAGCAACATTTTTTTTTTAATTTTCTTAATAGCAACATCTGTTCCTCTCCATTTACCATGAAGAACGATACCAAATGTCCCAAATCCCAACTCTAGCAGTTCTTCAAGATCTGCATCCTTTATTATCTGCATATCAGCGTATGAATAGATCAATAAAACATTGTGTGAACTTCAGCTTTTGTGAATATTTTAGGGTTTAGGGTTTAGGGTTTCAGTCATATTTCTAATTTCGTTTTTCAAGAGGTTACTTTGGTATTTCCACCACCCCCATTTACCTATGTAATGCTTATGGTCATCCATGAAGGAGATTTCTTCTTCTGGATTATTTTTTCTTCTTCTCCTTTTCTTGATTTCTTTGTCGTCTAAATCATTCTTTAAACAAATTTTACGACACCTAATTTTCGACCCATCTTCACAAACCTCTAAATTTCCAATTTTTTTCATTGCCAACGGGGGAATGTCTCAAAAAAGATTGAAGAATGTATGTTGTTTTACTTTAGCGGTCGAAATTGGCAGCAAATTTTTTTTTTCTTTCTCTGTTTCTTTTAGTTATCGCATGATCATGATTGGATTTGTTTTGATTTTCTTTTCATTTGATAATGCATTTATGTTCAGTGATGATTCGTTTCAAAATTTTGTGTTCTATGTCAAATTAATAGAAGAATGGTTTGTTCATGGAGAAGGATTTGATTTTTGGATTTTAGTTGTATGGTTCATTCTGTTGTTTGTGATTAGATTGAGAATGATGGATGGAAAGTTTTTCTTTTTGGTTCAACAATTTAATTATAAAGAATTGGTTGATTTTTTAGGGCTTGAATTGACTCTATTCCTTTTTCCTTTGTAATTGTTATTTTTCTCTTATTGTTCTTGAATTTAAATGTAGTAAATTTTCTTGGTAGATACGGTAGACTGGTGATTATAATAAAAGATCAAGAAGTATTCAAGTTGTGAAATTTATTTCAAAAGTACGGGAGGATATAAATTATGCCACGTGTGATTGAAAGGAAACAAACTAAGGAAAGTGAATAAGAAATCCTAACAACCTCTACAGGCAGATACGAAAAGTGAAACGATAAGAAAAGAGAAGGGATTAATTGAAAGAAGATATGAAAAGTGAAGAGGGATTTGGATGGCCGTCTGGAGCTTTCAGTGAAGACGATGAAAAGGTGTGTCGAAGCTTGGGCATGGTGGGAGATTTGCATGAAGAAGGTGAACAAATCATGGAGCTTCTGTTCGGTGAAGTTTGCAAAGAAGATGAAGTAAAGGTAGATGGGAGAAAGAATGAGGAAAATTTAGGGGGAAAAATGAGGGCTTTTTTAGAATTTGGGGGGAAAATGAATTTTTGGAAAAAAAAAGAGGAAAAATTTTATTTTAGAAATTGGAGAAAAATGGAAAATTTGAGAAAAAAGAGAAAAAAAAATTTGTTTTTGGAAAATGGAGAAAAAACATATTACTTGACATTTAAAAAATGTCAAGTAATTAAAATTAATCTTGACGCTTTTAATCTATCAAGTAGTTAAAATAAAAAGTAAAAAATAATGCATTTTTTCACTTTTGGTTATTCTTGACGGTTTTTTTTTTCCTACTTGACAGTTTTTATTAAAGCTATCAAGAATATCAAAGTTGCAGGCGTCAAGTATTGCTAGTTTTGTAGTAGTGAAGGAGTGAGAATTATTACTTGAGCTGTCATTCCTAGCAGCAGAAGTAGAAGTAGAATTTCTACATTCAGAGTCTAGTTCGCGGATGGACAAGCTCCTTTCACTTTATAGTGTCACTTCCTGACACTTTTCTTTTCCTGAGTTTCCTCCTTGGATCGCTATTTCTATATTGCTAGTGAGGGTTCCTTTCTGTTGCCCAGATATATCACTAGCTATTATTCCCATTTGTAGCTCCAGATTTTTAATGGATGTCACTTGGCTTTGCAAAAGAGCATCGTTCCTTTGCATATATTCTTGAAACAAAGCTTTCATTGATAGCGATGCAAATGATGAAGGAGATTGGTTAGGTATGTGTTGGTTGAAACGCTGAGTTGGTTGTTGTGGTCGTTTATGATATTGTCTTGGGCGGTAGCTAGACACCTCGCTCCTATAGTTTAATCGTCCGCCTTGTCGGTGTTATGCATTCTGATCTTGACCTCCACAACTAAAGTTTGGATGGTCTTTCTAACCCTCATTGTAAGTGTTGGAGTATGGGTCATGTTTCACATAGGCGAATGTCTCTTTTCTCAGGGGCCATGCGTTTGTGTTATGTGGTCCACCGCATCCTACACAACCTAACTCAACTGCTTGAAGAGGACTTCAAGGTGCATTGACTTGCCACAAAGCCATGATTGCAAGAGTTTGTTCACTTCAGTAACTTGGCTTTGCAATGCTACCATCACATTCCTATTGGATCCTTCTTCTATTCTTCAACACTCTCTTCTACTTCCTTTGTTTTCATTTTGCGAGCCAAACCCATCATCCTCCATTTTTTACTGTTGCTAGCCATGGCGTTTGACGTTGTTTTTATCTGGTTACAGGATGATCGAAGCATCCCACTTGTAAACACAGCGTCTACAAATTGTTGTGTATATCTGCTTAACCCAACGTAGAACTGTTCCATCAAGACACATCCCGGAATGCCATGATGAGGACATCCCTTCATCATTCGCTTGAACCTTCTCCATGCGTCAATTAGATTCTCACTATCCCTCTACTGGAAGGTCATCAGTTCTTGCCTTCTTTTCGCAGTTTCAATGGGTGGGAAGAACATTTTCATAAACTTTTCAATCAGATTATCCCAAGTTGTAACTTCCCCTTCTTCTAGAGATTTTGCCCATTGTTTGGCTTCATTGCTTAAGGTGAGCGGGAATAGCGCTAAATGTAGCTAATCGCGTGAAATTTCTGGCACATTAAACGATGCGCAGATGGAATAGAAATTTTGTACGTGCTCATGAGGGTCCTCACGTGTGTGTCCTCAAAATTGTTCCGCATTCTGAATCATTTGAAGAATCACTGGTTTAATTTCAAATTGAGAATTTTCTCCAAACATGGTCGATGTTATCCCTAGGTTGAAATCGTACAAGCTTGGTGAGGCATATGATCTGATGGCGCAATCTAGATCATGGGAAAAATAAGCAGGATTCTCTTTTGGGACTTGTTGTTGGTTGACAGAGTTGTTGTTTGGATTCTCCATGTTGGTTCGATTCTGCCTCTGTCGTTGTCTCCTATTCTTCCAAAATGTTCGCTCAATTTCAAGGTCAAGCTGGAATTTAGGTTGTTCACCTGCACTCATAAACTTGTTCATGAACTTTTCGATTAAAGTACACTATTTGGCTCAAATTGAACTTCTACATAATTTAGCGCACGAATTAGTTAAGTGAGAAAACTTTAGAAAAATTCTCTGGCAGCAACACCAAAAACTTGCTTGATTTGTTTTGTTTCATGCTTAGATTCTATCAAGTACTGTTTTTAGGGATTATCATTATTGGCTCTAAAAGTACCAACTGCTGAATGGAGATGAGAATTATGTGATACATTCTTAATCATGCATTACTATTCATGATAAAAACATTATCGTGCAAGTTCTCCCCTCTTTCGTCCAAGTGTAAGCGAAGAGAAGTTTCCTAAGAAGTCTAGAGTCACAACATAGAGAATTTCAAGCTCCTAGCTTATCTAAATGCGTTGAAAATCATGCACTATAGATTATGCAGTAAAATGTATGAACAGTATATGAGTAATCCTACTTATTTACATCATGGTGCTTGTGAAGTGATAAAAGCCCTTGGCAACGAAAGATTTTACAGAACCATTCATCAATTTAATTTGGAAATCTCAAAATACGAGTACATTGGCAATATTTAGAATTAAAATTCTAAATAAAAAACTAAGCATGCTTTTAAAATTAAAAGATACAGAGAACTTACTCTTGTTGACGTTTTTGAATCTACAATTCACCAAATTTGGGACACCGCCTGTCGGAGACCTTTCTATCCTCTGGAATGAGAATGGTTTGTAGCAACCAATTGGAATGGAAAAAGGTATAGAGAGAAACTATTTTGCATAAAAGTAAAATCATTCGTTCAATAAAAAACTATTTTCTTCTGTGTATTTATAACTCTCTTTCCTTCATGGAATATGAATGAGAGTTGATAGAATCATGAGATTCTATTCATTTAAAAATTTTTATATTAATAGAAATTTCAAATCAACCAATTAATTAACTAATTAATAATTAATTAAATCATATTTAATTAATATTTCATTTAAATCATATTTAATGAATATCTCTCCAAAATCTTATAGTTTTAAATTAATTAAATTAAATTAAATTAAACTATTAATTAATTCTCTAATTAATTAATAGCTAAATTAAATATCTTATATTTAACTTAAATTAAATTTTAATCATATTCAAATATAAATTTCTCTTCAATAATTTTAATATGAATCCAATTCACATTATTCACATTAAATTAAATATTTGAACTCATTCAAATATTTTATCTCTCTTAAATTAATTTTGAATCATATCCAAAATTAAATTTATATAATAAAGTTTAATTAAAATATATAAACTTTATATTATAATGTATCACCATACATTATACTAATTCCCAAAGTAAATTTGAACATTTCAAATTACAACTAATATAAATAAATCTCATTATCCTTTACGAGCTAGGAAGGAGACCTAATGGACCTACAGATCAGAAGCTACAACGATATAAGATTAATTGGCTAAACTCATTAACCACATTAATCAATATTCATTAACTGTGTGTACACTCCACTAAAGACACGCAGATGGACTCTTCTCACTGTAGATATATTTCTGTGTCTACAGATATAGATCAATAACAGTAAGTTAGTCCTTCACGAGTGTTCGTAACCCCAGCTGGGTCAAATTGTCGTTTTAGATCTAGGTTACCTCAAGTTCTTAAATATACCAGTGCTTTTCTAAAGAACAACCTGTTTATGGTCCAATCAATAAACAAAAACTTCTCTCGTGTCATAGAGAGGATAGGGCCCTTTCTTCAAGTCCCAAAGACATCATTTAAGGAAACACTCATCTACTTACCCTAAAGTAGGAAATGAGTGAATTCTATGTTGTGTAATTATGTTTCCAGCTACCTACTCGGTCTTGTTCCCAAAATGATAAACATAATGAGTCGGGGATCTGGCCACTCTCACTCGTACAAATCAAAGGACAATCCCTCGCCAACAGGAGATCCTAGTGATGGAAACGGTAGACATGTGCAGCGGAATTATGATCAAAATTTACTCTAATTACAACTAAACACTTTAGTGGTAAACATGCATCACAACCCTAAAAAGAAACAAAATAGGGTTAATAGAAAAACTCACCCTTGATGCTTTTCTATTATCGCAATCTTCTCACGTGCTCTTCATGATCTCCTCACGAAATAAAAACCGAGACTACCATTAGTGTTGACCCGCTAATCTTCGGACTTAGAACCGAGTTGTGGGACTCGAACGGTAGAGAAAATAGAGAGAGAGATGGATTTAGGAGGAAGAATTTGTGGAGAGAACTTTTGGAGAGTAAAAGGAAAATTGGTTTGATTTTGCAATTCCAAATTACAAAATCAATTTTTCACAAAAAAACAACCAACAATTTTTATTTCCAATCCATTCCTTTTATAAGCAAACTACATGCAAATTTTGCATGTAGTGAGCTTCCACTCTCCACACTTGGCATATTACCAAGTAGGTGTCTCACATGCATGAAGCCATTTGTTATTTACATGCAATATTTTTCCAAGGGTAAAATGGGAATTTGACATTTAAAAAGTCAAAAGTCAACATTTTGACTTTTTACCATTTTATCCCTCTTGACTAATTTCAATCTCCCGAGTATGAATCCGCGTTCATTTTTTCAAAATTCAAATCATATTTGAATATAAAGTCGGTCAAAGTTTGATTTTTCAAAGTCAAAAGTCAACATTTTGACTTTTTACATCTTTGACCTTTTTCATCAATTCCAAGCTTTCAAATATGATTCCATATTGATATTTAAATCATATGTAAACATGAAGCTCTACTTAAGTTATAATCGATGACTATATCAAATATATTTATCGGTTTCTCTCTCTTTACCTATTTTGAACAATTCAAATTATTTCATCATAATGTTCTAAGTTGATTCCTTATGAGCTAGCGGGGGAACCTAATGGACCTATAGATCATGGGCTACAACTATCTGAGATTAACTGGCTAAACTCTTTAGACCGAGTTAATCAACCTTCGTTAACTAACGGGTCATTCCACTAGAGTCTGGTAGTTGCACTCCCCTCACTATAGATATATTTGTGTCCATGTGATATGACCATGATAAGTAAGTTAATCCTTCACAGGTTGTTCATAATCTCGGCTGGGTTAAAGTACCGTTTTACCCCCGAGATTATATCTTTTTTTCCTAAGTCCCACTGATCCACTATTGAACAATTGGTTTAAGGTCCAACCTTTAAACCGAATCCCTCTCGGGCCAATGAGAGGGTGTGGCCCCTTGTTCAAGACCTGGATTAAGTCCTCAAGGGAACAACCTATCTACTAATCCTAGAGTGGGTAGGAGTGAATTCCGTCTTGCACCCTATGTCCCTAGCTATCCACCCGATCTTACCCCTGAAATGGAAGGCTTATTGGGCCAGCGTCATTGAGCTGCCCTCACCTATACAGATCTAAGGATAATTTTGTGTGAACAGAAGTTCATAGTTAGCTCAGGATTAAGATTAAGTTACATTGGATATCTATAAACGAAATAGTCAGCTTTACAAAGTTAACGGTGTTATAACTTAAAAGCGATTATCTCATGGTTCCAGTCTTATGTAAACTCTTTACAAATGATGCTCCAACTTCCATGTCTCTACATGAACGATTTAGGATCACATCGTTTGTACTAACTACAAAGTGGGCTGCATTAATAGTATCTCCCAAATAAGGCGCCCAACCGTATTCGTATACTATAGACTATTTAGGCTATTTACTCGAACTTGATCCACGTTTATGTCTCTACATAAAGTTCAAGTTTACATAACAATAGCATTGGGACCTTAGTTTATTGGCTTTAAAATTATAGTATTAATAACGACTTATTGAATAGAATATGATTACAAACTACGAGTTTTAGGACATAAATTCCAACACATAGTACAATCAGAATTAAGACTAAGTTACCTAGGTCATCCTAATTATGAAATAGAAACCTAATTAGTTAACGGAGTTACATCTAGTGGTTACTATTTTGTGGTCCGATCTTATGCAAATTAAACTCATTGCATAGGATACCCTCACTCGCATGTCACGGACACAAACACGTTGGATCATTACATTTGTATCAAATATAAAGTGAGTCGTATCCATAGTGTTACGAGGATAAGGTACTCAATGTTATCCATATACTATAGACCCTTTAAGTTGATCTCAAACATTGATTCCTGTATATCTCTATATATTGTTCAAGACTCATCAAACAGTTTAGGATGTTAGTTTATTGGATTTGGGTTATTAAGACAAAATTAAATTCATTTACAATCTACGAGTTTTAGGACATAAATCCCAACAAACTTCCATTTGGACTAAAACTTTAGTCTCTATGGGATGTACGTAATAAAGTAATCCTTAAACATTGGAAATGATAAAATGTACAAGTATATTACATAAAACGTATATATACAAGTGCAATAAACTAGGGTATGCCCTTACCCATTATACATCTCCCACTTGCCCTAGATTACCGAATGTACATATCTCGCAGACCTAGACTTTCTAGATGTCTCTCAAACACTTTAGTTGTGAGAGCCTTCGTAAATGAATCAACAATATGCCCCACTGTTATCACAATATAAAATGATGGTCATGTTCACGTTTAAACGATCAAATCTAAACAATTGTGCCAAAAAATATTGAAAAAAATCGAATAGCCAAATCTAAATGATCGTTTTCCAATTATATTTTGTGCGCTTGATGTCAATTAATCACGGAGCATTTTTGGTATTTATTATTGTGGACTTGTGGACTTTTTTTTATTTGAAATTGTTCTATACCATGTAAATTTTTTGCCGTTTTGTTGTATTTTTAAAAAGACCGCAATATAAAACCCAACAGAAGAGGCTACCTCCCTTACTCGTTGAATAAATATTTTTAGTTTTTATAAGATTTCAAGATGGAAGAATAGAACTCCCCATAAATGAGCATCTTTGCTTTCTTCTTCTTCTTTTGAGATTTCTTTTTCTCAAAAGACATTTTTCCAACTTGGATTTTGACTCTCATTTGTCAGAAAGTTTAGAAATTTTGTTTTTTTATCTTTTTGTATTTCATTGGCTCCAAAATAATAATAACAAACAATAATAACATATCTACTGTTTGTTACTAGCTTTTTAGAAATAGAAATTGTTTAATAATTGATTTGTTTTTTTTATTTCAACAACATTTTTAAACACAATAAATTCTTTGGATACAACCAAAGTTTAATATATCGATATCAATAGTAAATATGTCTATTATTTATATAGTATATTTACATTAGTGACATCTTAATGTTTATTTAGTGTGTTTTCTGAATATTTCTACGATATAATAGAAATATCTATTCAACCCTCGTATTGATATCAGATCCATGAAAATGTGGAAAGATCAATTGAAATATTGACACGCTGATGGAAATTCAATACTATGGATACATTACTGTCATAAAATCAACAAATAGAGATAAGTAGAAAAATGTAAATGGTAGAAATTATTCTCTCAAACACCTACTAGGTGTAGGTTCAAATGTAAAAAAAATATTGTTGTGTTGTGAAAGATCCCATGCTTTGAAAGTAAAATTTGGCGTAACCTCAGTACTAAATCACAGTCGTTGGTTGCTCCTAAGGTTTATACATCCTACACTCTCATAGTGCACTTGTTAGAGAAAATAATGGAATCAAAGAAAAACTTGGTTACAGCAAATAAAAGAGATGAAAAATAGGGAGAAAAAGAAATCTACATCAATAAAAAAATTAACTTTAAACATGTAATGGTCAAATGATTAAAATAATGGACTAGTAAGTATCAAACAATTTCATCAAAATATTAGATTTGTAACAGTCAAATGGTTACAAGATCTATAACTATCAAAATGACAAGTCATTTCAATAACATCAAAGAACGTAGTCATTCCCAGAAATAGAGCATATTGTGTCTAAATTCCAACTCACCAACTCACTGACTGGATAACAAGATTTTGTATTTAGTCATTCAAAGCGTCATAACATAACATAATCAAGGCATACCAACAAAAGATTAAGGGGCTGTTTGGCCCAAGGGTTATCCCTATTGGATTAGGGTTATGATAACCCAACCCTTATTTGGGGGAAGGGTTATCATAACCCTTGTTTTAGGTTTATCGTAATCCATCTTCCCTCTCTCTCTTCTTTCTCAATCCCTCTTCAACTCTCCATAAACCTACATTTTTAATTTCCCATAAACCTACATTTTTAATTTCCCATAATCCTACATTTTCAATTCTCCATAATCTTACATTTTCAACTCCCCATATTTTTATTATTTCATTTTTTTTTAAATCTACTCTTTTATTTATCAAATGTCATTTGTTTTTAATTAATTTAATAATCTTAAAAGAATATTATTTTTAATTTATTTTATTTATGAAATTAATTTTAATTAAATACTAATTATGATTAGTTTATGCATTTAGCCCTCGTATTGAACTCTTTTTTTTAATTTTATTATTTCATGTCTTTTATTTATTTTTCTTCTTTTATTCGTTTTTCATCTTTTAAATATTTTATCAAAATTATTTTTGATAAACTTAGGTTAAATCAATTTTTAAAAATTGAATTTTATTAAATTTATAAAAAATCAAAACAAAATCAAATCAAACGATTTAATATTAAATTAAATAACTTTTGAATTCTTAAATAACCTAAAAAATGTATAACAAATATATTTTTTTGAAAATATTTAAACTTTAAATATATAAGAATTCATTTTTAAAAAAATGAATTTAATGGCAAGATTTGATTTAAGATTTTTTTAAATTAAATTTTGAATCTAAATTTTTTACCAAATTATGCTCATACTTTCCAAAATGTACTTTTTTTTTCTCTCCTTATTTTTATATCTTTCATTGATTCATTATAATTTTTTTTTATCATTTTTGTTACTCCATGGAACAACAATCCTTTAATTTAAAAAGAGAAAAAAAAACATAATGTAGGTAAGAAGAAAACTAAGATTGTTTTATCTTTAATAGGAAAAACCAATAATTTATTCAACCGTAAGGATTACTTAAAAAAAAAAGTTGAAAATTTCATGTCGTATTTAAAGAAACTAAAGCAAATTGTTTTGAGAAAATTAGGAAGATTTGGTAAATTAACTATACAAAATTTGTGTATTGAAGTTAGAATATGATTTTTTTTAAAAAAATTAATAATTATTTTGCATATAATAATTACGTCAAAAAGTTAAAAATTGACATCGTATTTAAAAAAATGACTGAAAATTGTTTTACGAAAATAGGACATTTCGAGAAATTAATTATACGAAATCTGTGTATTGGATTTAGAATACAAATTTCTTTAAAAAATCAATAAATTGTTTGCACGTAACGATTATGTAAAAAAAAGGTTGGAAATAGACATCACATTTAAAGAAATTAGTAAAAATTATTTTACGAAAATAATATAATTTGATAAATTAAATATACGAAATTTGTGTTGGATTTAGAATATGAATTTTTAAAAAAAAAAGTATAAAAAAATAAATTTCATAACACTACCTACATAACTTTACCTCAAACACATCTTATCATAACCACCCCATAACCCTTCATACATAACTCTTTCCTCAAACACATTTTATTATAATCACCTCATAATTCTTCCTACATAACCCTTCCTCCAAACACATATTATCATAATACTAGGTTTATCATAACACTAGTTTTATCATAACACTAACCCTCCCTAACCCAACTTTTTCCTCAAACACACCCTAAGATTTGTAATTAATAATAGTTTTGTAGAATGAAAAGCATTGTTTATCAGTAGAAACAAAATTATAGGGATTAACATAGATAAAGGCACAAAATTATAATATTGGTTTCTAGGATTGGACACAAACTGATGGTACATTGGCAGAGTGGTTGACTACAGTTTTGAAGTAATAACTATTTGAGACAATTTAGAAACTTTTGTACTCGGCTTCTCATTATTAGATGGTACAAACTGGAAACGCCTCTAGATTTTCTCATGTTTGCTCTATGGGTCCCTTTTCTACTCAATATTGTCCTACAATCCCCCCATTTAAAATATTTTAGTAAAATGCAAACATTATCTAGGTTTTTAAAAGTATGGTTCAAACTCAACAACTTTATGTAACGTTCCAAAATTTAAAATAATTTTAAAACTTAATTATCTTAGTTTAAGTTAGTTATGTTGGAATTATTGTGTTATTTGAGAAAATTGGTGATAATTGTTTGATTTTGTTGAAATTAGAATTAATTAAAAATTCATTGGAAGAATATTTAATTAATGTGAAGATTTGAAATTTTGGTGTTGTTAAAGATTTGTTATGAGTTTATTTAAATTGGTGAAGTTTAGAGAATTATGAGTATTTATATATATGTGTATATAAAATTAATTAAGTTATGAAAGGTTAAGAATAACTATATTATTGAGGATAATATAATTATTAAGCATAATATATTGTTGATGTTTGGAAAGATAAAACGGATGATTTGATCGAAAATTAACGAGGAGGGAGAAGAAGTTGATTTGTTGTTTTAATAAAAAAAAAAGGAAAAAATTTGGAATTTAAAAAGAAGTAATAATAATAATAGTTATTATTATTATTTTATAGAGACTTGGAACGCGTGCAGACCCTCACTATCCATCTTATTCTTCACTTTGGAAACCCTAGCCACCGCTCAAGAACGCTGCCACCCTTCAACCATCTCCATTCACTGTCGCGAATAGCCATCGTGCATCCTGCAACCTCTACCGTCGGCCGTAGCATGCCACAAGTCGTGTAGCATCGCTATCTGGTTGCATCTCCGTTCGTGAGGCCCTTTGTTTCCACAATGCCATCCACCAATTTCGTCTTCCCCTCTCTCTGTTTCTGTTGAAGTTGAAAAGCCTCATCCAACGTGCAGTTCTTCGTCGCATCTCTCCGTCATCGTGAAGTCGAAAAGTCTATGTTGTTCCTTCACTCGAGTTGGTTCTCTCCTCCTTCACAAGCCTTGAATTCTTGTCGAGCCGACCTTTCCTTCCAGTTGGTCTTCTCACGTGTGAGTCGCCTATCTATCTCTCAGTCGCGTCCAAACCATGTCCCTTGCAACCCGAGCCATGAAGCTCCTCTCCCTTGTATGTGAGTCGATTCCTCTCCTAGTCGAGTTGTGAGTGCTTTTCTTTTCATTTAGCCATTTAAGTCATTTTGCGTCATTTGTTGGTAAGTTTAGTGCACCTATCAAGTTGAATAATTGGTCTAAGTAATAAATTTTTGATGAAGTTGAATTATCTTAAAATTGATTATTTTTCCTTTAGGTTCATTTGGCTAAAACAGTTGGAGTAATTATGTGTGGAATTCTACCTCACAGGTTGAATTGGTTTCAACCTCTTTTGTTGGTAAGTTTGGAAGCTTAGGTAATTAATTGTTTGATGTTG
The DNA here is from genome assembly GCA_025688845.1 of Cucumis hystrix. Classification (NCBI taxonomy): domain Eukaryota; kingdom Viridiplantae; phylum Streptophyta; class Magnoliopsida; order Cucurbitales; family Cucurbitaceae; genus Cucumis; species Cucumis hystrix. Next base: position 10,117,656 of record CM046889.1, read on the forward strand.
GTTGTCAAACTATTAATTAAAACTTTTGTTTATGTTTAGGATTTGTCTATTTGGAAACTTTGTCTGTCAGCTAGTTGTTATTAATCTCTCAGGTAAGAGATTCTACTACTAGACCTTTGAACCTAAAAATAAGAGCTTGCATGTATTTTTCATTATGCATTGATGTAGCTAAGATGCGTAATGTAACTGATAATGTGACTAATATGTTATGACTAATATGTTACGATTGATATGAATAATATGTTATGATGCATGATATATTAATCACATAATAAGGACGTTATGATTGATATTCATGTCATGTTATGATATGCTACGTACACGTTATGGATTGTGGTGTTCTGTTAACCTTGTCTATTAAGGTCATACCCATATGGGTATCTGTAAGAACCCAACTTTACTAGAAGGTTGAGGTTATTACTATTTAAATAAAAATAGTTTTTTTTTTTAAAAAGGAAAATTAATTTATAAGTTGAGAAAAATTTAAATAATACGAAAATAATTGAGTAATTAAAGTGGTAAAACGAAATACTAATTTTGGGCCCATAAAATAAAAGAAACACATTAAAATAAATATGTCAAAGTTCTGAAATTCAAAAAAAATTATGGTTACTGAAACATAAACGCGGAAAAACTGAGCTATTCCCTATGGCGAACCACGGTCACTTCTTGTCATTCGCCAGCTTGCCCTTGCCTTTATCCTTACCTGAAAATTAAACATTTAAAAGAGTGAGTATAAAATTATACTCAGTAAGAGACCCATACTTAGTCTCCCTATGTGTTGTTAATCTCTAACAAAGAGTCCTGTAATAAAGTACCACGCTCTATGGTGCTCCCGAATGCACACTATCCAGTAGTCCCACCGGGACTGAACTGGGCTCTCTGTGAATCCGAAGGAATCACCCTAAAGGAGAGTCGGGCTGTAAGTGATCCCGTCGAATCACATCTCAATAATACTCAAACATATATAGGGGAGGACCTTCATGGACCCCTCGTGGTACGACTCTAACCAGCAGACCAACAGAACACTATAGGCTATACATGCTCATCATAAAATCAACATCTCAGCTCAATACACATAATCTCAGAATACATATAATCGCATCATGCACTAGTAGTACTGCATCTCAAACAAAAAGGGGGAAAAATCTCTTACCTGGAAATCTGCTAAAATAATTCACTGTTGACAGTCAATTCCTCTCAATACTCAGTCCTATTATAACAAAATTAACATTAATAATTTTGTCAACTATCACCCTACTGTTTAATTTAAGCAACCAAACCTATCCAAGCTTACCCCAAGATTAGGGTTGAATCCAACACCACCTTAAATGGAAATTCACAGTCCTATTTCCACCAATTTCGCTTGGACCTTCAAGCAACCATAGACCAACTTATTCCAAATACCATCACATTTAAGATAAAAATATTTAATTGGGTGTACCAAACCCATACAAACTCACCCCAATTGGCTCCAAACAAGGAATGGCTCAGCAGGACAGTCGGCTCGGGCGCGCGGCTTGTTGAGGAGAAGAATGCGTTTGGCTGGAGACAACGCGTGCGGCTGGAGAAGAACCCACGCATGCGGCTGCGGCTTGCGACTCGGAGAAGACTGACGCGCGCGGCTGCGACTCGGAGAAGGCGGGTGCGTTCGGTTGGAGGCGTGCGGCTGGCCGAGTGAGACGCGAGGGAGGCGTGAGGCTTCGTCCGGTGACCGTCGTCGAGCAGCGGCTGCTTCAGTCGTGTGGCGGCTAAGGTTTTTTTTTCTTGTGAGGAAGAAGATGAATAGTATGGCACGCATCCCAAGGGTGTATTTAAACATATAAAATACTAATAATAACAATAACATTAATATCATTATTATTATTATTATTTACTTTACCCCAAATAACTCCTTTTTTCCTTCATCTCTTCCTATTCCCAATTAATTTTCCTCTCTCTTCATTAATAACCCTTATCACACCTCTTTTATATTTTTTCTTAATAATTATAATAATAATAATATAACTTCTAAATTTTCAACCATTAAACCCACATCTTTCCAAAATACTTAATCTCCACAAATCAAAACCATTTCATAAAATAACACCCAAAAATTAAAATGATAACAAAATTAACTTAAATTTTTTTTGGGGTGTTACAGTATCCCTCGGGATTACCACCTTTTAATGACTGTGTGGTTCGACGGGACCACCAACTTGTCATGATAACTTTTATGAGTCATTTGACGGGGTCATTTATAGTCTGATTCTCTTAGGCGTTCCTTCGGGTTCGTCAAATACAGTTTCTCTTAGGTGTTTCCTTCGGGTTCACCGAAGACCAGATGTGTTCCTACAGGATCACTAGATAGAGTGTGTTCGGGAGCAAGATAGTTTTGGAGTACTTCCTTACAGAACCCTAATAAAAAGTTAAGAGACACCTAGCGGGACTAGTAATGGGTCCCTTACTATCACACTCCAAACCGTACTGCGACGAAAACGTCGAAGTAGTAGAAATAGGATGCGAGTTTGTTACAACCTTGAAATTTTCTTATCGAAAAATCTTATTCTCAACTTCTTTTAAACTATTAACAACACTCAAAACGTAACTGTGGTCAATGTTACGTCAGGCAAAATAAATACAAACCAAAATGTATACTTTATTAATAATATGATTTTCATACATTATTACAATACTTTGACAAAATAACCAAGGCTTAACCATTTCCAAAATGCCTTGAATCACCTCGCCGCAAATCCTTCAAATTCTTCTCTACTTGGCCTAAACGCCTGATCCTGAAAGATAGATTTTTAAAACATAAGTCTAAAAGAATTAGTGAGGTTTTATGAAAACCTTTCACAATACCTTTTCATAATCATTTCGCAAAAATAATATCAAATCATTTAAACATACCGATAAATTATTTCATTTCGCATAAACTTTTCTTTATGCTTAACAAATCATTTCATTTTTCCAAGGATCCTGAATCATTCTCTACGCTTGGTCTCATTACCTCGCATTTAGACTACTGTATCAACAGCATCTGAGAACATACAGATTCGTCCTTGTTGCTCAGGCCGCTAAGCTTTATACACCCCTTTCAACGCATAAGCCAACTTCTTATCACCATGTAGCCCGTACACCCATGTTGGCCTTGACTCTTTATGTGCATATAAAAGTTAGCATCATCTCAAAGAAACATAGTATTGAAATCGTAGTCATCAAATCAAGCTTTAACATTATAAATCATGCTTGAAAACATAACTTTTCATAGGAATCTCTTTGAAACATTCTCATTCGAATTCTTTTTTCAAATCAGTAAAGAGAAGTCATAATAAAGTTTTTTAACATAAATACATTTGAGAGAAAAACACTCACCAAACTTTACTAAAGAAGTCCTTCTTCTTCTTCTTGCAAGCATCTCTTCAGGTGGCTAAACCAGCAGCACATTAACATTTCAGCAAAAATCTCATCATCCCCTCCTTAGTTACTCAAATCCTCTTATTTATAGAGCCCTTAAACTAACTTAGTCATGCAAAAACTCTTCTCAGTTCGTCAGCTCCTACTTAAAACCTCACACGTGTAAATTTAATATTCAACCTAGCCATGCTTAAATCCTTAATCTTACACGTTAACCCCTGTCAAATCAGATTTGACATTTTCTTCGCCAAACCTTGCTTTCCACCTAACCCAAACTGCAAATAATTTCAATCACTTAACATTTCTCGCGAATAACTTTATCACGTGATTATATTTTTACTATAAGAAATCTTCCACATGAACTAACCAAATTTTACTCGCATAGAACTCTTATCGCGAATTTAAACTCCAAGGCTTCCTCGCAGATTTCTTCTCCACGAAACACATGGTTTTTTTCACCAAGATCACCCAAAACTCCTAGTCTAACACTCAAAACTTTCACTTCTTAACTTACGCGAAAACTTTTTCTCTTCTTATCCACTACAACAAAAATGGTCTACGACGACAGTTATTTTCTGTCACTAATAAAATTCGTGACAGTTATTTACAGTCATAGTATCAGGAGTCATGGAAAGTCATTCCATGACAGTTTTCGAGAACTGTCGCAATAAGTTTTTTCATGACAACAAATAACTGTCATATTTTATATTATGACAACAAATAACTGTCATCATTTGCTTATTAACGACAGTTAAAAAAATGTCACAAATTCGTTTATTATGACATTTTTTAAATGTCAAGGATAAGTCAATCGTGACAATTTTTTTAAAAATAAATGTCATCTTTTCGAAATTGACGACATTTTTTTCCTGTCAAATATAGATCAATCATGACAGTTTTGTTAGAAAATTAAATGTCGTTGTTTTGCTATTGACGACATTTTTTCCTGTCAATTATAGGGCAATCGTGACAGTTTTTTTTATAACAAAAATGTCATTGTTTTAATATTGACGACAATTATGGAGTGTAACGAATTCATATATTATGACATTTATTTCCTTTTGAAATTCCTCAATTACAACCGTTTTTTCCTGTGTTCTCCTTGTCGCTCCGCCATTACATGAACCATTTGAATGACAATCATGTTATAATACATAACACCCATATAGAAACAAATGGTCGACACTTTAATATATATACGCTATAATACACTTTATAATATTCGTACTTTTCCAATCAAGTTTGAACAATTTGCAAGTATGGAATGACAACCATTAATCAAAACCTGTGTAAATACCATCATAATACATATAACATGATTTTCTGTACAAGCATAAACAACCAACAGGTAATCCTTCACCTTCGAAAATATTCTTTGTTCCTACAGTTTCCCGCATTTCTGATGTACTACTTGTTTCCTTTTGTCACGAACTTACCTTGAAAAATATGATAGAAAATGAGATAATATTCGTGAAGAACCATACTCCGCGTATAGTTAAATGACAAATGGAAAAGAAGAAAAATATATGACACCTATTGGATGATATTATTTATTATAGTTCATTTCACAACTCTACCCATGTTTTAAGTTGTAATCGTGACTTTTATCTTTGTGACTCCTAAAGTATGGAAAATACTACAATCGAAAACATCATTATCGATTATACAGGCCCCAAGGCAACTTAAACTGTGGACTACGAAACTAGAACTCTAATAGAAACTGTAAAAATAAAAAATCACTCCATTGTGTCCAATGGGTGAACAGTTTGTTCTATCCTCGCTTATAAGAAAAAACATGATGATCAATTATATATATTATGTCATAAAAAAAAGTAAGAAAAGCTACATACCACAACAATGATAATTACAAGATCATCCTAGTGCAAGACTATCACTTCTATCCTTTTCCTTTAGGGTAGGGAAAACAAAGTGCTTAACTTCTTAAGAATCTTCTTTTGATAGTGATACCTCTGAGAAAGTAAACAAATGAGTAACTTTTATGAGCATGATTTCATAGGAAGAACAAGTGGGAGGTAAAAATCCAATTTTGCAGTTTGATACTAGCTAGTTGAAGTTACCAGAAGGAACTGACATCATTGATACTAGCTGCAATTTCATAAATGGTCATAATGTTAACCTTTGACATGAACAAAAAACAAAGTCCTGAATTTCAATGGCTTTGAGAACTAGCCTTTATGTTATCCATATCGTAACAATATATCAAAGCTATGAAGTCAAGAGAGTAGAAAGCACCTTTCAGTAGTACTCAATGACTATTTTTATAATCCTTGTCCCTAAATGCAATATCCTCAAACTTTTTCATGTTTAGCAAAAGTTTAGCTGGTTCCTACAAGATAAATTGTTTCGAATTATACAAATGTCATAATTCAACCTAAAAATCTCAAAGAAGACAGGATGCATGAATGAAAATATTTTTGGCATGATGTGCCAGCAAAATTATAGTTGCTTACTATGGAGTCAAACTAAAGATATTTTTCAAGAGTCACCACCATGGTAGAATACACAATCACAAATGATAGCAAACACCTCTCACCAAGAAATAAAGAAGAAAGAAAATAATATTTTGCCTAAGATCGGTTAAATATGAGCCATATACGTGAAGTTTGTATAATATTGGCAACTGACCTTAGAGCATGATTAAACCTACAAAACAGCGAAACTTTGAAGAATAGAACACCAATAATCTCATGACAAATAAACAATAAAAAACCTGAAGTGAAATTAGTTTTGAAGATCAATATCCAAATCCTTTGTTCCAGCTAGATTGACAATTACAGTAACTAAAAGTAGCTCGACAATCTCAGCTTTTAGCCACTGTAGTTGTCAATCTAGCTGGTAATCGTTTTGAAGAAATCCCTTCATGTTGAGCTAACTACAAAGGAAGAATCTAGAAGTCACTATCAAGGAAGCATACATAAACATGTTGACAAGAATCTAAAGAACCATTCCTATAAAAGCAAAACTATGAAGGATGTTTTTCCTACAAAGAACCTTCAATATATCATAGAAACCATCAAAGAAAAGAATTTCAATAAGCAAAACATTTAGATCTTAAGTGTAAATAAAAGACAAGAAATATATAAAGTTTTGAAAATGGAAAACAATTAGGGAAAATTGTAAATAAACTAAGGTAAAAGCCCAAATTTGTATCTCTTCAGATACCTCCTTCAAATGTCCAATTAACTTCTTCAAACCTGCAAAGCAACGTAAGCAAACATTTTTTTTTTCAATATGGTCTTGGCACAATGCAACAAACTATAAGTCCAAAATAGAGATTTTTATAAACTAATTAGTTCAATAAATTTCTATTTGTAAAGGCCTGGAACCTAGTAAGTAATTGTAGAAGCTAATACTTAGATCCTATCATAAAAGCCACAGTAGAAGTTTTATATATGCTCTAAACTAAAGTAGGCTGAAGAGTTTAAAGATTGCACTCACAATAATAAAAGATGTATTATTGGGCAATATGAACAAATATTATCCATCCATATTGCCTTACAAAAGGAATCTTAAAAGTATAGTAACAAAAATTAGTTAAAAAGCACAAAATTCTTTCACACAAGTAATGCTTAAGAAACTTGGAGTCTGTAACCATTCCACCAAAACATTTGTAGTCACCTTTGGAAAAAAAAAGGAATAACATTGAGCTTGCAGTAGTTCAGGAACTAACACATTTTACAAGCAAGCATGTTGTAGCTTCAACAATAAATCATCAGAATCTCTTCAATTACATTGCAAAAAATAACATCAAATCATCACAATTTATAGCTTCATAGAAAAAAATTACTTCGAAAATGAAAGAAAAAAATCAAGTCATCTCGAGTGGCCATGATGCAAATGATAACAATAAAACTCCAGATGGATGCATGACCTCTCTGATTCAGAAGTATGAAGCTCATTTCTTCAATTCTCTTATCTTTCTAATTTCCTCAACAAAAAAAAAATCACTATACTTGTTTATCCCAAACTGTAAACTTAAATCTCTTTTTTTAAAATCACTACTCCAATCTTTCAAATGTTAGGCCTATCAATAATGTTTTCAATAGGAACCAACATTCTAATCAATAAGAAATTAAACAGCAGTTACATATATTAATCTCACCTTCAATAATATTTGCTCATGGCATCAAAAGTATGCACGGTGCATGTCCTATAAGTCATACTCATATTTATTATTAAAACATTATATCAATAGTACTACACACTATTAGAAATTTTGGTTCTAACGACTCAAAATTTGGGTTTTGTTTGAAAGGTCATCAAAGAAATAAAGTAATTACATCTCAACAAATAGTTTAAATTTAATCTCATATCGTTCATCTTTGTATTACAATTACAAAACAAAACACAATAGATACACACCCTATAAGTCATATTCATCATATTGAATTCTTTCTATGGCTAAACAATAATACCCTAAACAAAACAAAAACACATACACATACATATATAATGCAAAACAAATATAAGGCAAAAAAAAAGGTTTTTTTAACTCTTGAGACATATCATCAAACACCTTATGAGCATAAATAATTTGATTCACCAACACAAACATATTTCTCAATCTCCTCAATAATATATCACTTTGTACATATTAGCAAGGATAGTACTAAAAGAAAATTATTATCAATATCATTATTTATCTTATCTGAAGGTCAAATAAAAAGGACCCAACCTAAGGGGAAGTCGACCCCTATGCTTTCCATGAAAAACTCTACTTTCAAACTGTACCTGTGTATTATTGCATTGCGTTGCATTTTGTTTTGGAATTTGGACCTCTCATTCTTACACTTTTTGATCTCATTTCAATATATATATGTGTGTATATATATATTCCCAAATCAAAACAAGGCACTACCCGAAGAATTTATTGCTTCTAGGGACCCTTTCTGTGATATGTCTCTCACTAAGTTATAGAGAGAGAAAAGGGTATCACCTAATGTTACATGTTACATGTTTTGAACTTAAGAATGTTACATGTTCGAGCAAAAACTCACATTTACTGAACTTAGCATACAGTTTCATATCACCTAATGTTTGCAACACTATTCTGAGATGTTGAACATGCTTTTACCTCTCCTTAGAACAAACCAATAATGTCATCAATGCTTATTTCCATTTTTAAAAATACAAGAGAAACTCAATGGGTATTCAAAATTCTTCAAGGACTGAACTAAATCCATTAGATCTTACCCCCAAATTCAAGGTTAAGGCGACACGATCTAGTAAAAGCCACTCACTGGTGAGGTTCTGATCGGCCACGAAGATGACACGTAGTTTGTGTAGCGACAGCTATAACTCAGATTCGGTGTGGAAAGGGTAAATTAGGTAAAGTTTTTATAAAAAAATTAGATAATACAAAACATTTAATATATCCAAAACAATTTCAAACAGTTTCAAATAATACAAAACATACTTCCAAACATATTTTCAAACATTCACCAAATAGTCAAATTCATATTTTGGATAGGATGTGGAAGCTAGTTACCTCAATTGGCTATCCTACAATTCTCCATCATAAATCCACTTGGGCAAATATCAACTTACTCGAAGTCTAAAGAATCCATAAAAATTTAGAAATAGAACTCAATTTGAAGACCTTAATTGAAATTGAGAGTGTTTAAAAGGATAATCTTACCCAAAATCAACCAAAACTAACCATAGATCCGAGTCGATCAGTCCAAGCTAGTCTAAAACTACAAACAAGAAGCCTTCACAAGTTAAAAACTAATCTAACACACTTTAATCTATTCTAAAACAGTTCAAAACATATAGTCCAATACTTCAAAATTCACCCAAACATAACAACTAAATGGCTTAAATGGTTCACCATATCATTCAAACATTTAACTCCAATTCTAAATGGAAAATAGAACAAATATACTTACTGACTCTTACCCAAAAGAACTTTAAACCTTACTGGACGACATTCAAGAAAATTCAAAATTGCAGATCTGATCCTTAGACGTTATGGGTAGACTGATTTAAGACCAATGGGAGTGTGGGTAACAGTCGAAAGTATACTCCCAAGCCAAAAACGCTAGTATGACAGAACTATATCAAATTCTTGAAATAGAAACTCAAATTCTCTTTTTCTTATTCTATTTCTAGACGGTGAAGTACCATGAATAAGAAATGAGAATCGTTTTATTATATTTATGAGTTCAGAGTTCAATTTCTAGGATTTTTATGAGTTTGAGAATCATTTAAAAAGTTTTGTAATGTAAGGAATTATCGAACCTCAAAGAGAGAGGGAGATTTTGAAACAATCCAGGATTCCTGAAATGTAAAGACGATGTAGCAATGAAGAAAATATCACACCAATCCAATTTCAGTTCTTCACTTGTAACGAAAGCTTGTCCAAACCCCTCCACATCCCCTTCTCTCTGCCATAGCTTTTTCTTCTCTTCAATCGGAAGTTGGAACAATTTCTACGTTTCCATCTTCATTCTCTCCATCAACGAATCGCTCACTCCATGCTTCACCAACTGTAATAATTTCACCAATTATTTTCAGATTCCTGTTATTAATTAAACACATAGAAACAAAGAGAGAGGAGATATTATAAACCTGAAAGAATCCCCAATTTTTGCAAGCAAAGTGAAGGCGAGACAATTCGGAGTCCATTGCATCATCAGAGCGGAAGTTGGAGATGCAATCACAAGGATTTGGGCACGAGGAGCGGTGGCAGTGACTGGATCGGCCGTCGTCCAGAGATGGCCTTCTTCGCGTGAGTGAGGGTTTTTGATTTGGGGGAAAATTTGATTTGAGAAAAAATGTTGATTTTGGGAAAAATCATAATTAACCTTAATTTTTATTTAAATTTAAATTTAATTTATTAAAATTAAAAAAATTATTTCAGGTATCTTCTATGACATTAAATAACTGTCGTGAAAAGTATTATCCGAAAAATTCCGTCTTTTTCCTCCAAAAACGCATTTTTTCACCTTTTGTGACTGTTTTTTTTTCTTTCTCCATTTTTGTGATATCAAGAACTGTCATAGTAGAGAGTTTTTCTTGTAGTGATCACACAACTTCTTTCACGAACTACCCATTTAATGTATACTTAACCATAAAAGATTTTATCGCTTAATCATTTTCGTGGATTTATTCAAATATCAACTTCTTAATATTTAGTCGAATTTTACTTCCTTACTCAAATTAGAAATGGGTCTCACACTTATTAAATATATTTCTATACTCACTCTTTCTATGTTTAATTTTTCAGGCAGAGGCAGAGGTAGAGGTAGAAGTAGAGGAAAACTGGTGAAAGACAAGAATTGACTGTGACTTGCCAAAGGGAATATCTTATGTTGCTTCCATCTTTCATGTTTTCAATATGTGATTTTTATATTTTATTTAAAATTGTTGTGTAACGACCCAACTCTTTATACTAAGCTGAGGTCATTACTAATAAAATAAATAAAGACTTTTGATCAAAAACAAAAGAAGACACTAAATTTTTGATAAAAACTTCAAATAATCATGTAAATCATAAGTAATGTATGTAGAGATAAAATCCTAGTTCGGGCCCTATTTACTTTTAAGGAAAAATAACCTAAAAGTACTTAGTAAGTTTGATAAATTTAACAAAAATATCTTTTTTAAAAAAAATAAAAACACTAGAAACATAAAGCGGAAGCAACATAATCTTTTTCCTATGGCAATCCATGATCACTTATTGTCATTCGCCAGCTTTCCTCTACCTCTACCTCTACCTTTACCTCTACCTTTACCTTTGCCTGAAAAATTAAATATAAAAAGAGTGAATATAAATATATACTCAGTAAGGGACTCACTACTAGTCCCGCTAGGTATCTGTTAACTTTCCATTAGGGTCCTGTAAGGAAGTACCCCATAACTATCGTACTCCCGAACGCACGCTATCTAGTGATCCGAAAGGAACACATTTGGTCTTCAATGATCCCGAAGGAACACCTAAGAGAAACTGGTCTTCGACAACTCGAATGAACGCCTAAGAGAAACTGGTCTTCGGTGACCTGAAGGAATGCCTAAGAGAAACTGGACTTCGGTGACCTAAAGGAGAGAATCAAGCTATAAGTGACATCGTCGGATCACTCATAAAAGTTAACCACACAGGCATAAATAAGTGATGATCCCGAAAGACACCCATATGGGTACGACCCTAACAGACAAAGTTACTAAAACACTACAGTCCATAGCATGTAACATATAATTAACATCTTATCATGGCATGAATAGCAATCCTATCGTCCTTATCATGCGATTAATATATCATGCATCATAACATATTAGTCATCTTAGTCATAATATATCTCGGTCATATCAGTCATAACACATCAATCATATCGTATCAGTCGTAACATATCAGTCATAACATATCAGTCATAACATATCGGTCATAACATATCAGCCAAAACATATTAGTCATCTATGGTAGCCATCTATATCAATTATCCATATCTATCACATTATATACCTTAGCTACTACAATGCATAATGGAAAATACATGCAAGCTCTTAATTCTGTTTCGAAAGTCTAGTAGTATATTCTCTTACCTCAAGATTAGCTAGAACAATAATTTCTTGGGTAACAGCCAAATTATAACGCCCCAAAAAATTAAGATAATTTTAGAGATAATTATCTTAGTTTTGTTTAATTATGGTTAATTTATTGAGCGTTTATTTTGAAGATTATTTGATTTTGTGAACATTGAAATTAAGTAGATATTTGTTGGTTGAATATTTAATTAATTAGAGGAGTTGAATTTGTGGTGTTTGTTGAGAATTTCATTTAACTTTATGTTATGAAATTTAAGTAAAGTTGTGGAAATTACTTGGTTTTATGGAAATTAAAATTTATTTAAAAAATTTGGATGTTATTTAATTAAATTGAAGGGTAGAATTTTTTGTTAGAGATTTGCTAATTATATATATATATATATATATATAATTATGATGAAAAATAGTAAAGATAATTCTATTTGTGAAAAATTAATTATATGAAAGATAATTAATTATTTGGATAGGGGATATTTGTTTAGAAAGAAAAAGAAAATAATTATATTTCAAAAAAATATAATTATTTGTAAAAGTATAATTATTTTGATAAAATAATAAAGTTGTTTGGATTTGATGGGATTTAATGAAGAGATAGAAGTTTGATTTTTGGAAAAGATAACTATTTTTGGAAGATTAAAGTTGATTTGATAAAAGATTTTATTGAGGAAAGATAATGAGAATAAAAATATATGTTTAGATTGGTTATATATATATATATACATATATATATCCTATAAAAAAAAGGAAAATGAAAAGAAAAAGAAAATAATAATGATAAATATTATTATTTGGGTGTATAAATACCATTGGAATGCTCAAATTGAAAAGAGAAGTAGAAAAAAAAAAGTTCTTCATCCTGAAATTGATTTTGATTGCATGCCTTTGAAAAGTCCCTTTGGCAAATTTTGAAGATTTAAAATACGAATTTTTCCCCTCAAGGGTTGAATTGGTTTCAACCTCAATTTTTGGGTAAGTTAATTTGGAAGAATTTTTGGATGAAAGTCTATAGTTAATTTTATTAATTAAGATACTTAAATTTCCTTTTATGATTAGGCTTGGATTAATTGAAGAATTTTTATTGACAGCAAAGGAATATTTTTAACTAATCTCAGGTAAGAGATTCTACTACTAAACTTTCGAATTAAATTTTAAGAGCTTGCATGTATTTACGCTTATGCATTGAGGATAGCTAAAATGAATAATACGATGATGATGACTGATATGATGATGGTGACGACTGATGTTATGTTGATGATGACCCAAATTATGTTATGATGATGACTAATATTATAATGATGATGATGACTGATATGTTTATGATGTTTATTCTACATGATATATTAATCACATGACTAAGGACGTTATGATTAATAGTCATGTCATGTCTATGATGTTTATGATATGTTACATGCTATAGTTAGGTGTTCTGCTACTTTGTCTATTAGGGTCGTATCCATATGGGTGTCCCTCGGAATCACACCTTTTTTATGACTGATGTAAGTTCGACGAGACTTACTAGCCTGTCATATTATGTTATGACTGATGTGAGTTCGACGGGACCACTGGTCTGTCATATTATGTTTTATGAGTGGTCCGACGAGGTCACTTACAACCCGACTCTCTTTTAGGATGTTTCCTTTGGGTTCACCAAGAGCCTGAATGTGTCCCTACGGGATCACTAGATAACATGCGTTCAGGAGCACAATATTTATTCGGTACTTTCTTACAGGACCCTAACGAAAAGTTAACAGACACCTAACAGGACTAGTAGTGGGTCCCTTACTGAGTATATCTTTATACTCATTCTTCTATGTTTAATTTTTCAGGAAAATGTAGAGGTAGAGGTAAGTTGGTGAATGACAAGAAATGACCATGGTTCATCATAGGGGAAAGTTTTGATGTCTTTTGCATTTATGTTTTCAGTATTTGATCTGTAGTATTTTATTTCAGAACTAATGAGTACTCCTATGATATTTTCTTTTTATTTTAAATAGGGCCCGAACTAATATTTTATTTATTATTTTTTTCTTTACATACTTTATTTATAATTTTTAAATGAATATTTGAAGCATTTCCTTTAAAATTTAGTATTTTCTTTTAGTCTAAATAAAAAGGTCTTTATTGGTTTTAGGGGTAATGACTTCAGCTTAGTATAAATAGTTGGGTCATTACACAAAGCCCCAAGTTTACTCAGTCCTAAACAGCAAGGAAAAAGTAAATAAATTAAATAAAATTAACAGTTGATTATTGACCCCAAAATCAACTCAATTTAACTTACCCAAAGTTGAGGTTGAATTTCAATTCAACATTGGTTGGGGGAAAATTCCTCGAAGTTAACTCTTTTAATTTAGCCAATTAACCTTCAAGCGAAAAAATTCAAATTAACTTAATTAGAGTCCAAAAAGTAAATAATTGATGGGTATATCTAGAACCATCAAAACTCACCCCAAATGGCTCAAAAAATACCAAACATACAGCTTGGCTTGGAGAAGGGATGTTGCTCGGTTAGGAGAAAGGCAATCAGCTGACACGCAACTTACATGCGGCTCACACGCGACTTGGCAAGTAGAGGAAGGCGGCTGCACAAGAGGGAATCGACTCGGTGCAGAACTGCTCGAATCGATCAGGCATGGGCTTGCTAGACGACTGCTATGGATGGAGGCTTCATCGTCGTCGAAGGGAGACCGGTGTCCTTGTGTGGTGGCGTGCGATGGAGTGCGACGGAGGAAGATGAGGAACTTTCGGTGTTTATTGGCAGACGAAGACAAAGACGGGCAAATGGCTCAGTGATTTGGCTACGACAACATAGATAGGCTTCCGTCGGAGCATGATCGGAGAAGAAGACTATAGGATAAGGCTAACACACGGCGATCGGTCAGAATGATGAAGAGAGGCTACGATACTAGGGTTCTTTGGATAAAGAAGATGAACACGCAAACCGATAGCCTTAATGTAATAATAAATAACAAAAAAATGTTATTTATTATTATATTAATATCTTTTGGAAAATTGCATCAAATAACAAAAAAAAATTAGAAAAAAACAGTCCATAGCATCTCTTTTTTGCATAATGCGAATATGGCAACTATGACAAGTAATAAATGATATCAGACAGTTACCAAACATGTATGAGACGGGTATCGGAAGGCCATCAGATGGCTATCAGAGGGTTATCGCTTTTAAATTTGCTACTTTTGCAAATTTAGAAAATGTTGTGATGTGTGCTCTATTATCATAATTTTTTTTGCTATTTTTGCAAAAGCCCCATATCTTTTCAAAATAATTATCGATAATATAATTATTTTTCTCTCTCAAAATATCTTTCCTTCAATTATCTACCATTCAAATTTATTCTTTTACCAAAATAATTCTCTTTACCAATAATTATATTTTCCAGCACTATAATTATTTTTATTTTCTCCCTCAACAATATATTTCCCTCCAAATAATTATCCTTCCAAAAATTCATAATATATTATTCTTAATAATTATATTATCCCCAATAATATAATTATTCTTACTCTTTCATAACTTAATTAATTATATATACACCTATATATAATTATCCATAATTTCACCAAATTAAATTACCAAATATCCTTCAAATTAAATTAAATCTTTCAAAATACTGAACATCCAAAAAATTCAACAATTAATTAAATATTCTTCCACTAAATATTTAACTAATCCTAACTTTCTCAAAATCAAATAATTTTCATCAAATAACATCCAACAAATTAAATAAAACTAAAATAATTATCTCCAAAAATTATCTTAATTTTTGGGACGTTACATGTTGAACTTATTAATTATTTTTATGTTACTGCTCTTTAAAAGTTAGATAGTATCCAAACTAGGATTTCATCTTCTACTTTTATTTTTATATATTTTTATTTATGATTTATAAATGATTGTTTGAAGTTTCCATTGAAAATTTAGAGTCCTCTTTTAATTTTTTATAAAAAATATTTATTTATTTTAATAGTAATGAAGTTGGATTGTTAAACTTTTTATCTCTAAAATTTGAATTTAGTTACATTTCCACCTACGAAGTTATCAAATCTTTATATTTTAACATTTTATTGTACTACAAACAAACTTAAGTAAAATATATATATGTGTGCGCGCGCGCGGATGTATGTTGAGAGCTCCGAATATTCACATTGAGAATTTGCCTCTAAAACCCATGTGAGTTAAGAAGGTATAACTTTTTATTTCGGGAATTGATATCCATAATTATTTCATATTCAAATGTGAGCTAAAATATGAACGTTGATGTAATGTTAAGAAAATATCAGTGATTTTTAAATATAAAATTTGAGAAGTAGGAGGGTCACAGAGGATAGATCAAGAGGTCAACTGAAATTAATTATGATAGCATTCCTCATTTTCATTATACTCAATAAATTATAAATTGCAGATATTTTGCTTAATATTATCTGTCTCCATCTTAATTAATATATCTTCATTTAACCCATAGATATTATATAATCAGGACATCTAGTTTTAAATGAGAAGGTCAAATGGATGTACTATATTTAATTAGAGTTGTTTTATCTATTTAAAAAAATAGGAAAAACACTTATTATCATATACTCCACCCTGCGTACGTTCTTGCTTGATATGCAAGACATGGCATGATTTTGAGTATCCTTGACCCATTAATGTCAAAAACACTTAGTCTTAGGGTCTTTAAACTTTGCTTAATCGCTTGAATTATTCTCCTTAGAAAAACAAAAGTCATACTTTAGGCGATAAAAACATAACTTAACAGAGGAAGCAATCAAAACAAACTTTATTAAACCAGGATAAGTGTTTTACAACACACTTTACAATATAATACAATAATACAACTCTTAAACCTAGAAAGTAAAACGTCTTGGCAGCCTTCTCGTCTAGCAAGCACTTCAACCCTCCTTACTTGGCCTTAACATCTGGTTTTTGGAAGATGAGATTTAAACAAGTAAGTCTAACAGACTGATCAGTGAGGTTTTAAGAAATTCTTTTTTACAATTTGCAAATATCATTTCATCAACATAAAATAGAAATATATCAATTCTTATAAATGTTTCATCTCGCATAAACACACATTAGTTACCAAACATTCCTTTCGTCAAGGATCCCAAACCATTCTCTACGCTTAGTTTCATTAATTACTTCATGTTTAGACTGCTGTTAATATAGCATTCGATAATATACAGATTCATCATTGTTGTTTAGGTCGAGATGCAAAGCACATCTTTTATACATTGTCCCGCCTCAATTCACCATCTAGCCCCTTTCACCCCACAGTGGTTTTTTTACTTCTTATGTGCACATAACAGCTAGCTCGTTAAAGGACGTAACTAATGGTTTGAACAACATTAATAAACGTTCAAAATCTTAATAGACATACTTTGAAATACTCATAAGCTTTTCATAGAAGTCCCTTTTAAAAATCAATCGAGTTGAAATCATAAAACTACTAAGGAAACCTTTTAATATTAACATTTTTAAAGAAAACACTCACAATACTCAAATACTTAAACCGTAAATGCTTCTCTTCTTCATCTTCTCGCGTAGGCAAAATGGCAGCACTTCATCTCTTAAGTTTTCTTCGTAAAAAAATCTTTAGAATAACAATACTGAATAATTTGGCTAAAGCTCTCTATTTATACTACTGCCAAAATAGCTTAGTCACACTTAAACTCTTAACAGTTTGCCAGCTTCTACTCTTAGTGGTGCACATGTAAACTTAAGGTTTAACTTAATCATGCTTAACATATAAAGTACTCTACACATGGACCATTAAAACACTTAGGAAAATTTTCGAGAAGTTTTCTTACTTCTTACCTAATCTTCCTTCTCACGTAAAACCTTTATAGCATAAAAACACATCTTTCAAAAAGTCTTGTCACTTAACCTTTCTCGCGGACTAACTAAAACATTAAATTCTTCTCGGACTACCCCAAACGCCCTGTTTCATGACACTTAGTAAAAAATTCTACTTCTTATTTCTTAATTTTGTTGCAGGTCTTACACTTCAACTTTAAACTTGGGAATCAACTTATATGATCAATTAAACTTGAAAATATATATGGATTTAAAATTTAAACTGTTATAAATAATAGACATTTTTAAAAATAGCAAAATAAATTAAAATATTTTCAATATATAACAAAATTTTGAATTCTATCAATGATAAAAACTGATAGACTTCTATCACTTTCTATCAATATTTATTATTGATAGAATTTGAAATTTTGGTGTATATTTTAAATATTTTATTAAATTTACTATTTTAAACAATTTTTCTATAAATAATTCAATTAAGACCATAAAATATGTAGATCAGTCTTGTGCACATGAGAAAGTTATACATCAATTGCAGTTTTTTAAGCAATTTTTTTCTCTTTAGTTTTCCCTGCTAATCCTTGCTATTAGATTAATCTAAAATACACATGAGAAAGTTATATGTTAATAGGTTTGAACCAAAATTTTAATGGATGCCTTCACAATGTAAATTGATATTTATGTACTCATGTAACTTAACTGAAATCAAATATTTACTATCAACCTCAAGTTTAAAGGTTTGATATGAAAAGTTTGGTTTAATGACAAAACTATATGAAAATATTTACAAATATACAAAAATTTGATAGTCTATTACTGATAGCTATGATAGACACTGATAAAAATTTATCCGTATTTATGGGCATCTTTAAGAGATGTTTTACTACGAATATTTTAGTTTATTCATAATTTTTAAAAATGAAGTTACTAATTGAAGAGGAAATTCTTCTTTTGATACAAGAGTAAATTACTTATTAATAAAAAATATTTAAGTTAAATAAATGAAGAAAAATTTAATATTGATATAACATATTCACCTAAACAAGGTTCTAATTAGTTGAAATAATTGAAGGGGATCACATTGAAGTATGTCCTAATTATATTCTCTACTTTTTATTTAACCACCTGAATGAATGCAATATGTGATTTTACTTTTCATATATATATCTTAGAAAAAAGGGTGTGTTTTCTTTTTCATAAGGCTGATTGATATAACACACCTTTTCTTTTTATCTCACTGAATTTTGGTTGGCCAAAAGTAAAGAGAGATTTTGCTGTTTGAAGACTGTTTTAGGGTTGGATTCAATGTCTCTTTGTCTCCCTTTTATATTGTTTATTTATGAACCAACCAACCCATGATGTCATAATTTCTCCAGTTTTATATCTTATATATTAAATTTTATATATGAGTCAATTTTATTAATAAATTTGTAAGTTATATGTCTTCAAATTGATGGAAAATGATTGAAGCTATGTTATTCCTTTAGCTAAGACACATCACTTTGAAAGCATATATATAAAACTTTATCCTTCATGTGGAGTATGTGGAGTATGTGGAGTGGGACTCTCCTTTTTCTCCTTTAAATTATTGGTTTATGGATTTTTCTTAAATGCACTGATTATGATTATGTTTTTAATTAGGTTCAAGCTGTGTTAAACTCCATTCATATATGTATGTATTAAGGATAACGATCAAGAGTTCGAATCTTCTATTTTTTATTATATTGTATTATAATTTCATTAAAATTTATACTTAGTCTAGTTGTTTTTCGAAATTTTGAGATTTCGATGGCTTTTAAATTTCAGGAGCGTAAAATTGCATTTTTCATGTTGACAAGAGTTCCAAAAATTTCAAGGAGTTTTTTCTTATAATTAATTTCCTCATTTCGACAAAATTTTGATTTTTTAATTACCTAAGTTAACTTAGTTAAGATTTTGTGATTATACATAAGTAATAGTTTCACATGTCAATTGATTCAAACCAAGGTAAAACCTTTTCAACTGCTACATTTTAATTTCTAACTTTTCTCAATTTTGTGCTTTATTTTCATCATGAACTTTCATTTAGAAAGGAAATTGAGTTTGAAAAAAACCACAAAAAAACCTATATATTTACTTTTTATCTGATTCAACGCTTTTTCATTAATTCTATTCATAATTAAATCTAAAATTGAATTCACGTGAGTTTTCTTTTGTTTTCCCATCCAAAAATTTTATTTTCAACATTTTAACCTCAAAATATTTTTGTAAATTTTATACGATTATGTAATTGTTTTTTCATTTCTTTCTAATTGTCTGCTATCCCATCCGACATTTTAAAAATAGCTACAAATATAGTTCTAAATATTATCTTATACGATAAAAATGATTATTAAAAATGATTAATTGTAGTCTAATTGAACCATAATCAAAGTTTTATTAACGAGTTATAACAATTTTCATTAATTTTCTTAAAGTTCTATAAATTTTTTATCAATATCAGTATTTCAATAAAATCAAAATCATGATATTTCCATCAAACATCAAAGTTATTTAAGATATAACTTTGAAATAACAATTAAGAAAAATACAAAATTGATTTGAAAAAGAAACTATATAAAAAATAAAGATGTTTTAACATATTGAGTTTCTTTTATTTAAAAAAAAAAAAAAAATATATGATAATAGAGTTTATGTCGCTACATTTTTTAAATTGTAAAAGTAATAAATTTAAAAGTTGATAGTCCTCCAATAGTTGTCTGATAGTCGTGTGATATCACTAATTACTTGTCATATTTGTAATATGAAAAAAAGAGGTGTTATGTGTTGTGTTTTTCTAAATGTTTCAAGTAACGCAATTTCTCTTTTTTAGAAGGTATTGATCAACTTAAATGTGGAAGAATTTGAACATGGAACTTCATGTTGTCAGATACATACAGATGTCAATTAAATTGAGTTTATGTTGGACTAACGTATTGAGTTTAATGGAGTTTTGGGAGTGAATACCTACAAAGTTGAGAATATTTTTTTTATCATATAACCTTAAACTAACATTTTTCACTCAACAGACTTTAATCAAAGAGTGATAAAAAATTATTAAATAATAATAATAAAAATTATCTTATAATTATAACTAAAAGAATAGCTATTTAATTAAATTATGTCGCGATATTCTATGTGAGATCCTTGAATGAATGAACTATATATATATATCGTTCAACTTAAATCATGTAATAAAAACAATATAATATTTTTGGTATACCTTATCTTATATGAAATGAGATGTTTTTTTTGGTTCCAGTTTAGACTAAAACTAACATTAAAAACCCAATTGATGGATAGCCAAAACCATATCTATTCTGTGAAGAATGATAATGATGTTGAAATAAAGTAAATATTATACTATATTATATTATATGTACTAATTGTGTTGGGGCAACAAGGAAGTTGATAAGGAAAGAGGGACCCTCTGATAGATGGCCTTTGTGGATGAGAATGTGCTTCCCATTCCTTACTCAAATTCTTCTTTTTATTTATTGTTTTTTTCGACTCATTATGAATAATTTCATATTTAAGATTTGTCCATTATTTATGTCTTTTGTTTTTATTGTTCCCATTATAATTCTCCACCTCCAATAATTTTCTTTTGCTTTTATAATAATATCTCTTTTTACGCTAAACAAACCTATAAATCAATCATAATATCATATAAAAAAGTGAGTTCTGTGAGTTCCATCTAATTTGGTTTGTTGTTTTTATTTTATTTTATAAACAAAAATCATTCGCATTCATAGTTACGATTCTTGTCATTGTTATAGTATAATAATAAAACTAATGAACTTGTCATATTTACTTTATCGTTATAGTTACCACTAAATGATAATGTTAACGATGATAAATCATAATGATAACGATAATAGTGAAAATAAAAGATTTACAATTTTACATAATATAATAAAAAAAATTAGTCCAATGATATTTACCATTAATCTATTAATAAAATCTTATCATAATTATTTCAAAACATGGCATATGATGAGTTGTTTACTCATATAATTCCATTTTTGGTTTTCTTTCTGATCTTTCAAATAATATTAAATATGTATCATGTTTTATTTGGTTAAATAATTTAATTGGGTCTAAACAATATTTTTAAACCCCATGCCATGTCACAAAATTTTTATTTGTTTGTTCTAAATAATATTATTCAAATTATTTTTCAAAATATTAGTACCTTCAGTGTCAAATTGAAACTGTTTTGTATCCGGAGATTCCAAATTCTTCATCTCGAAGTTGATGGCACAGACTGCATTTTAGTTGATCGATGTTTATTTCGGTCACAAAATTGAAATTTTTATAATGCAAAAGGTGAAGACTACTTCTATGAACCAAACTGTATTTATGTTCGTGTACACACACAACTTCAAATTTGCAAAACATCATTAGATTTATGTTAAATAATTAATTAAAAAAATTAAAAAAATTATTAAAAAAAAAAGTTGTTTTACATGACAAAACTATCGAAAATATTACATATAGACAGCAAAATTTTACTTTTTATGTAGAACGAGATAGATTTTTTTATGTAGAACAAGATAGAGATAGATCTAGATAGAAATCTATTAATTAATGTTTATCACTAATGTAATAGATATGTATTTGGATCTATTGCAATCAATTAAATACAAAGTAAAATTTTGTTATATTTACAAATAAATTAGGCTCGTTTTGCTATATCTGAAAACATGAAAAGAAATAAAAGAAAACTACCATTAAAAGTGACTGCTAAATAATAGAACATTTCAAGATCAAATAAAAAGCGGGTACTATATAGAATCTAGTACGTTGGATAATAAAAATAACTTATCTATAAATACGAGAAAGAATCAACAATACACCAATCCATATGAATGTCAAGAACATGTTATGATAAATTATTGAAAGAATTACAATAGATATAAAAACTTAAAGATCGTTTGATAATTATTGCGTTTTTTTGTAGTAACCATTTTGCTTTTTAAAATTAAAATTAAGACTATAAACAATACTTCTAATTTCAACTCTTTTTTTTCTTTATCTACATATTACCAATAGTTTAAACAATAAAAAAAAATTGAAAATGGAAGAAGAAATTAACTTTTAAAAGTTTGTTTTGTTTTTAAAATTTAACAATGAATTCAATTAAAGTACAAATCATTGTAGAAAAATTTTTAAGTATAAAAGAAAAAAAAAAAAAACTAAATGAGGGGTAAATGAGTTAAGAAAAATTTATAGGAGAGGTAGTGTAAGAGAATAAAAACTCGAAACTTCTACAAAAGTTACTTGAGAAATTATTTGAAACAGTGGCACAAAACTCATTAGAAATGAAAAGAAAACAATTACAAATTTGGGAAACATGAATTATATCAAAGCCTATTCCAACCAGCATAAAGTGATTTTGATTGCTGGGAAAAAGAAAGTAAACTGTTGTGTTCTTCTCTTACCCAATGGAAAAGGAAAAGAGAGAAAGGAAAAGAAAAAGGATAAGGAAAAAAAGAAAAAAGGAAGACAGAACCCAAATGTTGAAATATGAAAATGATATGCCATTTGTATCCTATGATATTGAATTCCTCCATCTTCTATGTACTTTCTTAGTCTGTTCTGCAATGCCTGGATGTTGGGATTCATTTTCTGGGGTTTCCAAAGTTGAAATTTTAGTCAATTTGCTCAGTTTTTTCCACCCACTACTCCAAGCAGAGCTCTGCTTTTGCTTTGTAACCTTCTCACATTGTCTTTGCAAGCTCTCCATTTCAGTTTGAAGTTCAAGATACTTGGTCTTCATACTCTCGAGCTCAAATTTCAGTGTGTTAATGTCTTTCTTGGCAGTTGCCCACCCTTCTTGGAATGATTGTGGTGTGGCTTCCAGCAATGTCTTACGGTTTGTTACGAGTGGTTGGAATTGCGAATCATTTGCTTCTTTTAGTGACGAATTGGCAATTGCATTGCTTATCTTTACTTGCTCCGAGAACAGGACTTGTACCACCACTCGTAACGGGAGCCTTTCGTTTTGTGCTGCGTGCATACATGCATCAATGGAGAGCTTCTGGCAGTCCATTACTCGGCATAGTCGCTTCCTCTCGTGCTCTGTGAGCGTAGGGTGCGCCTGTCATTACCAGTTCACTTAGAGAACACATCATGTTTGGAAACTCTCTGATCTTGACGGCAGATTTTACAGACATGTTCACGTAATTAAAACAGCCTTAATGGAAAAACAATATAAGTTTGTAAGATATTTACCTTAAGATAGGAATCGATAGCTCGGTAAAGCCCATCGTCACATGTTCGAGCAGATTCTGGCAGAGCTTCAGCCAGTACTTGAAATTTTGTCAAGGAAAGGTTCCTGTCTCTGGCTACCTCTGTTAGATAGCTATCAACAAGCCTTGCCACCCTCATCTTGGCATTTGGAACAGTCCCTCTTTGAGATCCATCATACATATGTTTATCAGAAAATGATTGTCGGCTTGGACTCGAAATCTCAGTCTGTTCCTGGACTAGGAAATGCTCAAGCAGCCTCTGAATAAGATCGACATCATACATTGTATCGCTCTTGCTGTAAGATGGGATCAAAAGATCCACAAGTGTGGCTTGTTCAAACTGCATTCCAACTCTTTTCTCCAATTCAGTGACCAATGCTGGTGCAACTTTCAACATATTTGCCATTCTCAACAATTTTAGAAGGAAGCTACATGAGACACAATCTTTCTGTGGAGGAATGATGCTGATCAAGCTCTCAATGATCATTCGTTGATCTTTCGCCTGAATGGCCGAATGATCTTCCTTGTTGCTAGCCACAATCATATGAAGCCCACCTTTCCAACTGTTGCTGCCACTGCTTGTGTTACTCATAGTGCTGGTACTTCCTTCATCACCGGCATTTGTTGTATCGGTTACCAAACCAGGAAGCCATTTTGATGAATAATGCATAATCGACGATCCAATCAATTCAAATCTCATACCCTTTACTTTGATTGCTGTGATTACTCTAACAAAGTGATCAATCCTGAGGATTGAGACATCCTCAAACCACCAATCAGGAGGAACAAGCTGATTCCTACTAGGACTTGAATCCTTCAAATCATTCCATTTGGGACTAGAAACTTTTGGGGGTTTGCCAGTGTATGCCCATCTAATTCCTTTAGGATTAGCACAAGCTTTCCAAGCAATAGACTCACTGCATCGTCGAACAATTTGTAGGTTCTCAGCCCACGGCGAGAGCTTCTCACAGCTTTTCAACACAACTATGGAGTCCCTCCATGAAGAAAGTACCACGTAGCTAAGAAATGCCTCAGTTTTGAAAATCAAATTACCTTCTTCCAAATCTTCTGTCATTTCAAGATACTCAGCAGCACACCTGAGGCCAGAAATATTGGCTGCAGTCAAATCAACAGCTATTCCGTAACAAAATTTGGCTGCAAGTTCAAAAGCCTCAGCCCCACCAGGAAGATCATCCAAAACAACCTTATTCAAATCCGGGTCTCTGGATTCATATATGTATCTGTTCATCTTCCCACTTCTAGAAAGAAGAGGATACTTCACAGTTCATAAACAGCCAAAAACAAAACAACCCCAGTAAGGAAATCAAAACACAAACCAAAAAAAAAAAAAAGAAAAGAAAAAAGAAAAAACCCCAAGTTCAAAGTTCAAGTTCATCCATCTATGCAAACAGAGGAGATTATACAACACCTTATGCAAGTGGAAATTGACACCCTCAACTTGTACTAAAAGGTCACTTGGGATATCAGTAGCAACATACCTACAATAACAACACAAGAAGGAGGAGTACAATGACAGACATCAGTGCAACACAATGAAACCAAATCAACAAATTCACAAAAAAAAAAAAAAAAAAAAAAAAACATAAGAAAAGAAGAAAAAGGTTAGTTTAAGAAGGAGCCAAAAATTGAAGGGTTAAAAGAAAAGGCCAAGAGTACCATGAGTTTCCTCTGAGTTCGAAACCGTCAGTTTTGAGTGCGTGTTTAGCGGAAGGGGGAACGCCATTGGCGTAATCTCGAGCAACAGCAATAGAATCATTCTCAGATTCCCACATGATGGACAAAAATGGGGAAAGTGAGAGTGGAAAAGAAAGGGGGTAAATGGGAGAGAATATGAAGAAGAAGAAGAAAGAGAGATAGAGGGGGGGGAAATGGGAGAAACCCACATGGGATGATTGGAATTATATTGTTGAATTGTCGGCTTTCTTCATTGATGCTGATTTTTCAGTGACTGAAGAAGTTGGAACTTGAAACTTTGAAAAAAATTTCCACAGGGTGCGTGTGTGTGTGTATGCAAGTAATGGGGTCATGGGTAGGTGGTGATGGATCATTCTGATTGCATCCTCTTTGCCTTTGGTTTTGCATTAATAACGCCTCTTTCAGTTGCTGCTGTCCTTCTCTTTCTCTCTTCTCCAAAATGAAAAAAGTAGCTATTTACATTACATCACTACATTCTATCTTTAGATGATGAGCTATAGCATTCAACTCCTCTCATCTACACTACAATTATCCTTCTTTCTTCTTCTTTTTTTTAATAGATAAATATCTTTTTTACTTTCAGATTTTTTAATCTAATTTTCATTTGATCAATCTCAAAATGTTACGATTAGGTCGTTTGAGTTGATAATGATTATCTGTGTAGAGTTTAGTTCAATTAGAAAGTCTGTATTTTTTGTGTTGTATTTGATTCCAATTGTTTGTAATCTAAAGAAGTTTGATTTTTGCATAATGTTTTTATTTGTTTAACATTTCCTTCAAACATTCAATTACATATATATTTTTTCAAAATTCGAACACTTAATCGAGATCATCTCAATTTCAACAAATATTCTTGTTTCAAACAAACAACAAAATTATAATATATTACGTATGCTTGGAATATTTACGGAAAAAGATAGGTAGGTCAAGATTTTTTTATATGGTATCGTATATTAAATCGTAGGTTATGTTTATGATGATAATTAGTTTGTTCTAAAACATTTGTATGTATCACTATTTATAAATCTGACATGGAAATTTTTAACTAATTTTATGTCCAAAATTGTGAATGCCTGTGTTAAAAGAAATGCATATATTTGTTTGAGAAAAAAATGAATCTCAAATGTATATTATAAATAGCAACGTTATAAAATATAAAAAAGTTATCAAATTCTCTATAATTTTTTCTTTTTTTCTATATGTGTAAATAGTTTTTTTTCTATCCATAATAATTGTTTTTATGATATAATATAGATTTTTCTTATAAAATATGAAATTTCTATGTTTTTTTTTAACTAAATATATATTATGGAGTTGAAAAATAGGAATGTTAATGTTATTTTTTAACATGTTATTTGATACTATTTTAACATAAAAGTTTAAATTAGGTATTTTTTAGATCGCCTAGAAAAAAATGTTTTTTAAAAAGTCATATTTCATATATTTCATTTTCTGTGGTGTTTGTTTAATTTTTTTTTTGTCAAAAGTGTTTTTATATATAATTTTTATTTATTTTTTTAAATACTCGAAGTTTTTCTATTTAATATCAAAATACATACAAAGACTGCGGTTAAATATCATGAATCAATAATTTTAAAATTTTAACAGTCGAGCTTTTTGTTTTTGCTTTTGTTTTAGAATATGATCAATCTAGTTAGGCTTTAGAGTTAGTTGTTAGATATGATCCATAAAATTGGTTTTTTAAAGTAATCACTGGAGTTTAACAATGAAAGGTAATCATTGGAAGTGTTTGTGAAAGTTGATCACTAGAGGTCTATATTTGTGGAGTTGGTTGCGGGAGGTGGTTGTTGATGTTGGTCGTCACATGTCATCAAAGTGAGGCAATGAGTTAGTTGTTAATTGTAGCCAATACATAAAGTCATTAGAAACATTGGAGGTAGAAAGAAACAAGTTGAGTAATTTGGTAGATCAAACATAGTTGTAATTTTACATCAACTCAACCAACTAAGCTGGTGAACGTAACCAAGTTGTCCCTTAGTCCTTAAATTTTGAGTTTGGTCAATCTAGTATCGATTCAAATTGTTACAATTTTCATTTTGAATTTGAGTGTTGTTTAAATTTAATTTTTATATTTCAAGAACAAGTTATTGATCTTGATTTTTTACTAAATACTCATATCTCGTTTTTAGTGTCTATTAATTAATTTAAGAGAATTAAAATATTTGTAATTAATTAAGTTTCACTAATTTTAATCACTCTTAATATTAAAAATAGTTCACTTTATAATTATTTTAAGTGGCATTTTTAGATATAGAAAAATAAATCAATATATTTACAAAATATTGCAAAATTTTAGATCTATTATTGATAGACACTAATAGGCTTCTATTAGTATATCAATGTCTATCAGTGATATTGATAGAAAACGATAGTATGAATTGATAGAATATGAAAATTTGCTATATTTTGTAAATGTTTTTAATAGTTTTGCTACCTACAATAATTTTCTTATTTGAAATTAATTAATATACCTTAATAGATCACCAAACAAGATATATAATGAAAAAATGGAGGTTAAAAGAGTATACCTCAAAAGCTAGGTACTAAGGAAAAACAAAACTCAATCTGATAAGTAAAATTTTAACATTAAAAATTAGGGTTAAATTAAAATGAATCGAGAATTTAAAAACTAGAAGTGTGGCATCTTGAAACAACCAAATTTTTTGTGATGATTAGATATCTCCTACAAAATGAGATATTTTTTTCCCTTTTATTTAGACTGCAATGATATTAGAAACCCAATTGATAGCCATAACTATTTTATGAAAGAATGAAAATGAAGTTGAAAATAATACTATCTATTAATTTAAATAAAATATATAATTGTGTTGGGCCAACAAGGATGTGGATAAGGAAGGAAGGGCCCATTGATAGATGGCTTTTGTGGATGAGAATGTGCATCCCATTCCTCACTCACTATTTTTTTTATTTATTTTCTTTTATTTTTATTTTTCAACTCGGTGTGAATTATTTTCACATTTTAAAACAGACAATTATTTTTGTTTTTGTTCTTTTGTATTTCACTATAGAAATCATGCATGCAATAATTTCTTTTTCTTTTTTTCTTTTCTTTCTTTTTATTTTTCTCATAATAATATTCCTTTCATCACTTTTTTGTGTTTTTTTTTTTGTTTTTTTACACAAGGAGTGCCTCGTAACCATGAGTATTATAATAGTCAACGTTTGGGTTGGGAACTATTATAATTCGTGTTATTATAGTCTGTATTTGTGGTGTAAACTATTATAGTCTGTGTTATTATAAGTTGTGTTTAGAATGTAGATTATGATAATAATGTGTTATTATAAGCTGTGTTTGGGTGGAGACTATTATAATCTAAGTTTTCACTACTTTTTTTTTCTACATATATATTGTACATGAAATACACATTTTTCTAAAATTAATTTTATTAAATATTTTTAATTATGATATTAGTTTATTAAATTTAGCGTCAATCTTGATTTTTCACTATTTTTTTTTCATGCATATATATGGTACATCAAATAAAAAGTTTTATTCAAATTATTTTATTTAATCTTGTTAGTTAATATGATGTTCATTTTACAAATTTAGCTTCGATCCTGTTTTTTCACCACTCTTTTTTTTGTTTGTTTGCATGCATATATGAATGTCCTATTGATAATTTTGGTGTAATGGCAACCATATCGAGTTTCCAAGCCTCAAAGGATTAGGATGCAATAGTTGGATGAAGAGGCTTTGGAGGTTGGCGTCTATGAAGCTTGCATGGTAGTGACAAGCCTCACATTTCTTTGCATAGTCCATTGAATCTTGAATCATCTTAGGCCAGTAGTAGTGCATTCTTCTTAGCTGGAATTAAAGCTTTGGTTGCAATTGATGTGCTCCACAAATACCTGCATGCACTTTCTTTAGAGCTTTTATTGACTCTTTCTTTCCCAAACATCGAAGGAAGAGCCTTTCAAAAGAACGAAGATAATTTTATGAAGAGAATCCGTTGGAAACTTTCCATGTTCAAGATACTCTATGATGGGTTGACACCATCTTCTTTGTCAATCAAATGGGGTGTCGTCACATTTGCCTTCTAACATTCGGAGATAATTGGAGGCATAATCGATTGTTGATAAAGTGGTATATTTACAGTGACATCATCCGACACCGTCAAGGCAGTAGCCAAATTTGCCAATGTGTCTACCCTCTCATTTTTTGGTCTAGGGACATGTTCCACCATCACTGTCACATCCCGCCCTGGGCACTTGCTTGCCCGTCAGTTGAAGCCGTTTGTCTCCAGAACAATCTCACTTGACACATGACATGGAAACATGGAACAATCAACAACGAAAGTTTGTTAACTTAAAAAGAATTAAAACCGTAGTGTGGCCCACTTGAAATCATTTATAAAATGTAACATGGATAATGAACAAAACATTAATAAATAAGTACACCCACATGACTATTTTGAAACAAACAATGTCATTGTATAAAGAAACTTATGTTGACCCGAGAATCGTATGTTCAGCACGCGGAGATCCACAATTTGTACCTGGAAAGTGGGAAAACAATTTGAAAGGATAAGTTGAAAGACTTAGTGAGCAACGGTTTTATAAAACAGGTTTCCATTAACATTTTGATATAAAACTGATGCTTAAATACATGTATCAGCAAACAGTCATAACATGAAACTTGAAACATTTGCATAGCTTTTCGAAGACAGTCCTCCATAGTCAGAGACAACATTAACCCTTTGTCTGAAGATGGAAAAGTTGATGTATAAATACTCGTTATTATAACCTCTTCTTTAGAATAATGAGGTCAAAACGCATAAGTAGATAATCAAAGCGTGTAACTTACGTTGTAAATATATAAGTATTTAGAAATAAATTTTACATAGGTATCATGCCTGTTTTACGCCATTTCCATGATTATTTTATAATTTATATCCTAAAACTTATGGTTTGTAATCATATTCTATTTAGTAAAGTTGTTATTGATACTATAATCTTCAAAAAAATAAACTAAGGACCCGAGGCTATTATTGAGTAAACTTATACTTTATGTAGAGACATAAACGTCGATCAAGTTCGAGTATATAACCTAAATAGTCTATAATATACGAATACGGTTGGACACCTTATTCTAGTGACACTATAGATGCGGTCCGCTTTGTAGTTAGTACAAACGATGTGATCCTGAATCGTTTATGTAGAGACATGGAAGTGAGAGCATCCTATGTAACAAGTTTACATAAAACTGGAACCATGAAATAGTTGCTTTTAGGTTATAACACCGTTGACTTTAATAAAATCGACCATTTTGTTTATAGATATCCAATGTAACTTAATCTTAATCCTTATCTAACTATGAACTTCTGTTCATACGAAATTATCCTTAGATTTGCATAGGTGAGGGTAGCTCAATGGCGCTGGCCTAATAACCTTCACATTTCACGGGTAAGACCGGGTGGATAGTTAGGGACATATGGAGCAAGACGAAATTCATTCCTACCCATTTTAAGGATAGTAGAGTTGTTCCCTTATGGACTAAATCCAAGTCTTGAACAAGGGCCCTACCCTCTCATTCTCTCGAGAGGGATTCAGTTTATAACTTGGACCTTAAAGCAATTGTTCAATAGTGATCAGTGAGACTTAAGGAGAAAGATGTAATTTTGGAGGTAAAACGATACTTTGACCTAGCCGAGGTTACAAACAACATGTGAAAGATTAACTTACCTATCATGGTTATATCACATGGACACAAATATATCTATATTTAGAGGAGTGCAACTACGAGACTTCAGTGGAATAACCCGTTAGTTAATGAAGGTTGATTAACTCGGTCTAAAGGAGTTTCACCAATTAATTTCAGATCTTTGAAGCCCATGATCTATAGGTCCATTAGATTGTCCCGTTAGCTCACAAGGAATCAACTTAGAACATTATGATGGAATAATTCGAATTGTTCGCATTAGGTAAAAGAAAGAAACCAACGAATATATTTGATATAGTCATCGGTTATAAGCTTAAGATGAAGCTTCCTATTTAAATGTGATTTAAATATTAAAAAATATGAATATGGATTCATATTTGGAAGCTCGAAATTGATGAAATGGTCAAAGTTGTGAAAAGTCAAAATGTTGACTTTTGACTTTGAAAAATCAAACTTTGACCGACTTTACATTCAAATGTGATTTGAATTCCAGAGAAATGAATGTGGATTCATGCTCGGAAGGTCAAAATTAGTCAAGTCGGATAAAATGGTAAAAAGTCAAAATATTGACTCCAGACTTGAAAAAGTGAAACTTTGAATTTGATTTAAATGTTAAATTACCATATTAGCCTTAAACTAATTTAAATAATAACACTTGTTGAGATTTGGCAAGCTTATCACTTGCATGTGATATGCAAATGGCTTATTGCATGCAAGACACCTACCCCACTAAGAATGATAAGTGGTGAGATAGAAAAGTTGTTGCATGTAGTTTGCATGTAAAGTGGTTTATTGCAAGGATGAAAGGACTCTGTGTTTTTTTAGAAGTGTAAGAATTAATTTTGCAATTGAGAATTACAAAATAATCCAAAAACCTCTTTTGCTCTCAAAAAAAAAAAAAAAAAAAAGACCTAAAGGTTAGATTCCTCATAAAAAGGGTATAATCTCTCTTTAATTTTCCTCCACTATTCGAGTCCCACAACTCGGTTCCAAGTCCAGAGAATAGCGGGTCAACACTAGTGGTAGTTCCGACTTCGAGTTCTTGAGGAGATTGGGAAGAGTTCGTAAGAAGATTACAAGAAGAGAAAAGTATCAAAGGTAAGTTTTTCTTTTTAACCCCATCTTTGTTTATATTAGGGTTATTATGCATGTTGATTACTAAATTTTGTTTACTTGCAATTAGAGTAAAGTTTGTTCCTTTTTTCCGCTGCACATGTCTATCGTTTTCATCGTGTGTTATCAGAACATGCTTAATTTTAATCAATTGCATATGGTGGGTTTGTCAATTTATTAGATGAATTGTGTGTTGAACTAAAATGGTTAGATTATGGTTTTGGCAAATGAAATTAAGCTTGTTGTTTGTAATAATTATTGTAATTAGCCTATTTTGTGGCTTAATTTATTATTGCAAAGGGTCTATAATTTTTATGGAGTCATTTGAGTTAAAATTAAGGTGTAATTTCTTCAACCGAGTGAGAGAAAAGTTGAAAAATTGAGAAAATAAACAGACAGACCCGAGAACAGCCTTCAGACTTGGTTCAACATGGTGGACTCGACCCGTGACCCATTTCGAACTCCTCCTTGCATGCGGCCTACCTTCCCTGTCTAGCTCGCCATCTTGCGTGGCCCGTCTCGCATTCAACCCATTACTCATGTGCACCCTCATCCAGATTTCCTTGCACTCGCATGCCCACATCTGACCCGCGTTTTGCCCGACCCGCGTTGCACGTCCGAATTGGCCAGCGTTTTTTGCCTCAAGACCCATGTGTTAGGCCTTGCGTCCGCTCGACTCTACTCGACCCGAGTTTGACCCGGTTGAGTCTGACCCACGCGTTTGCTATTGCTTTAGGTCGCTTCAAGCCTAATTGTTGGGTCTTGGGCTGGTTTAAATGATTTTTTGGTCTGGTTCAATGCAGTTTTGGTAGTTTTTCAGCCGATTCGAGTTGTTCGGAAGCTCTATTGTACTACACGAAATTATTATTGCAATAATTTATAGCTTAGCTTAATTTAGAAGCCAAAACCAATCCATTTGGGGTGTTTAATTAATTATGCCTGAGATGTATGTTTTAATTATTTTTTTAAATTGTATGTGCATAGAGTATGCCATATAGATTTAAAATCCCACTATAGGTTAATATGTTCATGCATTGAAAGTATGTTATGATTGTTATAATGTATAATATGCATGTTGATTAATTAATAAGGAAATTAATTAATTTGATTAATTAATTGTATTAATTTTAATTAAATGTGATTTAATGAAATTAATTAATTAATTAATTAATGATTTATTTAACTTAATTAAATATGATTTAATTAAATGTAAATAAATTAAAATCCATATTAATTAATTTCTTTATATAATGGTTATATAATGCTTGTTTGTTATAGTTTTCTAGTACTTTTTTAAGTGTTATCAAATGAATTAGACTTTTAAAATCTATAACAAAGATAACTTGCATGCTCACCTAGGCTAAACATATCTACCGTT
Source organism: Cucumis hystrix (assembly GCA_025688845.1). Taxonomy (NCBI): domain Eukaryota; kingdom Viridiplantae; phylum Streptophyta; class Magnoliopsida; order Cucurbitales; family Cucurbitaceae; genus Cucumis; species Cucumis hystrix. The sequence goes on from CM046889.1 coordinate 10,151,632, forward strand.
TTTTTAGAGTTAGGTCGATATCTTGTAAAACTGGTTACAAGAGACACACCTGATTAGATCTTGTCAACAAGTCAGATAAGATGACTAAGGATGGAGGTTCTTATGTTGATGGTTTACAGAACACCTTCTACCTGGAGATTGTAATCAGTTCTTGAGCCTAGTTTTATGAGCATGTGTGAGAGATGTGAGGTAATAAAACTAGTTTATAACCTAGAGATCGTAGGTTAAAATCTAATACACTGGATATGTTCGGATGTTTCACCTAGACTTAAGATTTGTTTAAGTTAGCCTAAATAAAATCCTAAAGTAGTAAAATACCTTTAAAACCGTTACAGAACACTTCAGGTAGAAAGAAGTAGTGTACTTTTACTTCTAGTGTCCCTAAGAGTTCATACCATGAGTTCCATTCGGGGCTTTGGATCATGCATAGGAGCGGATTCCAGTTAGAGAGTGTTTGCATGAAGCTTTGGCAAGGTGAATAGGAGAAGTAGTTTATAGTAAGTGGGTGAGGGATATGTGAAACACATCCCACGGTGTCTTCCATTAGGTCGCAACGTGAGATTGCTATAATGCGCCTGCATGTCTGCCCTAGAGCAACCTTTACCAATCGGAGGGTTGTACTATAGAATTCAAAACACCGCGAACTCCATATATGGATAGGGTCTCTTAGATTGGTTTTCATATTGACTTTCCACTTTCAAGAGCATAATGATTCTTATCTCTGAGATTCGAAAATGCCAGGTTACACTTATAAGAATTACTAAGGAGTTAGTAGATTCTCGACTGAAGCGGCGATAACTAAAGTGCTATTGGAATATGAGATATTCAGGAGTTAGCATTTGGTCAAGATTGTCTTGGTTCAAAGGAGGAGTAATCGACTACCCCTTGGTAGAGGTTATTCTAAACCTTTCAAATATTGTTGCAAAACTATATAATGATGGGTACATTATTAGTATTTGCTAAACTAGATTGGCTTTTTTAGTGTTGTAGTTTCTAAAAGAATATGTTTATCTTTTTAGCATGAATAGCTCTATAGTTCAACTTTTAGCTTATGAGATACTTAACGGCGACAATTATTCGGCATGGAAATCTCATTGAACACAATACTTGTAATTGATGATTTAAGATTTGTCTTAACTGAGGAATGTCCTCAAACCCTGTCCTCAAATGCTAATTGAACCGTTCAAGAAGCATATGATCGATGGGTCAAAGCTAATGAAAAGACCTATGTCTACATTCTTGCCATCATATCTCATGTTTTAGCAAAGAAACATGAATCCTTAGCCATGGTTAAAGAGATTATGGATTCATTAAGGGAGATGTTTGGGCAACCGTCACCCTAAGACACGAAGCAATTAAGCATATTTACACCAAGAGAATGAAGGAAGGGACCTCTGTTAAAGAACATGTCCTAGCATGATGATGCATTTCAATATCGCTGAAGTAAATGACGGACCCATAGATGAAGCAAATCAAGTGAGCTTTATTTTACAATCTCTTCCAAAGAGTTTTGTATTATTTCAGACGAACGCGTCTCTAAATAAGATAGAGTTCACTCTAACCACTCTTCTAAATGAGCTCTAACGATTCCAAAACCTTACTATGAATAAAGGGAAGGAAGTGGAAGCAAATGTTGCTACTACAGAGAAAGAGTTAGTGGGAGGATCATCCTCTTAGACTAGAGTTAGACCTTCACAAATGAAGAAGAAGGTAAAGCAGAAGACTCTCAAGAACAGTAAGGGAAAGAAAGTTTCTAAAGGTAAATCTTACCACTGCAACCAGAATGGGCATTGGCTGAGAAATTGTCCAAAGTACCTTGCTAAGAAGAAAGCTGAGAAGGAAGCACAAGGTAAATATGATTTACTAGTTGTTGAAACGTGCTTAATAGAATACGATACTTCAACCTGAATACTAGATTCAGGATCCTCTAATCATATTTACTTCTCATTTAAATAAACTATTTCTTGAGAAAGCTTGTATAAGACGAGATCATCCTTAAAGTTTGGAACAAAAGAAGTTGTCTCCGTTGAAGCGTGCACTACTATAAAACTGACAAATCTTGACGCTTGCAGCTTTGATATTCTTCATAGTTTTAATAAAAAATGTCAAGTAGAAAAAAAAAACCGTCAAGAATAACCAAAAGTGAAAAAATACATTATTTTTTATTTTTTATTTTAAATAATTGATAGATTAAAAGCGTCAAGATTAATTTTAATTACTTGACATTTTAAAAAAATGTCAAGTAATATGTTTTTTCTCCATTTTCTAAAAACAATTTTTTTCTCTTTTTTCTCAAATTTTCCATTTTTCACCAATTTCTAAAATAAAATTTTTCCTCTTTTTTTCCCCAAAATTCCCTTTTCCTCCCAAATTCTAAAAAAGCTCTCATTTTCCCCCTTAATTTTTTCTTATTCTTTCTCCCATCTACCATTTCTTCATCTTCTTTGCAAACTTCATCGAACGGAAGCTCCACAATTTCTTCACCTTCTTTGCGCAAATCTCCCACCACGCCCAAGCTTTGACACACCTTCTCACCGTCTTTATCGAAAGCTCCAGACGATCATCCAAATCTTTCTTCACTTTTCATATCTTCTTTCAATTCATCCCTTCTTTTTTCTTATCGCTTCTGTAATCTCTTTAATTTCTTTTCATCTTTTACGGATTTTGTGATGGGGATCTCGATTTTACCATTCTTCTAATTGTTATTTCTTCATCTTTTCCTGATTTCTTGTTCTCTTTTAGTGTCTTTGTTGTTAGTTAGACTGCTTGATTTGATTACTTTTGTGGGTTTTTTTTTGTTTCGTTTCATCTCAGCTTTCTTCAGTAGGCTTTTTGCCAAGAAGGAAATGCGGATTTTGATGGTTGATCATGATACTGCTAGAAAGACCACGATCTTGTACAAGCTCAAGCTCGGAGAAATTGTCACAACTATTCTTACAATTGGTGAGTTCTTTGATTACAAACCATTTATTTCATGAAATGTCAAGTTCTTATTGGTTAATTCGAATTATTGTTACCCATTTATGAAATTGCTTCATGCATTGGATTGAGATTCATTTTTCTTTTTTTAGTTTGTACTTTTTTTAGTAAAATGAAAATTATTGAAGATTTTCTCTATAGCTTTGATTGTGTTTTAGGTGTCGATGACTCTGTGCTTAGTATTATGATATCTTTCATTATTTTCTATTTTTCCTTTTCCCATTTTTTGGTGATCATTATTTTTCATTTCTGTTTTTCTTTGACTTCTTCATCATCTTCTTCCTTCTCCTCCTCCTTTGTTGCTTCTTCACAGTATGCTTCTTCTTTTAATTCTATGGACTTTGTTGCTTTCATCATTAATCTGCTTCCCTTGTTTCTATAACTCTTACTTCATTGGAGCTATTACTGCCTTTTGATTTCTCTTCATTTTTTTATGTTTTCTATTTGATATCTTTGATGCGCTTTATCATTTGTATATCTTGTTCTGTTATGTAAGAGGTGTGTGATTTGGCCTTTTGAATTCATTTTGCTATTTTTCTTTCCTTAATTGCTCTCATTTAATTCCAGTATGTATGTTGTTGAATTTTTCCTATTTATGTTCTCTATTCAATTAGACTGTGAGTTGTTTCAAGCTTCTTTATTTTGCTTTCCTTTCTGGATTTTAGCAGTTGTAGGCGGGATGGAACGTGGATGCGCTTAATTACTATCTATATTTTCTCATTTTTGAATTAATTTACACAGGCTAATGCTTCTCTAAGACTAAGAGCTCATGGTGTAATAATGGGTCGAGCTGCTTACCAGAAGTATGTTTATGAACATGTTGGAAATTACTATCTTTTCTTTCTTTTTTGTTTAATTATTATTACAAGCAAATGTCAAATTGTCGCATCCTTTTCAAGGTATAGGATATGTTCTATAGTCATAACTAGTTTCAACCATTATCAGTAAAAAAGGAGCTAAAATATGACATGTTATGTTCCGCTTAAAAAATAAAACTCTTCTATAATATCTAGTTGTATCTGCCTGTAGAGGTTGTTATGATTTCTTATTTTTATCAACCTCTTGCTGTTGTAGACAAAAATTTGTGTACTTAATAATGAGGCCATCCATGAATTTTCATCTTCAAGAGGAAATGATGCTCTGAGTTCTAGTTCAGAAACTGACCATGAGGTAAACTATTCCTGTGAATTTCAATTTCTGTGGCAGTATTCTTGTTCATTAATGTTTAGCACGATTGTCCTTTTTTAGGATGCCGACAGTATTCTTAGTTGAAGGGACAAGTCTACGAGTGAGGCAGCAATAGTTGAAATCGAAGCTGGCATCTACGGCTTGCAAGTTCAAAGTTTCTTTTTATCGTAACATACATACCTTTTCATATAGATTTAATTCTCATATATGACATATCTTGAACTCTTTCATCCACTTAAGTTACCTCCAAATTTTTAAATTATATCTGTCCATTTAAGGTTTTCCTAACTTTGTAAATTCACTAAATGAAGTTGTAGTACTGGTATTGAGCATTTTTCTCATACTGTGTACTTCATTTGTTCTTAGTAACTCAATGTAAAGATGTTAATAAGAATTTTGTAAATATTGAATAAAGATGATAGTTGCAATCATTGAAGCAGACTGACTGGAATATTTACTCAGTCATTGGGACATTTGGTATCGTTCTTCATAGAAAATGGAGGGGAACATATGTTGCTATTAAGAAAATTGAAACAAAAAATGTTGCTTCTCAGGTAGTTTTTCAGAGCAAGAATGACTGGCGAGTTCAACATAATTTGAAATGTGAGTTTTTTAAATATATAACTAATTCCTGTGCTCAAAAGCTTCTTAAGATATTGTTGAATATAACGTGAAAGTTTTCTTAGAAAATTACAAAATTGTGCATGCAGTTTCAAAGTAAAAGTTGTATGTTTTATTTTTTTTCAAAATATAGTATGAATACACTTGTTTTTGGAGGTGGGCATGGAACTCTTCCATGGATGGCACTAAAATTGTTAGAGAGTACCCGTTCTAAGGTCTCTGATATGGTAGCCAAAAAAAGGAAGATCTTTATTTCCTTTCAACTAAATCAAATTGTGTAAATGTTTCTATTTTGAAGAAAAACTAAAAGGCATACTTTTAGATTCTTAGAAGATAATATAATTCTATTTTTGCTTTATTATCATTTTTCTTTTTAATAGGTTGATGTTTTCTCATTTGGTATTGCAATGTGGAAGATTTTGATAGGCAAGGAGCCATATGAATGCATTGTGGTGCCATCATCGGTAAACCTTCCTTCATTATCGTTAATATTTTAACAGAATATTTCTTGCATTCAGTTGTGTATGAAATGAGTTGGAACAACACGCAACAGACAGAAGTTCATCATGTTAACACCAATTATCCTTATAACACGACTAGAAGTTTTATAGAATACTTAGGACTTACGTTCGAACATGTAAATTTCATTTTTCAGGTGCTTCACATTCTTAGGTACTTTAAATTTGCTTGCTTATGTGTTCCAAACTCTTGAGCTTTAAATTTTTCCTTCCTATTGAACTATTCAATTGATTATTATTATTATTTTTAATCTTCTGTTATGTTCTAACTTCATATCAGATTGATACAAGAAGCTTATATAGTCAATTCGAGTTAGATGAAGTGTGAATGAAGCTTGCTGATTTCTTGTATGGCTACATGTGATTATGGTGATTATATTTGAAGTTAGATAGACAAGTTTTATTGATACTAGATATATGTGAAAGACAAGTTTTGATATGGTACACCTTTAGGCTACACATAAATGGAAAGTTTAGGCTATTGTTAGAAGTTTGGTGTGCACATATATGTTGTAATTAAGTACGTAATGACCAACTATATGTATGGTTCATTGATATATATATGCAATTTGTTAAAATAATATTAGTTCTTTGATGGAACGTTTGAGTTGATTCAATTGTACAATGAATGTGTAGTTTAGCACATTTGTGTACTCTACTGCTTTACTTTATGTTTGTCATTGTTGAACTTTAGAACATGTGCAAGATAAATTATGTGGATAATTTAAAATATATAGTTTTTTATTTAAAATTAAGAAAAACCTTGACATGCAAAGCGTGTCAAGAGGAAACAAATTCTTGACATGTAGAAAATGTCAAGTATAATTTTACTTGACGCATAAAAACCGTAAAAAAAAATCTCTCTTATTCTTGACACTGGATTACTTGACGTGTAAAAAGCGAAGTAATCTCATATACTTGACGCTTTTTACCTGTCAAGTATAATGGTACTTGACGCTTTGGATTACTTGACACATTGAAAAGTGTCAAGTAAACAAATACTTGACAGCTAAAAAACGTCAAGTATTGCCAGTTTTGTAATGGTGGTGGGAGATCTAAAGTTGTTTTGATAGATATATCATACTACCTTAAAGATGTTTTGTATGCTTCTCAAACAGTTGAGAAATTTAATATCTATCTCTTGTAATTTGGAACAAATGTATTGAACAAATTTTGAAATTATGAAGTGTTCATCTTTGTAGATAATATATTCAATTTTGTTCTACTTATGAACAACTTATATAAGTTAAAACTAGCTAAAGAAAAATTTGTCTTTAATACTTAATTGTTTAATATAAAAGACAAAATGTTTCTTCTAACTCCCATTTATGGCATTTAAGGCTAGATCACATAAATCTCAATGCCATTCAAAAATTAGTTAAGAGTGGACTTCTAAATTAGTTAGAAGATAACTCTCTCAATGTGAATCTTGTCTTGAAGAGAAAATGACCAAGAGATATTTTACTGGAAAAGGTCTCAAAGCAATAGTACCCTTAGAGCTTGTACATTCGGACCTATGTGGACCAATGAATGTCAAAGCTTGGGGAGGCTATGAATATTTCATTAGTTTTATTGATGATTATTCAAGATTTGGTCAAGTTTACCTAATACATCACAAGTCTGATTCTCCTAAAAAGTTCAGAGAATATAAAACTAAGTTGAGAATCAATTAGGTAAAATTATAAAGACACTTCGATTAGATCGACGTGGAGAGTATGTGAACTTAAGATTCCAAGCCTATTTGATAGAGCACAGAATCAAGTCACAACTCTCTGCATCTAGTATGCTTAAGTAGATAGAACATTGTATCAGAAAGAAGAAACTGAGCCTTGTTGGAAATGGTTCGTTTTATGATGAGCTTCATTCTATCATCCTCAAGGAATAAGGAATTTGTATCGACAAATATCACATGCGTGAGGAAAACCTCATCCAAAATCATCAAACCATGTAGTAAATTAGTACTGAATAGGATTTTCAAAGATGTTATAGACGTGCCTAGTTCATCAACTAAAGTAGTTGATAAAACTAAAGAATTTGGTTAGTCACATCCTTCTCAAGAGTTAAGAGTAGCTCAAAGTAGTGGGAGGGATGTTCATCAGCCTGAACATTATCTGATTTTATCGAAAACCAAATCATCACGCTTGATGATGGTTTAGAGAATCCATTGACTTGTAAAAAGGAGCAATGAATGACTAGCTATGCAATTTCAAATAAGAGATTTGGAAATGCACAATGTGTTCTCAAAATCTAAATTGTTCGGATCCACAAGAACAAAACACTAGCCATGTCTCAAGTATCTAAACAAAAAGTTGTCTATATATAAGATGCAAAATTTCAAATAGGGTCTGTTGCTGTACCTATATGAAATTTATTTTGTCAAAGGAACAATGTCTTATGATACCTCAAGAAGTTGAGGATATGATAAATATTCCCTATGCTTCCTTTGTTGGGGTTTTGAACTATGCAATGTTATGTATTAGACCTGACATTTGCTACTTAGAAGGGATGGTCAGTAGGTATCCGTCCAATCTCGAACGTAATCACTAGATAACGCCATTGAGAATATTCTAAAATAGTTCAAAAAATAAAAGACTACGTACTTGTGTACAGTGCTAAGGATTTGAACTTTACTGGATACATTGATTCTGATTTCTAAAGATGCTAGAAAGTCTACATCGGAATCAGTATTCACTCTAAGTGGAAAAGCAATAGTGTGAAGAAGTGTATAGTAAAATTGTACTTCCTTATCTGGGTATTTGTGCATTGTAGTGACGTTGTAGTAACCCTAATACTTGTTGAGCAAAGTATGGTTGTTTTAGTTTACAAAGTCCTTCACGGCTAAAGTGTATGAAGGTCACCTAAAAGAGTTTAGGTTTATGAAGTTTGTGGATTAGGACAAGTAGGAGAAAATTTCAGTGCATGGCCTAGTTTTTATTGTATTCATATGAATAGTTCTCTCATGATTAAATTCAGCATTGTTTTCTCCCACTAGGAGATTTAGTCCAAGTGGGAGTTTGTTGGAATATATGTCCTAAAACTTGGGGTTTGTAATCATATTCTATTCAACAAAGTCTTTATTGATACTATAATCTTAAAGCCAATAAACTAAGGACCCGAGGCTATTATTGAGTACACATGAACTTTATGTAGAGACATAAATGTGGATAAAGTTCGAGTATATGGCCTAAATAGTCTATAGTATATGATTACGGTTGGACACCTTATTTTGGGACACTATGATGCAGTCCGCTTTGTAGTTAGTAGAAACGATGTGATCCTGAATCATTCATGTAGAGACATGAAAGTGGGCGCATCCTATGTAAAAAATTTACATAAGACTGGAACCATGAAATAGTCACTTTTAGATTATAACACCGTTCACGTTAATAAAATTGACTATTTCGTTTATAGATATCCCATGTAACTTAATTTTAATCCTGGGCTAACTATGAACTTCTGTTCACAGAATTATCCTTAGATCTGCATAGGTGAGGGTAGCTCAGTCGCGCTAGCTCAATAAGCCTTCCATTTCAGGGATAAGACCAAGTGGATAGCTAGGGACATAGGGCATGACAAAATTCACTCCTACCCATTTTAGGGATAGTAGATCGTTTGTTCCCTTAAGGATTGAATCCAAGTCTTGAACAAGGAGCCCTACCCTCTAATTGGCTCAAGAGAGATTCGGTTTATAGGTTGAACCTTAAACCAATTGTTCAATAGTGGATCAGTGGGACTTAAGGAGCAAGATGTAGTCTTGGGGGTAAAATGGTACTTTGACCTAGCCGAGGTTACGAAGAACCTGTGAAGGATTAACTTACTTATCATGGTTATATCACATGGACACAAATATATCTATAGTAAGAAGAGTACAACTACGGAACTTTAGTGAAATGACCCGTTAGTTAACAAAGGTTGATTAACTCGGTCTAAAAGAGTTTAGCAAGTTAATCTCGGATCGTTGAAGCCCATGAGGTTCCCCTGCTAGCTTACAAGGAATCAACTTAGAACATTATGATGGAATAATCCGAATTATTCGAATTCGATAACGAGAGAGAAATTGATTAATATATTTGATATAGTCGTCGATTATAAGCTTAAGATAGAGCTTCATGTTTAAATGTTATTTAAATATTAAAAATATGAATATGGATTCATATTCAGAAGCTCAGAATTGATGAAATGATCAAAATTGTGAAAGTCAAACTTTCACCGACTTTATATTCAAATGTGATTTGAATTTCAGAGAAATGTGGATTCATGCTCGGGAGGTTGAAATTAGTCAAGAAGGACAAAATGATAAAAAGTGAAAATATTGACTTTAGACTTGAAAAGTCAAACATTGAATTTGATTTAAATATTAAATTACCACATTGCCCTTAGACTAATTTAAATAATAACACTTATTGAGATTTGACAAGTTTATCACTTGCATGTGATATGCAAGTGGCTTATTGCATGCAAGACACCTACCCCACTAAGAATGACAAGTGGTGAGATAGAAAAACTTATGAATGTAGTTAGCGTTGTAAAATGGTTTATTGGAAAGATGAAAGGACTTTTTGTTCTTTTGAAGTGTAAGAATTAATTTTGTAATTGAGAATTACAAAATAATCCAAGAACCTCTTTTGCTCTCAAAAAAAAAAAAAAAAAAAGACCTAAAGGTTAGATTCCTCCTAAAAAGGGTATCATCTCTCTCTAATTTCCACCATTCGAGTCCCACAACTCGGTTCTAAGTCCGAAGAATAGCAGATCAACACTAGTTGTAGTCCCAGCTTAGAGTTTAAGAGGAGATTGTGACGAGTTCGTGAGAAGCTTAGAAGAAGAGAAAAGCATCAAATGTGAGTTTTCTTTGTAACCATCTTTGTTTGTATTAGGGTTATTACGCATGTTGATTACTAAATTTTGGTTAATTGCAATTGGAGTAAAGTTTGTTTCTTTTTTCCACCGCACATGTCTACCGTTTCCATCAATTTAAACGCAAGAAAAGTGGACAAGAAGAAAGGAGTAAATCACAGAACATATCTCACGCACAAATCATGCGATGGGAACTCACTTGGCGAATAACATCTTCAGCCAAGGAAACCATTATTACGCGGGGAAGGCTCACTAGAAGACAAGAATGGTAGTTGGAATGATGTGACTTCATAGATTCGAAGACGATAATGACAGTTTCAAAGAAATAGAAGTTTTCCATCTAAAGTTGTCTATAAAAGTACATCATCTTCACCAAGATAAAGAAGCACCTGCATGGGTGAGAGGTTTGAATGGACCACAAATGGAGCCTGCATGAGCCAAAACCTAGAGTTAGCCTAACCATTGATTGTACAACACTTCTTAATCTTTTCCTATCATATTGTAAAGCGAAAGCTTCGTGTTTGAGAGGATAAGAGTTCATCCTCTAGCCTCCCTAACTTGTATTTCATTTTCCTCATCTTTCCATTTTATTATTTCTTACATTGTGCTCAGTTATATTGTATAATGGCTGAAGGCCTTCATCCTTGAATACAATGTATCTTTTTACACTTTTCAATCCATCCATGCCTCTATTATTCATCTGTCTTTATGTTATTTGTAGTTTATGTCTATGATGTGCTTTCATTAAGTAATACGTAATTATACCTATTAGTGTGTTAGCTGAGCTACATTGTACACTTGGCCAGTGTATGTTGCCAACTACCCGAGAGGGTGAGTAGCAAGGACGTCGCTAACACACGTAAGGAAGAGTTTTCTCAACCTTGCGAGAAAATTTCCTTCATTTGTATTGTGAAAGGCGTAAGTATGGACTAAGATGGCAATGGGTTATTGTCCTTAAATGTGAAGCACTCTAAGTAGAATAAACAGGTATTACTCGATATAAACCATTTAGCAAATCTTAGTTATTTAGACTCTGGAAGGAAACCAAGTGTGACGTTTACGACTCCAAGAGAAGCTCACATTAAACATAAGATAACTTAATGATTTATATCGCAGTGAGGTGGTCTAGCTTATGCACTTAATAACATGAGACCTCCTTGACCGTCTTTTTAACGCAATTTAGTTCGCTCAATCTTCCATCCTGCCATAATTTATTCTCCTGTGCATGAGTCTCTAGGTGATAGTAAATAACTTCAGTTCTTTTTATATATTCTTTTACCGCAATAATCATAACGCCTAACTGATAAGTAGACCCTAGAACTAATGTCTTGAAACAATACCCTATGTTCGACCTTGGATCACCCAGGTAAACCTACTGTTTTGCTTGCACTTGAGCAAGCAGTAGAAAAACTTGTACTCAACGAAGAGTTATGTATTACACGATAAAGAGGTACATAGTACGTATTTCGCATGCTATAATCATGACCCGTGAGTTATCGCCTAGAATTAAGTACTCAATACAGAAAGATAAGGTGAGCACATTATGCGCAATGAACCTACTTTGTGATGTATTGTAATTGCACTACATAGATGCGAAACTACTAAGACTAAGTCCCAACCAACACACGAGACACAAAATCAGCTAACCCTCCTCCTTTAAGGCATAACGATATACCCTTCCTGATGGCTCATAGTTAAAAATAGGTTCTTCAACCGTACCATAAGTATAGAGTTAACCACATGTATACAATAGGTCTCATGGAATATTTGGACATGGATAAAAACATTTGGAAACATGAAATATTTCCTTGAACGTATTTGAAATATTTCCTTGAAATCATGAAATCATAACATAGCTTGGAAATATCATTCTACTTGTAATGCCTGCGGCTTGTATAAGAACTATTTGGAAATCATAACATACTTTGAAATCACGCTTGGCTTGAAAATTTTTCCTTTATCAATAGCATGGCTTGTATAAGAACTTGAGATCATGTTTAACAAATCATTCTACTTGTAAAGTCTGAAATCACGTTCAATAAATACTTTGAAATCCTGATGTTACTTACAAGCTACTGCTTGTAAGTTTGAAATAATGTTTAACAATATCATTTAGAAATCGTGGTGTTACTCACAATACTTGTATAGCCTTGGTCTCGAAAATTCCTCCTATTCCTCGTTTTGAAAAATTCATATTTTAATCTTAATTAATTCATTGAACATGAAAATATCCAAAAGGTCCTTAAAAATTTCCAAAAATATCAAAACAACACAACATAGCTTGAAAACAGCCCATTGGAGCCCTTTACATGGTTTAGGGGACTGGCCTCGTATGCATGACCTGGGGCTTGCCGCATGCTAACCTCGTAAGAGACGCCGCACAAGTTGGTGCTTTTTGCACACCTTGTGCCGCATTACCCTCTAAGGTAGTGTCATGTGAATTAAATGTCTTATATTTAACTTAATATTTAAATCACATTCAAATATAAATTTCTTTCATAACCAATAAATTTAATATGAATCCAATTCACATTAAATTAATATTTGAACTCAATCAAATATTTTACCTCTCATAAATTAATTTTGAGTCATATCCAAAATGAAATTTATATAATAAAGTTTGATTAAAATATAAACTTTATATTATAATGTGTCACTATACATTATACTAATTTCCAAAGTAAATTTGAACATTTCAATTTACAACTAATACAAATAAATCTCATTACCCTTTGCGAGCTAGGAATGGGACCTAATGTAACTACAAATCAGAAGCTTCAACGATATGAGATTAATTGGCTAAACTCATTAACCACATTAACCAATATTCATTAACTGTGTGTACACTTCACTAAAGACTCACAACTAAACTCTTCTCACTGTAGATATATTTGTGTGTCCACGGATATAGACCAATAACAGTAAGCTAGTCCATCACGAGTGTTCGTAACATTAGTTGTGTCAAATTATCATTTTACCCCTTGGTTACCTATAGTCCTTAAATACTAGTGCTCCTCTAATGAACAACCTGTTTATGGTCCAACCTATAAACAGAAACCCCTCTAGTGCCATAGAGAAAGCAGGAATCTTTGTTCAAGTTCCAGAGACACCATTTAAGGAAACACTCATCTACTTACCCTGAAGTAGGGAAGTAGTGAATTTCATTTTGTGTGATTATGTTCCCAGCTCTCCACTCGGTCTTGTCCCCAAAATGGTAAGCATATTGAGTAAAAAATCTAGCTACTCTCACCCATACAAATCAAAGTGCAATCTCTCACAAACAGGAGTTCATAATATACTCATAATTAAAACTAAGTTATCTAGGCCATCCTAATAAAATAGAAACCTAACTGGTTAACAGAGTTACATCTAGTGGTTACTATTTCATGATCCAATCTTATGCAAACTCACTACATAGGATACTCTCATTCGCATGTCATCTGCACAAACGCGTTGGATCATTGCACTTGTATCAAATACAAAGTGAGTTGTATCCATAGTGTTACCAGGAGAAGGTACCCAACCTTATCCCTATATTATAGTCCCTTTAAGCTAATCTCGAACATCGATCCTTGTATGTCTTTACATACTGTTCAAGACTCATCAAACAGTTGAGGATGTTACTTTATTGGATTTAGGTTATTAAAACAAAACTAATAATATAATTAATAACATTTATTATAATAATAACACTTTATTAATAAATAGCGATCAATGGATTATATTTACTATCTACTAGTTTTAGGGCATAAATCCCAATAGGACTTACTTTTGACCGAATGCCCTCATGGTATCCCATACTTGTCCTAGTCTTATGGTTAACCTCCATGTTGTCTCGTATAGCTCTTGGCTGCCTAACATCCTTCCTCGTCTAGGCTTGCTTCCTCACATGAACAAGCCTTATACTAACCTCTAAACACTTACCCAAATGCGTAGCCTTCCTTGCCTAGCTAACCTTTCAACATTTGGCCGTAAACCTTCCTCATGTGACACCCTTCCTTCGGCCAAATAACCTCTAAACAGTTGCCGCCAAGCTCTCCTCGCGTGCCATCAACCTTCCTTGCCTACAACACTTCTTCACATGGCCATGTCTCTCGCCCAACTAACCTCTCAAGGCATTCCTCGCATGGTCCTTGACCGCCGAAAGACAAGCCTCAAATGCCTATGCACATTCCTTTAGAGGTTAGTTTCACCACTTTGGTCGCCTACTCCATAACCAATGCCTAGCTCTTTAGAGGTTCTCAAGCCTCTTCTTGCCACCCCATGACACTTTTGAATGTTTTCTAGCCTTCCTTTTTAGCCCATATAACCTCGAAACAACTTATGACCTAATTTTGACACTTAACCAAAATTTCTCAACTTTTCTCTTTTTCTAAAGTTTAAATCCAAATTCCAAGTATTTTTACCTTCTTTCCAAACAAATTCCATTTTCTCTTATCCTTGACTAAACTTAGCAAGTTCTAAAGGTTAAAGAAAACCGGTTTCACAATTCTTATCCCCTTAAGAAATTTTTTCCTTGAAATAATATCCAACTCATGGTATCCGTATCTTTTCTTCTAGCATTAATTGAAATATACCATCCTTCTGCTTTCATTTGCAGTAGGAAAGTTACTAACTTGACTTTCTTCTCTTTGGGACAATCCATCACTTTGAAACACTTGTTTAATAGATTCAACCATGCTTCTACGTCAACCAGATATGTGGATCCGTAAAAAACTATAGCACCTAAAGATTTCAATCTTTTGATGCTATGTTTCTTATCAGTTCTAATTTTCATTGTTCCCATTGACTCCATCAATCTTTGGAACATCTACTGGTAGCTTTGCTCATCCATTCTATCATGCCTTAAACTTGACTCACTTTCTATGGCTTCAAGTCTTCATGTTTCACATCATACTAAAGCGAGAGTTGATTGATTATCAACTTTGAATCACCATAAATTTCTATGAATGATACTCTGATTTCCAGTGTCATTTGAAGGCCAAATAACAAAGCATGATATTCAACCACATTATTCACGCACAGTTCAACGAGCGTAAAGCTGTAAGGCAACATATGTTTTTCAAGATAAATGAGGACGATGACTGCCCCCGCACCACTTATTTGCATTTCACTATCAAAGTATACAGTCCAAGGTTCTATAACTTATGTCAAGAAAACCTCATCGTTTGGCAAGTCTTCACATAACTTCCAACCCAAAAGTCTGCTAGCGCTTGTCCTTTTATCTCCTATTGTGGAATAGAGACAATGTCATATTTCTGGAGTAGAACTGCCCATTTGGCTAAGCGTTCAGAGACGATTATCATAGATAGAACATACTTTAGAGGGTCTCCACTAGATAAACCGTGAAGGCTTACATATAATGCCTGAACTTATTGATGGTAAAAAAAAGTGCAAGGCACAAGTTTTCAATGAGAGAATAGTTAATTCTTTGGCCCCAACTAACGTTCTGCTTAGATAGTAGAGAGCACGATCCTTTTCCTTTTCGTCCTCTTGCACCAACAATGCTCCTCGGGACCTTTTTTGTGCAACAATGTACAATATCAATGGCTTTCTAGGTACTAGTGCTCCTAGCACTAAGGGACTAAGCAATTCTTTCTTTATGCTATCAAAGGTACTGTGACAAGCCTTATCCCATACACAATTTTCCCCTTTTCAAGTCAACTTTTGAAAAAGGTGGCACCAATCGGTCATGTTAGAAATGAACCTTCGGATGTAAGCCAACCGTCCCTAGAGACTTCTTAAGTCATATGAACTCTTTGGCCTTGGCATCTTCTAAATGACATCAATCTTGGACTGGTCTATTTTCATCCCTCGATTCCTTACGATGAAGTCAAGAAACTTTCCTGAAGTCGCACCGAAAGCACACTTGAGAGAGTTCATCCTCAACTGATATTTACGAAAGCAGTCGAACACAACTTTTAGATCCTCGAAATGGTCTTGTCATCTCTTGAATTGCACTTGACATGCTTATACAACATATCGTCAAACACTTTCTGCATAGCGCATTGATAAGTAGCATTAGCGTTTTTCAATCTGAAAGGTATCACCTTGTAACGGTATATTTCCTTTGGAGTTTTGAGGGCTATCATTTTTTCATCTGAAGTGTCATTAGTATTTGGTTATATCCAGATGAACCATCCATAAAGGATAATGCCTCGTGTCCAGTAGTTGCATCAATCATGATTGATGTGATGGGCAAAGGAAAATCATCTTTAGAACATGCATTAATCACGACATGAAAGTCTACACAAACGCGAAGCTGCCCGTTTTTTTTTCTGATAAGGACAATGTTTACTATCCACATTGATTATTTGACCTCACAAATGAATCCTGCTTCAATTAACTTGTTGACTTCAACCTCGATTTGGAGAATAAGCTATGGTTGAAAACGTCATTACGCTTGCTTAATCAGCCGATACCTTGGTTTGATTGCAAGATGACAGACTGCTACTTTTGAATCAAGTCCTGGCATATTCTTGTACGACTTAGCAAGGATGTTTGTGTACTTGGTGAGCAAACTCATGTACTTATCCTCTTCTTCACTAGAGAGAGATCCACTAATGAAAGTTGGTGTGGTTCCTGTATTGTACCAAGGTTCACCTCTTTTACCTCATCTATGGTAGATTGACCACCATCCTCTAAACTTTATGGGGCATCTTGCACGTGTTCTTTAGGAGTTTTAATATCCGATTCCTCAACGATGGTGATGTGATGACATGAGGTTTCACCTTCTCTTTGTTTTGAGCCTTCCTTTTTAAGATTAGTTAGTATAACGTTATGCACTTTCAACTTCAACGAACCTTGACTTTTATTGAGAGTAACAAAGATTTTTTTTTCGCTCGAGACGAAAAATTGCCATGAATTTCTCCCTCTCCCTTTGCCTCACAAGGAAACTCCTTACCATGGCAATTCTCGATGTCTGTATGCTTAATTCGGTGCCACACTGACCCGTGAGATGTTGATTCCTTCTTCTTTGTATCTATGTTGGAACCAGTGTTGTCATAGGGGCCTCCATCCCTAATACGATTTAAAATTAGAGCATGGGGTGCTTGTACATTTTTCTTTTTAGTCATGCCTAGCATTTCAAAGGCTAATGGTCTTGTAATCGTTAAGACCTGACATGTGCTTTCCTATTTTCTAGAGATCGTAGTTAGCCTTCGAAAGGCCAAACATCATTCAAGGCTCGGTGCTGATCAATAAATTTCTCTTTCAGCCTCTGTCATGCTCAGTCTTTCAAATATTAGGGCACGTAAAACAGGCAGTCTAATTCGATCAAATGCTGAGGTTCTCTGACTATCACCTCGTTTCTCTTTCATACTATCAACCCCCTCTATAGTTATATGATTGTTGTCAACCAATCTTTCCTTCCCCTTTTTAGTTATATGGATCAACTCTGGCGACTTGTATCCATGTCTTTTTCTTGACATGAGTATAACATATCCTTCTTGTAAAAGCTTCTTTTGGGTTGTAGGTAGCTTAGGTTATTCATGAATTTTTAAGCTTTGGAACTCAACGTGAGCTGTAAAGTCATAACCTACTTTTGCCATCAATTTGTAAGCCTTGGGGTCGAATCCATCTTTCATCCGTCTTTGAGGTGAGTTTTCTTCCGTCAGGTTTATCTTTATCTCTTGCTTTGTTATTTTAGTTAGCGATGTAGTGAAACTTTCTTTTAATACTTTGATGTTGCCAACCTTCAAGCCTTTGGGGGACTCCATGAATGGTGACTCGCCTTTCTTGCGCCTCGACAGAGGGACGTAGTGAAAGACTGGTGGGTTTGAAGTATTTTCATCCTTCAAGATCATACTCTTTGCAGTGGTGCCAATGTATGCCCCATTCTTTCTAGAGTTAAAGGTTCTTGTAATTTCAAATGTTCCCTGCTTGCAAGCAAGTGATTTCTGCTGTAAACTATCTTCTCTTTTTATAAGGGAAATTTCTACCGGAAAATCTTCTGAGATATTATCATTCTTCAAATAAAACTTTCTATCTGCGAAGTGAGACTCAGCTTCTGAGAATGGGTTAGAGTCGACTTTAACCTTCTTTACACAGTCTTGATAAAATTTGAAGCATCGATGTAGTGTTGAAGTTACTACTCCATTTCCATGAATCCAAGGAAGACCGAGTAACAACTTGTAAGTGGTCCTTGAGTCTGTGACATGAAACAATGCACTAGCCTTTCGGTCGGTAATTATAAGTTGTAAGCGTATCATGCCTAATGCTCTTTCGCTGCCCTGGTTGAAACCTTGGATTACTAGCTTGCTATTTGAGAGTTCATGCATCGAGATGCCTAATTGCCTCATAGTCGACTTCGACGTTATGTTGACAGCTGATCCATTATTGATGAGAATTCAGTTAACTTTCTGCTCTCAAACGTATCCAAAAACATACAAGGGTCTATTATGAAGTTCAGATCTTAACAACAAATCCTCATCCAAGAAGTTTATAGACATGCAATAAGGTGCATTCTCATATGCTGTAGTCGAAATACTCAAACTGGATGCTCCTGAATTTAACAATGCATCAATAAGGATGGTTTTGGTTTCTTGAGGAAGTGATATTAGATCATCCACATTGAACCTCGATAAGCCTTTTGACACTCCATCCTCTTCTAGTGATCTTGGAAGGATGCTTTCTTCCTCCGCCGTGTTGATAGCATGACATGCAAGGACTTCTAAAACTTCATCCTAATGATCACATAGAATGTTTGTTGGAAGGAAGTCAGCCAACGTTACTAAGCGCTGAGTTCGAGGGAAATCCTTGTCTTTCTTCTACATGAGCTTAGCCTTCTGATTCTTCTTCTTTTTATTATTTTAAGCCTTATTCTCTCTTCTATAATTTCGGTAGGAGCTGGACTCTTTTTGGATAAGATTCAATTGTCTTTTCTTTCAACAGGTCACAACGATCCACCCTTCATTGTCCTCAGATGTGACTTCCTAATGGAATTAGACAAATAGGCTCAAAGGTTCCGAACTGGACAAAGCTTTCCCTTTGCTAAAAAATCAATCTTGATAGAGGAGCCTGACAAGGCGAGAATTGACATGCAAAAAAGATTATGCAAAGAGTAGGTAAGGTCGTTATCAATGAAGGGTACTCACCTAAACGCCTTGACGAAAAATTATTTATAGTTACCCTTGATTGTACCGTAGATAGAAGCAAGCAAGGGTGTCGAACCCAAGGGAGTGATTGATTTTTCCTTGAATGAAATGCTTGGAAATATAAAGATTAGTAACAAAAGGAAGATAAAAGTATTGAAAACAAATTGGGGAAAATTGTAGGAGAGAATGAGAAGGGGAGTTTGGTATGCAAAACAATTTACAAAAAAAGAGGAGATACTAGATATTGAATTCCAAGATGGTAAGTGAGGAATGGGCTTAGGCTTATATCAAATCTTATCATTGAATCAAAGAAGGTAAGAAAATTGAATTATGCATAGCTTTAAAGAGATTTTGATTCAAGGTTTCCTTTCAAGATCAAATTGCTTGATCTTGGAAGGAATTCTTGAATCAAAATTTAAAAAAACAAGTAAAGAATTTCAAGGGGTTTAGTTTGATCATTGCAATTCTAACTAAACCCATTATTCTTTTCTTTAAAAGAAAACACAAGATGGATCAACAACAACTTTATATTCAAGGAATCAAAGAGAAATTAATTTGTGCTTAAAAAAGGTATTCAATTTAATTCCAAGAATTGTCAAAATCAATTGAAATCCAAAAGAGGCATTACACAACAACTTACCCAAGTCGAATGAAGCATAAACTTCCAATGAAACTTGCTGTGAAACTCAAGAATTTACACACAACCTCTTCCAAAAATCACCTTAAAACCAAACAACATCCAAATCAATTAGTCTAACCTTAATGCATATGGAAATTAAGAAACAACGATACAAAACCCATAATTTCTCATTACAAACAAAACTTTGACAAATTCTCAGCAAAATAATGGTAGCGGCAATCGAACCCAGACAAAAAAAAATTGTGCAAACCGATCAGAATGTAAGTCGGCTTGTGATTTGCGGCTGGAAGACGAAGAATCATTCGGCAGACGTGGCTTCACGGTACGCCACTTCATGTACATTCAGCAGCTTTGCGAATAGACGACTCACGGCGAAGAGACTGCATACGTGGTGTAGCTGTCGAAAACGGTCTGCGGCTCGCTTCGTCAGAACGAGAAAGAGAAAGGAAAGAGGGTGGGCGGCGGCTGAGAAGGATGAACGGAGAAGAAGAGAGGAAGAGGAAACAAGTGAGGCGGCCTGCGGCTAGGGCAAGGAGAAGGAGAAAACGGAAAAAAAAAAGTGAGGGGGGGGGGGGGGGTGTGCATGCGA
Organism: Cucumis hystrix; assembly: GCA_025688845.1. Taxonomy (NCBI): domain Eukaryota; kingdom Viridiplantae; phylum Streptophyta; class Magnoliopsida; order Cucurbitales; family Cucurbitaceae; genus Cucumis; species Cucumis hystrix. Next base: position 10,172,116 of record CM046889.1, read on the forward strand.
GGAAGAAGAAGGGATTTTCTTTTCTTTTCTTTTCTTTTCTTTTCTTATATATTAATAATAATTATTATTATTATTTCTCATATATTTAAATCCTTATTCCTTATCCTTCCCAACAAAACCTAAAATACAATAACACCTCAAAGCTTAAAATCTTTACATAACGATAACTTGATATAAAAATAAAATAAGATAAATATATATATATATATATGTATGTATATATATATTACCTTAAAATTTTGGGGTATTACACTTATTACGTGTCAAGTAGGGTCGTATACATGACTTCTTTTACGTGTCAAGTAAAGTCCTATACTTGACGGTTTTTGCACGTCAAGTAAGATAGTATACTTGACACTATTTACATGTCAAGTAAGATAATATTTGACATTATTTACTTGTCAAGTAAGATAGTATACTGGACACTATTTATCCGTCAAGTAAAATTGTATATTTAACGTCATGTATACCATTTATTAATATACTTAAGATACAAAATTTTCCATTTCCTGTTTCCTGCATTACGTAAATTCGTTTCAATAAAACATATCTATCAACAAAATAAACTCTACAACCAGTAGTTACATAACAAAAAAAATGACAAATAATTTAATATAATAAGTAAACCAACAATAATTTCATTAAACTCAGCAATGTCATCAACAATTACAGAATTCCAATCCAATATAGTCAACTAAAATTTTCTATATGTGGCCTATTCCAAAATCAACAATAATAGTAGTTATCTTATATAACCAAAAACATGTGTGGTATACCAAAATTAAAGTCTATCCCCTTACATCTATTGGCTCGTATGTATATAAGTGTAATGGCTATGAACAAAACATTTACTCAAAAAAAGTCATGGGCATTCCCATATGTTAGCCATTTCAAAATTAACAAGATCATATTTATGTATGTCTATCATATATACTGAGCTAAAAATTCAGTCCACTTCACTCGTACTTCGTCCAATTTAAGTTGTGAGTACAAGCTTCTCGTATCAATCTATAAAACATAAAAAGTCGAGTCGACACTTTGTTAAAAATAAAAATTAGTCATATTATACTATTTATAAAGTTACAATGTATAAATAATAATAAGAATAAAGACTATCTCCTCCAAGCACCACTGCACTCTTAGATAACTTCAAACTCAAAGTCTCAACGATTGTTATTCTCAACTCCTTGAAATCTACAAACAAAAATGAAAATAGCATTAAAACTAAGAACTTTAAGTCTAAATCAAATAATGCCTACAATAAGCAAAAACTAATTCATCGTCTAAATTTACAAGAAGAGAAGAATAACGTAATAATGTCATGCTTTTTTTAGCTTAAGTTAGTGTTAAAGATAGACTTAACCAACAAGCAAAAAGACTTGGGACTTTCTAAAGATAAACAAGAGCATTAAGAAGAATAGGCACAAATGAAGGAAATATACAACATTAGGAGTGCTCTGGACAGACATGAAATTTGTATACCTGTATAGCTTTGTTAGTTCGGCTACTTGTATACCTTTGTAAATAATATCATCTTTTTCATTGAAAGCTTGGTTTGCTTAACAAAATAAATAAATTCGAGGGATATTTGATTATTTTTCACAACGTCCTATCAAAATGCAATAAACTTGATTAATTTGTAATTTTAGACTTACAAGAATCGAGAATAGGAGGATGGCAAGGGACCAATGGATGAGCAATTACTTTTGCTAATGAGTCATGCCATATCTTGAAAACAATTATCCAATGTCAAATTAATCATTTATTAAGAAGATTTAAAGCATCGCATGCACAGATGAGACTTTAAAGCCAATCAAATTTTAGAGGATGCATAAAAGCCATGAAATCCCTCAAAGAGGGTATAAAAAGCGTGATTGATTAAAAATTCACTATGAAGGCTAGAAGTAGAACAAACCTTTAGTCTCATTCTACCGATTAGCTTTGTCAATGTGTTCAAGATAAAGTTGGCTTCTTTAGCTAGAACATGGATAAGAAAGAAAAAGATATGAATTTTTTTTCTATAGTAGTGAATAGCAGAAAATATTCATTCTTGAATTGTTTCTGTCCAGACTCTATTTCTGTAATGTCTGGCTTATAGCCTAATACTTCGGACATAAAGTATGCATATCTATCTAGAGTACAAATTATAACAAATCATCTTTTGTAGCTTATGAAATAGATAGAGTTGCATGTGCTCTTAAATATATATATAAAAAAGAAAGAATAAGAAATTAACATGACATAACATTTCTTATTTAACAAATTTAAGTTGCATTAAACAAAATTTAACAAGTAAAAATGTTCTCGAATATCAAAAACACAGAAACAAAAAATCAAAGGGCAGAAACAACCTACAATTCTGACTCCCTAAACAGCAATGTATAGTGAATGGCAATGTTAATGCATCTAAAACAGAGAAGTTTTCTTTCCCTTCTTGTCTCTACCAATCTCAAAATGCTTGCATCTCTGCATTAAAAAATGATATATGGTACATTAACCAACAAGAAAT
>CM046889.1:10174634-10288202 GCA_025688845.1 Cucumis hystrix
AATGTATAGTGAATGGCAATGTTAATGCATCTAAAACAGAGAAGTTTTCTTTCCCTTCTTGTCTCTACCAATCTCAAAATGCTTGCATCTCTGCATTAAAAAATGATATATGGTACATTAACCAACAAGAAATTAAACGGTGACCAAAATTTCAGTTCTGTCCAAACAAATAGTTGATATCAGTTTAGAGATATATTCTTGGAATACAAAAAACCTTAATAGGATGCTATGAGACATGCTTGCATCCTTGGCATTGCAACCTTAGCACAATATTTTTTGTTGATTTGCTCCAGAAGGAAAGTTGAAAGCTCCCATGATTTCTTGTTCAAGAAGAAGAAACAAAATCTTGTTTTAGGTTGAGCAGATCATGGAAGAGAGTTTCACCTTCGTATAAAAGACAGGCTTGGTTTGTCCACCTTCTCCTGATTTTTTACTATCATAACGACGCTTTCCTTGAGCAGCGAGACTGGGAAAGTCTGAGGCGGTGGGTGGAACGTGTGTAATGCGAGATTGTTCGGCGACCGGCCATTTGGAGTTTGGGTGGTGGATGGAAGACTCGTACAGTGGTGGTCGAGAAGGGGAGCGTCGTGCCATTTCGATTAGAGAAAATTTGTGAAGAAGGAAATTTGGGGGGAAAAGTTGGGTTTTCTTTTTTTTTTTTTTTCAGAAATTGGGGAAAAAAAAGAAAGTTTGGAGAAAAAAAAGGAGAGAAAAAGTTTTGTCTTTAGAAATTGGGGACAAAAAAAAAAATTGAGAAAAAAGAGGGAAAAGTTTATTTTTTTAGAAAATATATATTACTTGACATTTCAATAAATTTATTTAATGAAAGTGCGAAATAAAAAGTATTTTTATATTTTTATACTTGACAAAATAAAAATGTTAAATATACTTAACGTTGTTTCTGCGTCAAGTAAATATTAACTATACTTAACGTGAAAAAAATGTCAAATAAAAGTTGAATTATACTTGACACTAAAACACCATCAAGTAATTAAATTCTGCACTATACTTGACGTGGGAAAAGCATCAAATAAAAACTAACGTAAAATAATTCAAAAAAAATTCATGAAAATTTTGCTTTCTTCAAACTATACTTGACGTTTTGTTCACGTCAAGTAAAAGTTTGCCATACTTGACGCGAATAAAATATCAAGTAAAATCTACCTTATAATTAACACGAAAAAAATGTCAAGTAAAAGCCAACTTAAAATAGTTCAGAAAATTCCATGAAAACTCCGCTTTTTTGAAACTATATACTTGACGTTTTTTCCTTAAAATGGTCAATACTTGACGTGTTTTTTATAAAACGGTCAAGTATGTAAAAGTACTTAGTGTCAATAAAGTAGATTTTGTAGTAGTGACATACATTTATTTTGAATACATATATTTTTCTCATTTCAAAACGAAAAAAGAAAACTAACCTCATGGTCGACAACGAGGGAGGAAGAATGGTGGTGGACAGCAGTCGACAATGGACGACCAGTGGGAGGAGCGACGAATGACGACGAGCAATTTTTCTTCTCTCTTTTTCGTTTCGCTTAGTGTGTGTTGTGTTCTGTGAACACATAACAAATAGAGTCAAGTTTCCACGACGAACGTTGGAGAATATAACTTTCCCGAAGTCATGACCAACGTTTTACTAATGGCGTCAAGAAAAATTTAACCGTAAAATTTATTATTAATCTTTACCCGTCGTGGTCAATGCGTGCGTCAGCCTTAATGTAAACCTTTGCATACGTGTGTGTAGAAACGTCGGGGAAAGTTTAAAATATATATAAATATTTAACCATTCCCCGATGTTTGTTTCATGTGCGTCGGAGATAGTTCAATGGTCTCATAATTATGTGAACCTTTCCGACGTGGTTCTCCTAGTGCATAGAAAAAAAGTTTAATATTAAAATTTTCATTTATGTTTTCCCAATGTTTGTTTCACGTGCGTCGGGAAAAGCTTAATAATAAATTAAAAAATAAAAAATGACAGATAAAGCCCGAAATATTGAATTAAGACGTCGGGCTTCCTCCACTAAACCGACGCCTCTTTGTCTACGTCGATATTGGTTGCTTTTGCTGACGTTGGTTTACCCAACGTCTGTCTCAACGTCGGAAATCTCTCGGTTTTTTGTAGTGAGTACATGATTGTTTAGAAGAAAATTACTCACACGCATATGGTCGATTAATTGCGTGTTAGATGTATTTCTGATATTTAACATTTAGACCTATGGGCTTTTTCGTTCTTCAAAATTGTTTTATATCGTGTAAATATTTTACAGGTTGGTTATATTTTTGAAAAAAAAAAACTCATATACGTTAGAGATGGCAATAGTTCATTGTTGATTGGTCAAACTTTTACGTATTTTTAGGTTTAAAATTTAAAAAAACTACCAAATTCTCATTTACTTGACATATTCGGTAGTAGATTTTTCTAACGAGAAAATTGACACCAATTTATTTAAAATATTTCCAAACACTCTCATACTAAATCCATTATGTAAATAAATGTTAGAACTATATTTTATGGATGACTTTGGGTTAACGAGTATTTAATATAATTAACATAAATAAAATAAATGAGAGAAGCAACCAGCAAGGAAGAAATAGCAAGTTTCAGTTAAATAACAACATTTAGAAAATAAGTCCTTTTTTTTTATTTTTTTATTTTGAACATTGATGTGTCGTTGTGGATCTCCTCTGCTGTAATTGAGGAGAGTGTTAGTGTTAGTTTTGATTTTTCTTTCATCATCAATATATTTTTTTATGGTATACAAGTCTAATTTTGTCCATGGCAATGAAATTTCACTGCAGGAACGGTAGCATCATGTCGAAAAGTTGATGGTATTCTCCTATTTATTTCTTAAAATCTTTTAAAAAAGAATACCATCAATCAATTTTATCGGAAAACTTAAACATAGATTCCTTTTTTTTGTCAGATTACTAGAAAATATGATATATTGGTGAGTTATTAATTAGTTTCTGCTTGTAAGATTGCTTTGCTTGTAAGATTGCTTTACGATATGTGTCAGAAGCTTTAGAAGTCTTTTCTTTTTGTTTTGCATTGTGTGAGACTGTTCATTTAGAATTACTTTTGTCAATGTGGTTTGACATGGATAGGATATGATAAACACGAAAGATTGAACTTGGTTGGTGTTTAAAATTGAACATGAATGTGCTTTGCATTTATGAATGCATTTTGCATAGTTAAAGCAGTTTAGTTGGTCTTTTACTCTTTAAAACTTCTAGTTGTAGGTTCGGTCTTGCTCCAGCATAAAGATACAAGCTCTTTTAGATGAGAAATAGTTGATAAATTAAAGTCCCTCTTTTAGGTTTTGCATTTGCTTTAGCCTATTTTCTGTTAAACAAGTTATTGATTTTGTTTTCAAAAAATTCTTTTTTTTTCTTCTATAAAAGACATCTAAAAACTATGACATCCCATGTATTCTCTCTTATTCTTTTGATAGCTATGTGAGCAACCATTATGTTGGTATGCTTTCAATACTTTCACAGAGATCCCACATTTTGTTCTATTTCAAGGACATAATTCTATTATCAAAGTTTTTAGACTTAAAAGTTAAATTTCTTAGTTTTTTAATGTTATTCTCATTTTGTTTGTAGATTTCAAGAAATTTAGGATAACAATCGAATGAGACTTTGAGTTTGAAGTTATATCTAAGAGTGTTGTGGTGCTTGGAGGAGGGTAATATCTATGTTTCTTATTATTACATATACTTTGTGTTTTATGATTAAGAACAATGATCATAACTTCGTTTTGTAATATGAATAAGAACGATGTTCCTATTTTATAAGTATGTAATGACCAACTATATGTATATTTTCAAGGATATATATGCAAATTTTTAGTTCTTTGATTGAATGTATGGATTGATTCAAGAAATTTAAATAGTTAAATTGATGGAAAACATAAATTCTTGCTTATGTGTTGTCTAAGTTGATCATGTTGTATACCATTGTTGAACTTCAGAACACATGAGCAATATTATATGAGTATTTGAAATTGTACAATTTTTCATTTGAAAAAAAAAAAGGCCTTGACATACAAAACTTGTCAAGAATTAACTCAACTGTCAACTTTTTAGTGTCAAGAAAAGCTTCCATTTGATAGGTATTAAGTGTCAAGGTTAAATATTCTTGACGAATGATACATGTCAAGAATATATAAACAAATTGTTGACATGTAAAAAATGTCAACTGATCTCATATAGTTGACGTTTAAAAAGTATCAAGTACATTTCATCTTTATGATTAAAAACTGTAACAACAAACTTCTTAACACTGGATTACTTGACCTATTTAAAAGTGTAAAGTAAATAAATAGTTGACAAGTAAAAAGCGTCAAGTAAGACTATTTTTGTAATAACAATGTCTTCTACATTTTTTTTTTTTGTCTCTGATTAAGAGAGAGTTAAGGTGTGTATGACAAACACCATATTAGATATTAATGTGCAAGTTTTCTCTTTTGCCGATCAATTTTTCCTCAGACTTAAAACTAAAATAAAACCAACAAAAAAAATGAAAGAAAAATAAAAATATCTCAGTGAAACATGAATGTGTAATTAAAAACTTTAATGCACATTTTGTTACGTCTAATCTATAACCAGCCCTAATTAAAGAAAAACAAAAGAAATTCATTATATTTTATATGGAAAGGACTCTTCTAAAAAAAAAGAGGAGAGCCTTGAGATTTTATGAGAGAGGCCGAGACGAATTTATGCTTTAAAATACAAAAAGGATCAATATTATTTAGAAAAAAAATATAATTAGACATATTCATTCTAACAAACTCATTATTGTAGGATAGAGACCTAATATATATCCACTTATCAAGAACTTTTTTTCTTTTCAATATAATCATTTTTTATATTATATTAGTAAACCGTTAGTTTTTTAAATGAGTGAACCCTACCAACAACACATGAACTTAAATATACAATCCCATTGAAGTTACTATGAATATATATTATACAATGCTCTAAAATACTTCTTTTACCAATAACATAGATATGCAAATCAACAAAAACACATTTCATATCAATAGCCTTTTACTATGTGCTTCGTCATAACATTTTAAATTTTCTACCCCTACTAAGTTTTCCTTTTTTCTTTTAAACTAAATGAATCAACAAACAAAATTCGGTTGAATATAACAAAAAGACTAACAACCCAACCCAAGTACAAATTTATTTGTAATTAAGTAAAACGAAACCATTGAAGATTGTTGGGAAGATAATGGATTATTAACTTATAATGTTTAAAAACATTGTAACAATTATTAAGTTAATTAAAAATAAAGATTGAAAGAGCTAAAATAAGTTAATTGAAAAGAAGAGTATTTATATGGTTGATAAAAAAAAAAAGGAAAATAAACTATATATAAACTATATATTATTATTAATATGTGTGTGTGTGTGTTTTGCACGAGTGGGAAGCATTAATGGAGGTGTCGCATTCTAACTTAGCTTATGGTCTCAGTAAGATACCAAAGATAGAATAAAAGTCAGTTTTTGTGGCCATTACATGAATTTAATTAATTTAGCCTTACGTCCTATACATTCCAATTATGCTATGCATATATTTTTAATTCGTTTTTTTTTTAAATTCAAATTAACTACATTTAACTTTCCTTTTTAATATTATAATTTATAAATTAAAACTTTGGATTATCTATTAACCCTCACATATATAACTTCACATCCTCTTTTAGCTATTTTTCACCTCGTACACCACCTTTTCCTACCCTCTTAAATTTTTAATTGATAAAAAAAAAAAAAGTTAAGATAATAGACACCGATGGATTTACATAGGGGCTAGCGAGGCATGTATCCTTCACATTATCGATTTTTGTATTTTAATATTAATTTTGAAGTGTTCATATTACAATATATACTAAATAATCCTTTATTTTAAACAAAATATGATTGTAGCACCACTACTACAAATTTGGCCTTCTCTGAGGTGTCTGCATGTTAAAAAGTGTCTACCTTGATTGTCTTTGCCCATCAAGTAGGCAGAAAGAAAGCCCGACCATCAAGAAAACTAAAACATGTCGTCAAAAACACTCTCTTGATGGTATTGACCATCAAGAAATGGAACTTCGATGTTTTTTTGTCCATCAATGAAACTGAAAAGTCCATCAAAGAAAATTGTTTTCTTGATGGCGAAAAAACTTTTTCTCCTCTCACCCACCTTAACTCCTTGAAATCCAAATTTATAAACAACTTTTACAAATTTTTAATATATAGGTGGGGATTTGAACCTAGGACCTTTTGTTGAGAGGTACATACAGATGCCAATTGAGCTAAGCTCATGTTGACCGGCTTCTACAACTTCTGCAAATTTTAAAAACCTTAAATTACAAACTTTCAAATCAACTCATTAAAGTTAAACACAATAACTAATTTAATTTTAATAAAGTAACTTATTTCAATCTAATTATAATTACAACAGTTAACGTTTAAGAAAGTAATATTGTATTATTGATTAATAGAAAGTAATAATTGAAAAAAATAGTAAAGATTTAAGAATATTATTAATGAATATCATATTTTCTGAGTCCGTTAAACAGGGTCTGAATTTCGTGCTTCGTGAAAAATAGTTTTTTCTTAATGAACAATGCTCATCAAGATGTCATTTTTCTTGATGGGCCTAGCCCATGATCTTATCCTTAACCCACATAACATAAATTTTTGAAAGATTTAGAAAAAAGACCTAAATTTAATACAAAATTTCACAAATGTACTAACCTAAAATTTATTTTCTTAATTAGGATTTTGTATAGTTTTAGGACAATTTTAAACTTATTGTAACGACCCAACTTTTCAAATCTAAGTCGAAGTCATTATTTTAGCACAAAACAATTTGTTTGACAAAGACATAGTAACTTTAGTTAAAACAATAAGAAAGTCGAAGAAAACTTTATTCGGGCCTTGTTTCAACAAATAAAATTCTAAAGTACTGTTTACCAAAAAAATAACTATTTATAAACTCAGTTCAATCACAAAAAAATATTTAAAACCATCAGCAGAAGCAGTTTAAAAAGACATTTCCCCTATGGCCTTCACGGCTCCTTCTTGTCCCTCGTCGATCTGCCCCTTGAGTTATCTTTGCCTGAAAAATTAAACATAAAAGATGAGTACAAACATACCCAGTAAGAGACCCACTACGGGTCCCGTTAGGAGAAAAATTTACTGTTAACTTCCTAATGGGGTACCTTGCACAGTCACAGTCTTGTGATCCTGAAGGACACATTATCAGTCTAACGCCCCGAAGGACGCACATATCAGTCTAGTGTTCTGCAGAAACACTTATCACTCTAATGCTCCTGAAGAATGCACAATAAGTGGTTATCTCGTAGGACACCTGCAATGCACTTATCCCAATGGAAAACTAACAAATTTTCCCCTCAATCCATTCTAAACCTCTTATCAGTCAATCATAATACAATCCAACTACCTCAACATATAATCCTTTCACTTAATACTCTAACAGTTAACCTATTCCATTTTAACCCAACGTTAGTCGGTAATATTTCAACACATCAATCAAACAAGCTAGATAATCACAACTCTCAGTTCATTGGTACATTGCCATACTTTAATTTCATCTACACCCAATCCAAACGACAATCCACCAGTTCACATCCGCACCATATACAAGCAAAAAAGAGAAAAAAAACTACTATTGTCGTCCTATTTACATCCACATATATATATATATATATTTCCAGTCAATCACAATATACATTCAACATCAAGTATACATCAATCCATGTATATATATATATTTTCAGTCAATCACAGTATACATTCAACATCAAGTCTACATCCATACGTATATATCGTATCCGACATCCCTATTCAATTCAGACATAACCATACAGTCAACACAACTCAAAACTATAGGTGAGTCCAGTAGTAGAGAACCCTTACCTCACTTTTATGCAAGTTCTTCAATCGAAGAAAATCCAATAAATCAAATCCTAAACATAACCAAACAAAAATCAACATCTTTCTAAATAGTTTCATCCATTCAATTTACCCTATAAGTAAATTCCACAACTTACTCTAGAAGTGGAGGATCGAACTCCAACAAAACTTAATGCAAAACTCAAGGATCCAGACTCCAAATCACCAATGTCACCTTCAAGCATAAACACCAATTCGACCAATTAAACAAACATCATATCTCAATGTAATTTCAATGTATAACCTTATAACCCATCAATTTCATCCTTACCAAACGAATTTACAACAAAACTTTGACGCTTTGACAGCCAAATAGAAGCAGCAACAATCGAACCTACACGAAAATCGTGCAAACAAATCAGAGTGTAAGTCGGCTTGCAATTCGCGGCTGGGAGACGAAGAGTCACATGGCAAAAAAAGCTTCACGGCGCACCGCTTCACGTACGGTTGGCCACTGTGCGAACAGGGTGATTTGCGAAGGAGATACGATGCGAACGGTCGAGTTTGCGAGGGAGATACGACGTGAACGGTCGAGTTTGCAAGGGAGAGACGGCGCGAACTGTCGGACGGAGGTGCGATGGCGTGTCGACGCTTCACAGATGGCACCGATCTGAGTCTCTAGCGCTTGACGACGCGCGACTTCCGTTTGGCTTGGCTAACTCGTGGTTCCAGCAGCGTGACGTGTGCGGGAATCGACGGAGGAGCTGCAGGAACAAGACCCTTCGACTGGGTTTTAACCGAACGGAGGAGAGAAAAAAAAACGACGACAGCAACTCGAGCCATGAACGATGACGAAGGCTGCGAGATCGGCGTCGGCTTCAGGTGAACGGAAAAGAAGAAGGTGGTGGGAGGCGGCGGCTGGGTAGGCACGGGAAGGAAAAAAAAAGAAGAAGAAGAAGAAGAGGGGGGGGGGGGCGGGAGAGGGGAAGAGAGAAGGAAAATTGATTTTTTTTTAAAAAAAACAATAATAATAATAATATTAATAATAATAATAATAATAATATATTATTATTACTTTTCCAACTCCTTTTTCCTCATTCACTTGTTTTCTTTCTCACCAAAACATTTATTCTTCCACTAAATGCAATAACATAACACCCAAAAATTAATAAAAAGAAAACTTCAAAAACAAGGTAAATTTGATTTAAATAATAAAAATACCTTAGGATTTGGGGTGTTACACTTATTTTCAATATTTATTATATATGATTTTTATAATTAATTTCAAATTATTTCCTTATTCATGTTAAGCACAAATTTATTAGTTAAATGATAACTTCCTTATTTATGTTACTAATTAATGTATGATTTTATTATGAAAATAGTTTATTTTTAATATAAAATGAATTCCTTTTTAATATGGAATAATATAATAATTAAATATAAACTTATATAACTATTTTCATCACCTTATTAAGAATCTTAGAAATTTCTTCCGACGCCGGCAAGGAGTTCTTCATCATTTCTTTTTGTGATTTGTCACATATATACTGCTGTATATATTCAATAATACATACACACATTTTTTTTTTAGGTTTTGTGATTTTTTCTTATTGCGTATATATACCAATATATACACATATTATATATCCATTCAGTATTTTTTTTTTTATTTCTTACATATATGCTACTGAATAATTCATTTATGTTTTGTGATTTTTTACATATATACTATTGCATATATTCAATAATACACACATTTTTTTTTCATGTTTTGTAATTTTTTCTTACTGCACTTATATACCACTGCATATATAGATTATGTATCTGATCAGTATTTTTTTCTAATTCTTACATATATACTACCGCATAATACATATATTTTCTGTGATTTGTTACATATATACTACTTTATATATTCAATAATACATAAATGATGTTATTTTCAATATACTCAATATACCCTAATGTATTTCGAATACGAAATATAAATTCTTACTAACCTTAAATTTTTGGCCAATTTTTTAAAAAGATCACTATACCAATTAGTCACCGATGTTCTTATTCATCACCGTTTATACTTTCACCAATCTTCTATTATTCGGCGTCTTTTATAAAGAAAATGGAATCAATATTCAACGTATTCGTAGAATGAAACTTTTACATTTAAAAAAAAAATCTAAACCGTAACCCACATCCCTGATTGCTCTCCTTGTTGGTCCACCTTCTATAAACAAATTGATATAAGAACCTTTCATTTATAAAATATACACCGTATTATTCAATATATACTATACTTAAGTGGAATATATGAAAAATAATGAAAAATAAAAAAAGAATGGACGGAGTGAGAGATTAGAAAATGAGAGAGAGATCTAGGAAAGATTTTTGAACAAAATAACCAACATAAAAATAATTAAGGTAAAATTTTATTATAATATTACCATAATAGAATTATTCACTTACCATGTTTACATAGAATATCTAATAAATACAAACATTAATCATAGTCCGCTTTCCTTTTTCTTTTTTCTATTTTTTTAATATATTATTAGTAATAAATATGGATAAATTAGTCATTTGGGTCTTATATTTGTGTAAAATATTGGTCAATATATGACATTTATGAAAATTTTGAGAAATTTAGGTCAATCTTATAATATAGTATACAATTTTAGGCTATATGAGTTAAAGACCCTAAATTTTTTTCTTGATGGGCATTCTTTTTTCTTGATGGATCTTGCCCATGATCTTTTTTTTGTCTGTCCATCAAGAAACCCTAGATCCATCAAGAAATTTCTAAACCCATCAAGAAATCCGAAACAAATATATTAATTTTTTTCGATGATGGTCATTGCAAATAAGAAAATTCATCCCTTGATGGGCCTTGTCCAGCCAGAAAACCTAACTAACTTGATGGGCATTGTCAGTCAACTAATATATTATCCTTGATGTTTATTGTCCATCGAGAAATAGTTTCTTGACGTTTTTGAACCATCAACAAAACTAAGGAAACTTTGTCCATCGAGAAAATCAAGAATTCACATTTTTTTACGTTTTTTCGTATTTCTTCAACAAAATAAGGGCATTTTTCTTGATGTACATGACAGTCAAGATAAACATTGTATCAAGAAAAATATGGTCCTTTGCCATGACTATGAACAAATCAAAATTTGCGTGCATAAAAAAAGAACAACTTTATAGTAGTGAATGATTGATTTGTGTTAGATTCCAAACATTAATCTTTTGTTTTTAAGAAATAAAAAATAGAAGGAAAAAAGGGTTATCGAAAATATATATAGCACTTTCATTGCCATTATTTCTTCCCTTTTATCTTATGTTATTTATTTTTATTACATCAAATTCGATCTACAACTATTATGCCATTTCATATTCAATATATATATATATTTTTTTCATGTTCATCTTCTCCCTTCTTTATATATCTTCGTTTGAATCTCCTCTCTTTTTCTTAGGGGTCGTTTGGATCGTATATGTTAGAAGATTTGTGGGCCTAAAAATGTTGTTTTGTTTAGCTCTCTCCTCGGTGGAATGACGTGGCAAAAAGAGAGTGTTTAAAGAATATTTTTTAAAAAATTTCTATTGGAACCGGGAATTTATTTTGTTTCCTTCTTATTATTCTTTCACTGCTGGTGAAGATTTGTTTTTGGACTGCTCTTCTTTGTATGGTTGTTCGGTTCTCTTTCATAAACGTGCGAAAAAGAAAAGAAGGGTTTTTCGTAGCTACAGTCATTAGAGTAAAAAATGTGAAAAAAGTCTTGGTTGAAGGTCTGCCGATCAAGTTATTCTATAGAACCAGCAACGTGTGTAAGTTATCTTTTGATAATATGATTAGTTGCTGATTAGTTTTCTTTGATGTTGGAGGTTAAAAACTTCCTTAGTAGATGAATTACAGAAATACTAGTTACGTCAAATATGATGAAAGACGATGTTCAGGGAGTGAGTTGCATGATTAAGGGGAGGATTTTGTTTAGCAAAATGAAACTTTGAAATAGTAGGGATAAAGTTCTGATTCAATAAACTTTATCACTGTTAGTACGGAATGAGAGAGTGAGTGTGAATCTCTGTACTAAAAATCATAATAGGTTGATTATGATTTATGATTACCAAAGTAATAAGATCTCTGATCTTGGGTCAAGGACCCCCCAGATGTACATGTTGTGTTATCGAACTGAGTTAACAATGTTGCATGTCAATGCTATCTTTACTTTTTGTTTTCACTATTGTTTCCTCTGTTGTTAACTGTCATCACTCTAAGATTTACCACTGTTATTTCCATTGTTGTTTTTTCTACATATATTGTTTTATGGGTATAGATATTAAATATCTAGGATAGTTAATGCATGTATTTAAATGTTCAAGATAATTAATGTCTAGAACTTAAATATTTGTGTTCAGTTCAATAAACTACTAAAAAATAAAATCAAATAAATATTTAACTAAATGCTAGAGATGAATTAAACTTAACATAAATTAATTTATTGTTATGTTCATTAGTTGTTTAGTTAATAAAAATACAAAATAAAATAATACCAACTAAACATAATTAAATTAATTACTAAACATAATTGAATTAATATAACTAATTATAATATTTTTAAGGGACATTTTTAAAAATAGCAAAATAAATTAAAATATTTACAAGCTATAGCAAAATTTTGGATTCTATCACTGATAGTCTTCTATCACTATAGTATATCAATGACTATCAGTGATAGAATTTGCTATAGGTTGTAAATATTTTATAAAATCTACTATTTTTATGAATTCTCCAATTTTTAATTAACAATAATTGTAATACCCCAAATTTATTAGGTAATTCTCTTAACCAAATTGTCTATTTTATTAAGATTTTTCAATTTTGGGTGTTATTTAGTTTTGTGTGGAAGAGAATTTAATTTGCTCATGATGAGCATTTGCATAAGGTTTTAGAGACTCTTCGAGCCAATAAACTTTATGTTAAGTTTTCAAAGTGTGAATTCTGGCTGAAGCAGGTGACTTTTCTTGGTCATGTGGTATCTAGTGAGAGAGTTTCTGTAGATCCATCAAAGATTGAATACCAATTGGTCTCGACCTTCCATAGTTAATGAGGTTCGTAGATTTATGGGTTTAGCAGGTTATTGCCGAAGGTTTGTGGAGAACTTTTCTCGTATAGCTACTCCTTTGACTCAATTGACTAAAAAAGAGACTCCTTTTGTATGGAGCCCAGCATGTGAGAGCAGTTTCCAAAATCTTAAGCAAAAGCTTGTTACTACATCCTATGAGAAAGAAAGAACTATTCAGCAGGGAGACAAGAAGTCGACCGCCTACTAATTTGGAAGAAGTGTCCCAGAGGTGCAGTACTCAGTCTTCAGTCTCAGTTGCCGAAGCATAACTTCAATCGACAAAAAGAACCCTCCCGGTTCTTACAGTGCCAGATGGATCTAACAGTTTTGTGATTTACAGTGATGTCTCTAAGAAGGACTGGGTTGTGTCTTGATGCAGCAAAGTAAGGTGGTTGCTTATGCCTCTCGACAGTTGAAGAGTCATGAGCTTAACTGTAACAACCCAACTTTACTAGAAGGTTGAGGTCATTACTATTTAAATAAGTATAGTTTTTTTTTTTTAAAGGAAAATTAATTTAAAAGTTGAGAAAAAAATTTAAATAATAAGAAAATAAATAAGTAATTAAAGTGGTAAAACAAAATACTAGTTTGGGCCCATAAAATAAAAGAAATACATTCAAATAAGTATACCAAAGTTCTGAAATCCAAAAATATAATTACTGAAACATAAATGCGGAAAAGCTGAACTATTCCCTATGGTGATCCACGGTCACTTCTTATCATTCGCCAGCTTGCCCTTGCCTTTACCCTTACCTGAAAATTAAACATTTAAAAGAATGAGTATAAATTTATACTCAGTAAGAGACCCATACTTAGTCTCACTATGTGTTGTTAGTCTCTTTGTTAGAGTCCTGAAATTAAGTACCACGCGCTATGGTGCTCCCGAACGTACACTATCCAGTAGTCCCATCGGGACTGAACTGGGCTCTCGGTGAACCCGAAGGAATCACCCTAAAGGAGAGTCGGGCTGTAAGTGATCCCGTCGAATCACGTCTCAATAACTACTCAGACATATATAGGGGAGGACCTTGATGGACCCCTCGTGGTACGACTCTAACCAGCAGACCAACAGAACACTATAGGCTATACATGCTCAACATAATATAAACGTCTCAGCTCAAGCACACATAACTCAAAAATACATATAATCACATCATGCATCAAAGGTACTGCATCTCAATCAAAAGGGGGAAAAATCTCTTACCTGGAGATCTGCTAAAATAATTCACTGTTGACAGTCAATTCCTCTCAATACTCGGTCCTAAACATAACAAAAATTAACATTAATAATTTTTGTCAACTATCACCCTACTGTTTAATTTAAGCAACCAAACTTATCCAAGCTTACCCCAAGATTAGGGTTGAATCCAACACCACCTTAACTGGAAAATTCATAGTCCAATTTCCACCAATTTCACTTGAACCTTCAAGCAACCATAGATCAACTTATTCCAAATACCATCTCATTTAAGATAAAAATATTTAATTGGGTGTACCAAACCCATACAAACTCACCCCAAATGGCTCCAAACAAGGAACGACTATGAGGACAGTCGGCTCGGGCGCGCGGCTTGTAGAGGAGAAGAATGTGTGTGGCTGGACGCGTACGGCTGGGCGCGTGCGGCTGGAGACGGACGTGTGCGGCTGAAGAAGGACCCACACGTGCGGCTGCGGCTTGCGACTCGGAGAAGACGGACGCGTGCGACTGCGGCTGAACGCGTGCGACTGCGGCTTGCGACTCGGAGAAGACGGACGCGTGCGGCTGCGGCTGAACGCGTGCGACTGCGGCTTGCGACTCAGAGAAGACGGACGTGCGGCTGCGACTTTCAGAAGTGCGGCTGGAGGTCTCGACTCCGATTCAGACGACGCGATGAAGGTCAGATGGCGGCGGCGGTGACGTTCGACGTGCGGCTGCCAGTGGAAGGGACGGCGGAGATGAGAACGGTAGAGGTTCCTTGCGACGGCTAGGGTTCTTTGTGAGGAAGAAGATGATGAATAGTAACTATGGCACGCATCCCGAGGGTGTATTTAAATAAATAAAATTCTAATAATAATAACAATAATACCATTAATATTATTATTATTTAATTTCCCCCAAATAACTCCTCTTTTCCTTCATCTCTTCCTATTCCCATTTAATTTTCCCATAAAACTTCCAACTTAATTTAATTCACCAATCACAAATTCAAAACCAAATAAAATAATAATAAAAAAAATAACCTAATAGTTTGGGGTGTTACATGAACTATCCTACACATGATTTAGAATTGGCAGCAGAGGTTTTTGCACTTAAAATTTGGAGGCATTATTTGTATGGTGAAAAGATACAAATCTTTACTGATCATAAGAGCCTTAAATACTTCTTCACTCAGAAGGATTTAAATATTAGACAACGAACGTGTCTTGAGTTAGTAAAGGATTATGACTCTGAGATATTGTATCATCCTGGTAAGGCGAATGTGGTAGATAATGCTCTTACTAGAAAAGTATCACATTCAGCAGCACTTATTACCAGACAGGCTTCATACATCGAGACTTTGAGAGAGCTGAGATTGTAGTATCATTAGGGGCAATTAACTCTCAGTTAGCTCAGTTAACATTGCAACCAACTTTGAGGCAGAAGATTGTTGTTTCTCAGAGTAATGACCCTTATTTGGTTGAAAAGCATCGCCCTGTAGAAACAGAGCAAGCTGATGAGTTCTCCATATCCCCTGATGGTGGGCTTTTGTTTAAGAGACGTTTGTACGTGCCAACAGACACTACAGTTAAGACTAACTAGTTGAATGAAGCTCATAGTTCTCTATTTCCATGCATCCAGGTAGCACAAAAATGTATCAGGATCTAAAACGAGCTTATTGGTGGAGTAATATGAAGAGGGAAGTGGAAGATTTTGTTAGTAAATGTTTGGTGTGCCAGCAGGTTAAAACACCAAGACAAAAATCAGTAGGTTTGTTGCAACCTTTAAGTGTGCCATAGTGGAAGTGGGAGAATGTGTCTATGGATTTCATTACAGGACTGCCTAGAACCCTAAAGAGTTACACAGTGATTTGGGTTGTTGTCGACAGGCTTACGAAATCGGCACATTTCGTCCTAGGGAAATCCATTTATATTGCTAGTATGTGGACAGTTATATTTGACTGAGATTGTGAGACTGCATGGAGTGCCCGTATCGATTGTTTCTGATAGAGATGCACGTTTTACTTTCAAGTTTTGGAAGGGACTTCAGACTGCCATGGGCACGAGGTTAGATTTCAGTACAGCTTTTCACCCACAGACTGATATTAGCTTGTGCATTAGAGTTTCCAGGTAGTTGGGACTCTCACTTGCATTTGATGGAGTTTGCTTATAATAATAGTTTTTCAGGCTACTATTGGCATGACACCGTTTGAGGCCTTGTATGGTAAATTTTGTAGATCTCCTGTCTATTGGGATGAAGTTGGTGAACAGAGATTGATGAGTCCTGAGTTGGTTCAGTCTACTAATGAGGCTATACAGAAGATTAGAGCTCGTATGCAAACAGCGCAGAGTGGACGTAAAAGTTATGCTAATGTGAGGCGGAAAGATCTTGAGTTTTGTTGTGAGAGATAAAGTATTCTTGAAAGTAGCACCTATGAAGGGTGTTTTGCGATTTGGAAAGAAGGAAAAGTTAAGTCCTCGTTTTGTTGGACCATTTGAGATTCTAAAGAGAATTGGCCTTGTGGCATATCGTTTGGCATTACCACCATCACTCTCAGCTGTTCATAATGTAAAACCATTGGAGATTGATGTGGATTTGAGCTATGTAGAACAACTAGTTGAGATTCTGGCTAGAGAGGTTAAGATGCTTTGTAACAGAGGAATTGCTCTAGTAAAAGTTTTGTGACGGAATCATCAAGTGAAAGAGGCTACATGGGAAAGGGAGGATGTTATGAGAACTCGCTATCCAAAGTTGTTCGAAGATTAGAACTTTCAAGGACGAAAGTTCTTTAAGGAGGGAAGAATGTAACACCCCAAATTTATTAGGTAATTCTCTTAACCAAATTGTCTATTTTATTAAGATTTTTAAATTTTAGGTTTTATTTTATTATAGTGTTGTGTGGAAGAGAATTAAATTTGGTGGAAAAAAGAAAAAAGTGAAAAGTTTAATAATAATAATAATAATAATAATATTTTAAAAAAAAATTATTATTATTATAAAATAATGAAAATATATTATTATTATTTATTTTTAGATCTACGTGTGTCTCCTTCCCTAAAATTTTGTTCATCTTCTTCTTCTTCAATCTCCAGCCACCGGTCGCCCTAGCCTCCCTTCTTTTTCTTTCTTCGTTCAATTTCTCTGGCGTCGCTGACCGTCTCTTCCTCGTTCCGTGCTGCTGACCGTCTCCTCTTCTACCTTCATTTAGTTCGACATCAAATTGACTAAGTCGCGCCGCTATATCTTTTCGTACGTCGTTTAGCAAGACCGACCAACCAAACCGACCTTCGTTCGTCTTGCGCCAATCGAGCAACTCTCATCCTGTCGAAGTCAAAGTCGAAATGTTCGTTGTGGATCTGCGTCGTTTCCCCAATTCATGAAGCCACCGTTCCGTCCTTTCTGCTTGGCCGATCACCCACTCCACGTGTCATTGTGCGATATCTTTTCTTTCAGTAGCGAGTTGCAAGTCGAGCATGCGTTCTGTTCCAAATTTTTCTTGTACGTTGTCGCTTGGGTCGTCTTGTGCACTAGCGTTTCTACCTTGCCACGAAGAGTAATGAGTTTTGCTGGTAAGTTGTATTGGTGGGTTTATTGATTCTACATTGTAGTTTTCTTGAGTTATAACGTGAATCAATTAATTAATTTGTTATTCATCCTTGAAGGTGTTGGAAGTAGCATTGGAGCTCTTGGGTTTCACAAAAAAATTTATACTTTAGTTAGAGTTTGATTCTCCATCTACTTGGGTAAGTTGTGAATTTCACATTGGATTGAATTTAAGTGAACGTTATTGTTGGAGAATATGTTGAGTTTCTTATCTTGGTGGTTAGGTTTTGCTTCATTGGATTTAGTTCGATCAAGAAGCTTAGGTAACATTAAGGTAAGAGATTTTCTACTACTGATCCCTATACGAAAGTTGTAAAGTATATTGACTGAATTGAGAAGGCTGAACTGACTGAATTGAGAAGGCTGAACTGACTGAACTGAGATGGATTGACTGATATGTGAATTTAGATATAATGACTGAACTAAGAGCATTGAATTGAGGGTTGTTGACTGTTATGTTATACATAGCGTAATGTAGATTGAATTGACTGAACTGGGGTGGGTGACGCTTATATATAAGTATAACTGTTTGAGGAACCGTTATGCTGATGTATATTATGTACTCGTTAGCGTAAATTGACTGTATATGTGTTGAACTGAAAGAATGATATGATGGTAGCTTGAATTGTAATTTGTTTGACTATTTAAAATGTTAGATTGGACTGAGGGGAATTATTAGCTTTATCTATAGGGTAGTGTGCCTTGTAGGTGTCCCACGGGATCACACCTATTGTGCATCTTTTGGAGCACTAGACTGACTAGTGCATCTTTCGGGAGCACTAGACTGATATGTTCATCCTTTGGGAGCATTAGACTGATTATGTGCATCCTATGGGATCACAAGACTGATATGATGCAAGGTACGTCCCAATAGAAAGTTAATAATTTTTACCCCTAGTGAGACCATTAGTAGGTCTCTTATTGGTATAATTATACTCACCCATTCTTGTTTAACTTTGCAGACAAGGATAGTACGAGAGGCAGACCGACGAGAGACAAGAAGGATACATGACTGCCATATGGGGACCTAGTTTTTTTATAAAAAATTTGTATCCGCTTATGGATTTAATTTTTCTGATTGAACTGAGTTTATGGATAGTTATTTTGTAAATAGTACTTTAAAAAAAAATTATTTGAAATAGGGCCAAAACAATGTTTTTCCGTGATCATTATGATTTCAAATAAATTTTACCATATTTTATGTCAACCAAAGTATTTTGTTTAAAATAACGATTTCGGCGTATATAGAAAAATTGAGTCATTACAATAATAATTTATATTAAATAGCTACGATAGCGTAAAATATTAATGGTATAGCTATAAATATTAATGGTAAAAATATGGGACATTTTTAAAAATAGCAAAATAAATTAAAATATTTACAATATATAGCAAAATTTTAGATTCTATCAATGATAGTAAGTGATAGACTTTTATCACTGGCTATCAATGTCACTAATAAAAGGATATCACTTGCGATCAAATGTTTGTTATTAAAATTTGCTACAGCTTGAAAATATTTTGTCAAATTTGCTATTTTTGATAAGTTTCCTAAAAATATTAGTTGAAAATTATTAACTCTAATAATATATTAATATTTAGCAACTAATTAAAGGGGGTTTTAAAAAATAGAAAAAAACACAAAAATATTTACATCGTATAGAACAATTATGAAAAAGGAAAAAACCAACAAGCCCACAACATGAAATAACAAAAATACTACTCTGCATTTGATTGGTCAAGCGTGAAAAATCGATTTTGTACCCAATCTAAAAGATCTTGTACTAAAGTTAAACAATCCTTGAATCCTTGTACTCAGTATAAATGATCTTCTACCATTGAACCCAACCTAAACGATCTTGTACCCTTGTACATAGTCCAGACGATTTTGTATCAAGTCTAAACAATCTTTTACCAAATCTAAACTATTTTTGTACCCAATTTAAACGATCTTGTATTGAAGCTAAACAATCTATTAGTGATGTTGGTCTATCTCTTGTCTATCTAGGATAGACAACTGATCATTTAGATATTAGTACAAGATCGTTTAGATTCTGTACCAATACCGTTTAGATCTTTTACCAAGACTAAAAAAAGAAGATGAGAGATGAAGAGAGAAGAAATTCTAAAAGTGGAAATGAAGAAATTACAGACAATAAGTGGAAATATGAAAAAGAAGGAGTAATGATATGAAAACTAATAATATAAATAAGAGAAGAATTAATCACAAAGAAGAAAAAGAAAAAGAACTACAAAATCGTCCCACAATAATCAAAATCCAATATGAACAAATATGAAATTTATAAAAAGGTAATTGGTTTCTTGGACTTTTCTTAAATTGTTATACGTCGTAAATATTTATCACTTTTGTTATATTTATGTAAATTTACCTTAATTAAAATAAGAGACTTTTGCAAAAATAGCAAAAAAAAATTATGATAATAGAGTCCATGTCACAACATTTTTTAAATTTGCAAAAGTAGCAAATTTAAAAGTGATGACCCTCTGATAGCCCTATGATTACCGTCTGATATTACTAATTTTGTCATATTCGCAATATGAAAAAATTGGTTACAGGAGTTGTTTTTTTCTAAATGTTTTTGTTATTTGATGCAATTCAAAATTTGTATTAATTTATAAACTAATTAAAATATATTTTTGCTGTTCATCAGACATAAAAATCTACATTTTTGTATGCGAAACAAAGAGAGATATTATTAATGTGTCTGAAATTTTGACCAGAAAAACATGTGAACGGAAGAGTAAATAGGTTCATATTTAAAATATGTGCAGCAAAAGTGCTAAAATTAAAGAGAGACAGTGACCTACCTTATGGTGAGATTTTATGCTTTTTTTTGTGTGGTTGGTGACAACCCTTCACTTCCAAGATTATTTACTCAGTTTTTATTATTGTTAGTTATTATTGTTATCTTCTTGTTGTTGTTATTATTGTTATGAAGTTGCTTTTCCACAATGTGTGATTGAGATGGGAGGGGAAAGCAACTAGACACCCATACCTTTCACCTTTTAATTTTTATTTTTTTGCTCTTTACATTTGTATCGTCCCATCAACTTGAGTGTTCAAACTAATTTTTCCTTTCTGCCTTTTCCTTTTGTAATTTATAATTTATATTTACTTAATTCCTACTACAATATTCTTTATCGTATAATTTATGTTCAGTTAATATTATTTTTAGTCCATTTATTCAGTATAATCAATTTTTTACGGTATTTATTGTTATTTTAATATTTTAATTATCTGTTTATTGAAATACTAATCATTTGTTAATGTAGAAATTTTGAGAGTCAAATTGTATATAATGCTTGATGTTTAGGAGTCAAGTCTTTGAATGTCTGACATTGATCACTAATATGTTTTTATTTATTTATTTATTTCATATTTATGTTTCTTAAATTATGTTTTCCTTGTACATTGTTCACATTGGATTTATTTCGATTTCTAATTTAACTTTTTCTAATGTTATTAAGTTTATGAAGGGGTTGCCACTCGTATGGACACGGGGAAGTCACCTAATTGTATAAAGGTGAGTTCTCTCTCTGTCCTTACTTGTGTTTTACTTTTCCCTGTTGTTTTACTTGCGTGTAGATCTGTGTTTACAGGGAATAGTTTCCCTGTTGTTTTACTTGCGTGTAGATCTTTGTTTCATTAGGTTTATCAAGCATAAACATAGTATACACCTTTTTTCTATAAGATGCCACATTCTAAACCCTTTAACTCTCTCTATAAATCCTAGGAACATTCATTTTATAGCTCTAGGTTTTAATTTTCCCTGACTTTGATGGACATATCATATACAACCAAAGATTCTAAGGTTTTGTAAATTAGGAGGATGTTTAAACCATTTTTATTCAGGTGTTAGGAAGTTTGTAGAGTGATGGGGGCACCTATTAAGGGTGTAAACAGTATAAGAAACACTTCTGCCCAGAATTTTTCTGGAATTAAACCATTAGACATTTGACATATGTAAACAGTATAAGAAACACTTCTACCCAGAATTTTTCTGGAATTAAACCATTAGACATTTGACATCTAACCCTATCCATTATGGTTCTATTTAACCTTTCAGCAACACCATTTTGTTGAGGGGTATATCTAACAGTCCTATGTCTCATTATTCCATGTTCTTTACAAAAGTTATTGAATTCCTCATTACAAAATTCTAAACCATTATCAGTTCTTAAACATTTAACTTGTTTACAAGTTTGTTTTTCTACCATGGTTTTCCATTCTTTAAATTTTCCTAGAGTTTGATCTTTAGACTTTAAGAAATAAACTCAACTCTTTCTAGAGTAATCATCAGTAAAAGTTAGAAAATACCTGAAATTATTTAAAGATGGTATTTGTGAGGGTCCCCATAGGTCGGAATGAATGTAGTCTAGGATAGCTTTGGTGTTGTGATCAGCCTTTTGAAAACTTTGTCTTGTAGACTTGCCAACTACACAATGCTCACAGAAAGATAGCTTTTCAGCCACTCCTTTAGGAAGAATTCTCTGTTCTGACAACAATTTCAATCCCTTTCCACTTATACGGGAAAGTCTTCTATGCCACAAATCCCCTTCAGTTAGAATATCATTATAAACAATTAGGGAAACATGGTTCATGGACACTTCTTTGATGAGAAAGAGTCCATTGATTCTTAAACCGACAAGAACAACCTTGGAGTCTTTTAATATTTCAAACCTTCCAGTAGAGCCCTAGTATTCACAGCCTATGGAGTCTAGCATGCCAAGGGAAATTAGGTTTCTCTTTAAGGATGGAACATGCCTCACATTCCTAAGAACTGTTGTTGTCCCATCTTTGAACTTAAGTGTAACAGATACAATGCCTACAATCTTACAAGCATTGTCATTTTCCATGTATACTAGATCTTCATTCCACCCTTTGTATGTTGTAAACCATCCCTTTAATGCTGTCATATGGAATGAACACCTTGAATCAAGTACCCAATCATGAGTATTTATTACCTTCTGTTTGAATTGAATTTTCTGAGATAGTTAAGGCATCTGAATACACAAATGGGGCTTGGTCTACTACTGATGCTTCTGCCTTAGGTTCTTCTTGCTGTTTTTCTTTTTGTTTCTTTTGATTTTGCTTTTTCTTTAGGAAGAAACAATCTTGTCTGAGATGTCCTTTCTTGTGGCAAAATGTACATTCAAGCTTTGATTTATTTTTCTGATTCTTGTGTTCTTTTGAGTTGCTTTTGCTCTTCCCTTTTGAGAACAAACCTTCACCATTAGTTTGATCTTCTTTCTGTGAATTAAGTTCCAATTCTCTGGTTTTTACTGCTGAAATAACATCATCTGTGGTGATTTTTTGTCTTCCATATTTGAGAGCCATCTTTACTTCTTTGTATGCTTCTGGAAGTGAGTTTAGTAGAATAAACGATTCATTTTCATCACCAATCTTGTCTCCCAATTCTTCGAAATCTGAAGACAGCTTCTTGAATTCTCCAAGATTTTCAGTCAAAGATTTGTTGCCATCCATCTTGAAGGTAAAGAACCTCTCCCTTACGTATGCACGGTTAGGTAGATCTTTGGTCCTGTAGATTTCATCCAACTTTGTCCACATTCCATAAGTCGTTTCTTCACCAATGACCTCCCTAAGAACATTGTCACTTAGGTTTAAAACTATGGCACCATAGGCTGTATTCTCCATAGTTTCTTTGTCTTCTTGAGTCATTGTTTTAGGTAGCTTTTCTGGATCCGTGAGGGCTTTCAATGCCTTTTGCTGGCCGACTATGGTTTTGATCTTGGCTTTCCATAAGGTAAAATCTCCCTTACCATCAAACTTCTCAATATCATACCTTGCTACTGCCATCTTTGAGTTTCTTGAAATCAAGAACGTAATTCTTGGAGCTTTCTTGAATCTTTCTGCAGGCTCTGATACCAATTTGAAGGGGTTTCCACTCGTATGGACATGGGGAAGTCACCTAATTGTATAAAGGTGAGTTCTCTCTCTGTACTTACTTGTGTTTTACTTTTCCCTGTTGTTTTACTTGCGTGTAGATTTGTGTTTACAGAGAATTGAAGAAGCTCTCAAGACTTTCTTGTTCTTTCTTTCTTTACTGTATTTATGGTTTTCTTCTTTCTTTTGCTTTGGATGATGGTGAGATGAAGAGAAGATGAAGAGAGGAAGAAGGAGAAGATGAACACATAAAGGTTTTAAAGTGGTTCGGCAAATGCCTACGTCCACTATGCTTTGGGAGTCAGATATTATTTCTTTTCAGTTTGTTGTGTGTTTGTGTGTGTAAAATATCAAAGAGATACAGAGTATTTATAGACTACCCTATGACCTTTAGTTGAATTTTAGTTAGACAAGAAGTTAAAACTTACATATTCGACTATATGTCTTTTAAAGAGATAACTGTTTTAGTAAAGAGTTTTCCCACAGTTTATCTTTTAAAAATGTCTTTTAGTGTCGTTTAGAAATTCTAATACTTACCTTTATTATGTGCTTTTTGAATATCAAGAAAACTAAATCTATTGTTTCAAAAAGTCTTCTAACAATCTGGTTTTTCAAAGACCATTTTTCTTAAAACGTCATACAGCAGAATCTAGAAATTTCAAGAGTCCAATTTTCTAAGTTTTGTGGTTGGGA
Source organism: Cucumis hystrix (assembly GCA_025688845.1). Taxonomy (NCBI): domain Eukaryota; kingdom Viridiplantae; phylum Streptophyta; class Magnoliopsida; order Cucurbitales; family Cucurbitaceae; genus Cucumis; species Cucumis hystrix. The sequence continues at coordinate 10,199,076 of CM046889.1, forward strand.
TCTTATCGTTAAAAATTCAATATTTGATTTCGAGAAAAAATAAAGTTAGTTAATGTTTGATTAAAAGAAACTTCATATGTTAAAAGACTATTTTTATGACTTTTCAAAAGAAAACGAAAGACAATTACTCTGATGAATTTTGAAAATCTGTAATAGTTTCTTATATTGTTTGAGGCAAGGAGTTTTCTTCAATTATAATACAGTTAAATTGATTGAAATTGTTCCCATTATTTTATGGAATAGTGACTTCAAATATTGAGCAAATGAGGTATAAAATAAGACATTATTTTAAAAATCTTTACTTTCTAAATGAATTTTATTTAAATAATGATTTTTTGAAAAGCATTGAGGTGCTCGTTACTCAAACATGAATGTTAAACACAAAGCACATACAATAAATGTAACAAGAAAATACAAACAACAAGTAAATAGATAAAGACGTGCAAAAGTTGGCAACTCGATCAGTGAAATTCACCTACTTTGGAGGTAGTGGGCTCGAAAAAACAATCCACTAATATTAATTAAAGAGTTCAACAACTTACCATGCAAAACTTATCTACAACATAACTAATATGGTGATTCACATAGATCTCAACTCACCGATTGATAACTGGTAGAAATACAAGTTATTATGGCCTGTTAGGTAAAACAATGGAGTTAGAAAGCAAGATAAGAAACCAAAAAACGCGTAGCTTTTGTTGCAAATTTATAAAGTTAAGATAATACAACTTATATAATTAAGTCACCACGCCTGATTAACTACATTTTAAAGTCTTTTTAAACACATGAATATGAAAAGAAGAAATGAAACGAATTGAAGAAGAATGCATTCAAAGACCTAGTGACAAGAAGTTGTCTAACGATCCAAATCATGAGGCATTCTAACTACAATTTCATAACGCATGCTGATTCACTAAAAGACAAAAGTTGGAGTTAGAGTTGATGTGACTTGTAATGGTTGCTTTCTGCACTGACAATTGCAGAGGATAAGGAAAGTTGTGCAGCAAGGCACGGGTATTTCCAGCCCAAATATGCCTATAATAATATCAACTCCACAATGAAAAAATAGGCTGAGGAAGTGGGAGTGTACATAAACTAAGAACCCCTTCCTCGTCTGTAGAAGTTTTCGTACCTTCACCTCTTCTTCAATCAATTTCTGGTTAGGATTTAGAGAGACATTAGAGAGAGAAGCTCAGAAACCATTCCTCTAACTTGTAATAGAGCCCAAGGAATGCACACCAGTGCATTCTGCGACTTGGCACCACTCTTTACTTCCCATTTTTGTATCTTTTTCATGTATTGTTTGAATCTTGTTATTCTCATGGCCGAGAGGCCTACATTAATCCATACAATGCATATTTATTATCATTGTCATTCTCTCATCTCCTTACCGTTCATCATCTTATTTAAGTGTTTTAAGTAGTTTAAATCCTTGTGTTGTGTACTTGATAAGGATTCTTTATTTATAAGACTCATCGTGTTTAGTCTGAGCTTAATGGCAACGCTTGATTCTCTTCGAGAGAAGGAATCGAGCACTGGTCGACAACTACTCGAGAGAATAAGTAGCAAAGACCTTGGTAAACACGCGCAGAAAGGAGTTTGGAAACAAACTTCATTTTGGTGTTTTATCTTCATCATCTGTGTCCCGAAAGATGAACAAGTGTGGCGTTTAGGCACCAAAATGATACTCGCCTTAATGAGAGAGAAAATGTGATGCTTAAAAGTAAAGAAATCTAGGTATATATCGCATAGCTCATTTTCATCATTTGTGTCCCCGAAAGGCAAATAAGTGTGGTTTTTAGGCGTTGAGAAGTTGCTTGCCTTAATGACCCCATAAAATAAGTGGAATACATTCCATCAATTAGACTAAATTGAGGAAAAATCCCTCATCTAGTTAAGAAAATGACAAATTCTTACAATTTCTCAAAATCTATCATAGGATAGTGTTTGGATAAATATATATTTTCTAAAATTGACTAAATTCATTTTTTCTTGGGATCAAAACTCGGACTCCCAAAAATATTTATCCCTCACCCAAAAAATCTATAAATAACATACTTCCAAACGTTTCTAGATTCCATAATAGGATTTTTTTAGTGACATCGATGTGAGTTATTAAAAAAAAGTTGATTAGGAAACCTTATGAAATATATATTTAATTTTAAACTTTGAAAAATCATAAAAATATAATTTTAAAGCAAAAAAATTTAAATAGTTAAAAAAAAAAAGAAATGTAAGAAAGATTTCAAAACTACTTGTTATTTACATTAAAATAGTAAATAGAGGTTAAATAGAAAATAATGCACAATAAAATTAAATATGTCACATAACAAATTAAGCAAATAACATAACATTTTTTACAAAAATGTATTGGGCATTGATCTCGGACAATCAGACTCCTAAAGAACCAGCTTCCTGACCTCAAGGATTTAGAAAGAACGAACTATCAGATATTTTTAAATTCCATCATCAAAGTTTTTTTATGATAAAATGTAAAGAGAAAAATGATGTAAAGAAAGAAATCAAATTAATTAACTATAATGCAAGATAATATCATAGTAGATTGTCAAAATGAATACAACCTAAAATGTCAAATAAAGGAGTAAAATGTCAAATAAAGGATGCTATAGGATTTTAAAGCAATGGTAGTAGTAATAATAATCACGATAGTGATGAAAATAAATGAAAAGGAAAGAAAAAAAAAGAAAGAAGAATATAATAATGGTAAAAAGATAATAATAAGAAATAAATGAAGAAAGGAAAGTAAAAGAAAAGAAAAAAATAAATAAGTAAATAGAGAAAAAAAAGAGCGGTGTAGGCGAATAATAACAATAACAACAATAATAATAATATAAAATATTAAAAGAAAAAGAAAAATAATAGCATTATTAATAATAATAAGTTTGAAAAGAAAAAACAGTAACACTAATATTAATAGTAATAGTAATGATAATGATAATATTAACACAGTAGTAACAAATTTTCTTTATCTCTCGTTATTTCTCTCTATGTTTTTTAGAAAAGAAAATAAGGATTAAGGGTTAAGACTAAAATGATAATGATAATAACGATAAATATAAGAATACAATCTTTTTCCTTATGCCTCTTTCTTTCTCTTTATCTTTTTTCGAGAGAAGAATAAGATCTTATACATTATTTTTTCTTTCTCTCTATCTTTAAAAGAAGAAAACAAAAGGATTGAGATCCCAAAGGAAACCACTCGTTGTATGAGGTATGGATCCTTAGAGTAAATTCTTACTAGATGCAACTTCCAACTAAGTTTTCCTTCATGAGATTAAGTTGCTTAGAAGAAGAAAAAAAGAGTAATAAAACGAATAAATGAAAACCCACCTTTTTTTTTTTTGCAGAGGTTCAGTTTTTCGTAGAGATTCTCTCCAAATATTTTTTTTTTCTCTTTTTCAAATGACCACAAGTCAATATTTATAGACGCGGAGTGTACCACTGTAAATCCTCATTTCATTCTCCATTTATTTATTTTAATTGTGAAAAAAAAAGTTTGAATACAATTTTTTTAAGTTCTCCTAAAAGTTAAGTCATTGTGATAAGGAAATTGGAATAGTTTTAGTTTGGAATAAGTGGAAATTTTATTAAGTATTTGAAAAGAATGAAGATAAGGGCAAAAAAGGTAGGTTTAATATGGAGTGAGGGACATAAGGGTCTTTTCTTAAGATCTTTTTATTATTAAAGTCTAGATAAAAAGAAAAAATAGTGGGGATACATTTTTTTTTTCTTTTTCTTTGTTTCTTCTAGAGAGACTAACTGCCCCCCCCCCCCCCCTTGAAATTTCTCTCATCGACCTCTCCTTCATGCTGCGATCTCTCTCTATCTCTCCACTACCACAATCCGTCGACATCTGTGACTGAACACCGACCAGCTAAACATCGCTCGTTCACCGGTCGGTCATCGCGGAGAAGCTCCACTTTGTTGCTACCATTTCTTGCACTGTTTTTAATGCCTGAATCGAGCCACGATGTCGTCTAGAAAGGATTCCTGAAACCCAAAAGCAAGCTACCTTCCATTGTTGGTGCGTTCCAGTAAGATTTTGGTAAGTTTAGGTGAGACGTACAAGTTATTATGGAATTTTGGTACGAGGTTGATTACTCATAAGTTTGTGGACTAAATTTTTGCTTTACGCTAACTGACTTGGTTTTATATTGAAGTTTTGAGGGGATTTAATATGTTGTCCAGTAGAGTTAAGTTGGTTTTGTGGGCGTCATTGGTTTGTTGTTGCTTTAGGAGAGTGGTAGCTTGCGTTAGGTTTGAGCCACACTTCGGGTAAAGTAGTTTTGATGTTTTTTGTTCGTTTTATGTTTGAATTTAGGCTCTAGAAATTTAATATAAGTTCGAAACTGTGTTTTAGGTTTTAATTCAATACTTTTGGTGGATTTATCATGTTAAAGTTTGAAAATGGACTTTCCATTAACTTTGGAGTTTGCTTGTGTGATACTACTTTAAACTTCAAAACATAAAATGGGTTTAAGTACTAGATTCGAAATTAGAAAGTTGTTATTGAGCTGTCAAGACGACATCGAAAAGCTGTCAATAAAGCTTTAAGTAAATTTAGTTAGTTCTCTTATAGTTCTTGAATACCCATTTAGTCTTATCGTGAACTATAATATTACCCATATTTTTTTGTATGAGAAATTGAAGATTTAGAGAACTTGGTGGCGTTGATCGACACGTTTAAGGTTGTTTTAGACAAGTTTAAGTAAAGTCCTAAGTTATTGACTCTATTAGATTGATATTGAGATTGTAAATGGATCTAAATCTCTAAGATTTGGATTCTTGGGTGATTTTAGCCATTGTTTAGCCGGTTGAGGACTCAGAATTGGGTGTTGGACACAAATTTGGGTAAAATTTTAAGCTTTATGGAGTGGGTCTCAAGTACCCATTTAAGTTTAGTGGTAATATTGAACAACCCATGGTTTCTAAATGCTATGATTCAAAGTTGAAGGTTGTTAGAGGATTGTCCATTGGGATTATGGCTACTTTGCTAAATGCTTGGTAAGTATTAGAGTAATTTAAGCAAGTTTTCTTCAAGTTTTTAAATGCCCATTCAGTCTAAGCATTAAAATTAAATTACTCATATTAGTTGGGTCCCAAGTTGAACGTTAGAGGTCAAGAAAGGACTTTATTCTAGCTTTATGGAGGTTGTTGGGTGTTGTTTTTACATGTTTGAAACATAAATGATTTAGGGGATCTTATGAACTGTTTAAGGTTAATTGACCCATATCGATATAATGGATCTAAATTTAAAGCGTATAGGATTAAAAGACCCATTAAGATGGACTTACGTTAGATGCTTAAGGTACTGAGAGTTAAGGTTTGAAGTTAACGGTCCAAAAGTGGATTTCTAGCCTTAATTAAAGCATGTCGGAAATAATACAAATTTATTAAGAAAAGTGGAAATTCGACTCATCAAACCATAAATAGCTTGGGTTGTTATAATGAAGTGTTTTAAAGATAGTCGTGACATCTTGATATGTGAAGATAACTTAGAGGCCTTAATCATTGTTTCAGACCAAATTGGAGTGAAAAAAAACGTATAATCCCGAGGGATCGAGTTTTGATAGTGAATGGTTCATTTCAAGCTTTGTTTGTACTTATACATATTATTTTATGATATCGCTTGGAAACTACAGTGATTTAAACTTGTTATGACTACGTTTTCATTTGTGCTTAAACGATGTGTGAAGATAATTTAGAGGCCTTAATCGTTGTTTCAGGTCAAATTGGAGTGAAAAAAACGTATAATCCCGAGGGATCGAGTTTTGATATTGAGTGGTTCATTTCAAGCTTTGTTTGTACTTATACATGTTATTTTATGATATCGCTTGGACACTACCATGATTTAAACTTGTTATAACTACGTTTTCATTTATGCTTAAACAATGTGTTTACTCACCATGATTTTAAGAAGGTTTATGGTTTGAATTTTTATAAAAATGTTATTCTAAAAGTATGTGTTGATGACTAAGGACTGAAAACTAATTTATGAAAATGTACGTTCCTGATCATGTTTTACTTTTAAGCATGAAATATGTGATTTTTATGCAAGAAGTTGGTGATTTCCCTAAAGGCTACGTGAATGTGTTTCCATAGCTCCACCTATGATTGTCAGGGGATTTCGGGGTTGAAAGAGGCCATGACCGGAGATCCGAAAACCTGAGCCTAGGTGAGGATATGGATGAAGGATTGTGATATGGCTTCTGGTCTAGCTTAACCTATGGTGGGTGGTTATATGTGCACACATGAGCGAATATGAAGATTGTTACTATGGTAGTGCTAAGTATGCGTGAGCTTAGTTTGGCCGTGTGTTTTCTTGTGGATATGTATCACGTGTGAGCTACTCTTGGCCGTATATTTAGTATGCTATTATGGTTGGATTGGATGGAGGTTCTTACTGTGGTAGGTCCTAAGTATGCGTGAGCTCAGTTTGGTTCACTACAAGAAAAGGGGGCTCTCCCGATGCACACAATCGTCCGGAGATATATGAAAAGCATCAGAAAAGGCTTTTTCGACGAATAAATATACGTTGGGACACAAGTCGGGAAAAATGTGTTGGGAGAGGAACTCCCGACGCACAACATATTGTGCGTCGGGAGTTTCTAAACATCTGCCGACATTGTATGAACGTCGAAGATGCTTTCAATATAGCGTCTGGAGATGTCTAGGAACTCCCGATGCACATGTGCGTTAGGAGTTCCTCTATTTTTTTTTGAAAAAAATACTTTTCATTAATTCCTAAATTCAAATTGAAAATTTGAAATTCAAACTCAACTTCAATCTCAACTTCAACATTTCAATCTCAACTTCAACACTTCAATCTCAACATTCAACACTTCAATATCAACTTCAACACTTCAAATTCAAATTCCTAAAACCTACAACTAATTCAAAATCCTAACAACACTTCAAATTCAATTTCAATACTAAAACCTACAACTAATTCAAAATCTAAATACTAAAACTAATTTGAAATCTAAAACCTAAAACTAATTTGAAATCTATATATTAAAACTAACTAAACTAAAACAAAACAATAACTAAAGTAATTAATTCCTTAATCAAACACCCAATTCCTAAATTTCGAACTAAAACATAATTCAAAATCCAATTCGTATAATAAAAACTAATTCGAAATCATAATTTCTAATTCAAAATCCTAATTTGTAATGTAAATAAAACAAAAACCACATCAAAGTATATATACCGATATGCAATGACGATGACAACGACAACGGGGACGACAACGGTGACAAATGCCCTCTTCTTCATGATCTCCCTCTCGGTCTCCCTCTCCCTCTCTTGGTTTTCTTTCTCTTTTCTTTCTCTTCTATTTCCATTATGTAAAGAATGGAGTTAAAAAAGACGAAGAACTCCCGACGTACAATGAAAAGTCGGGAATAGCACCCTATTCCCGACGTAATTAGTGACACACGGGAATCCCTACACCCTATTCTCGACGCTATTAGTGACACATCGGGAATTCCTAAACCTTATTACCGACGCTATTAGTGACACGTCGGAAATCTCTAAACTATTCTCGACGTTTTTGACACCACGTCGGAGGAAGGCGTAATTTACAATTAATGATCTGTCCTTCCTCAGATGCAACACTGTAGACGTCAGGAATAGGTACCATATTCCCAATGCAACTGTCACCAAGTCGGAGGAAGGCCAAACGGTACAATTAATTGTCTACTCCCTTCCGACGTGACACGGTGCATGTCGGAAATAGGGGCCCATTGCCTGACATACCTGACACCACGTCAGAGGAATACTAAACTATTCTGGCCATTTTCGACGCTCATTTGCCTGCATCAAGAGAAATTCCTTCCTCCGATGTGGACCAAGCTGCGTCTGGAAACACCGACTTCTACCAACGTCATGTTTCCCCACGATTTTTCCTGCATCGGAAAACTCCCGATTTCTTGTAGTGGTTGTGTGTTTCCTTGTGGATATGGCTCACGTGTGAGCTATTCATGGCCATGTATTTGGTATTCTACCATGGTCGAATTGTGTCACACCCCATTCTAGACTTTTCCTCTAAACTAGATCATAGTGCTAATCTACTCATTAAAACATTTTTTTCAACGTAAGATTGATAAAACACTTTTTTGATAAAAATTTATAAAAATTTCGGCAGCACCTCCCCTTAAATACCAGGTAGTCAAACCTGAAAAGGAAGATAATTTCACTTCTATAGGCATATAACCAGACTTCATATACTACAACACAACAAGTGTGTCTCACCACACACATCTAGACAGTTCCAAGCTTCAAGTAGAGTTAAAAATTTAAACTAACTATTACATACAAAAGATTTCAATCTGATGATGATTCTTCAAAACACGAGTCTCAGCGTCTCTCTTGATACAACTAACCACCCCATGATGCATTACAAAATTTAAACTATATACAAACAAAAAGGAAGATCTACAAAAATGATGAAGATTCAAACAATGTTTGGTCTTAGATAGCTACCTCGGGGGAGAAAACATTGAAAATGTAACAGAAAACTCAGTGAGTGGCAAATAATTAGATGTAAAAACTTGTAAAATATGCTCAACAAGATGAGTAAATATGCATCAATAATAAAATATTAAATACAGCGCTATTGTCACATAATCCCCAATCAACCAACAAACCTGTAGCCAATCCGATCATGGCAAGGCATCTAAATATACGACTAAGAGTAGCTCGCATATAATCAAAGAATCATGAGGCCACAACTAGCTCATGCATATTTAGTACCCACCACGATAGTAACCTCCATCCAATCTGACCATAGTAGAATACTAAATACACGACCTGGAATAGCTCACACGTGATCTGAAGGGATAAAACCCCTATAGTAGGGGAAGAATTTAAACAATCGTTCCTCAAATTAATTTCGGAAAACTTAAAATACCAGTACATTGGCAAAAATTAGAATCAAAATTCTAAATAAAAACTAAGCATGCTTTTAATTTACAAGATACAGAGAACTTACTTCCGATGACGTCTCTGAATCTACAAACTATCGAATTGGAGACACCACCCGTCAGAGACCTTCCAATCCTCTGGGATGAGATTGGTTTGTGGGAACCAATTGGGATAGGAAAAAATTTAGTGGTAGTTGAGAGAAACTCTTTTATTTTTCTAGAGCAAAAGCCTTGGCTTTCTTTTCTTGATGAATTCGTTAAAGAAAATTGTTTTTTTCCATATATTTATAACTCTCTTTCCTTCATGTAATAGGGAAAGGGATAGAAGAGAATCATGAGATTCAATTATCAAATCTAATAATTAATTAACAATTAATCAATTAGTTAATAATTAATTAAATCATATTTAATTAATATTTCATTCAAATCTTATTTGAATGAATATCTCTCTAATATCTTATAGATTTATATTAATATAATTAATTAAATCATATTTAATTAATATTTCATTCAAATCTCATTTGAATGAATATCATTTCAATATCTTATATATTTACATTAATATAATTAATTAAATCATATTTAATTAATATTTCATTCAAATCTTATTTGAATGAATATCTCTGTAATATCTTATAGATTTAATTATATCAAATTTAATTAAATAAAATTAAAACTATTAATTAATTCTTCACTTAATTAATAGCTAAATTAAATATCTTATATTTAACTTAAATTAAATTTGAATCATATTCAAATATAAATTTCTCTCATAACGAATAATTTTAATATATGAATCCAATTCACATTAAATTAATATTTGAACTCATTCAAATATTTTATCTCTTATAAATTAATTTTGAATAATATAATTAAATTTATACAATAAAGTTTGATAAACTTTATATTATAATGTATTACTATACATTAAACTAATTCCCAAAGTAAATTTGAACATTTCAAATTACAACTAATATAAATAAATCTCATTACCCTTTACGAGCTAGGAAGGGGACCTAATGAACCTACAAATTAGAAACTACAACGATATAAGATTAATTGGCTAAACTCATTAACTACATTAATCAATATTCGTTAACTGTGTACACTCCACTAAAGACTCACAGCTGAACTCTTCTCATTGTAGATATATTTCTGTGTCCATGGATATAGACCAATAACAGTAAGTTAGTCTTTCACAAGTGTTCGTAACACCAGCTGGGTCAATTTACCGTTTTACCCCTAGGTTACCTCTAATCCTTAAATACCAATGCTTCTCTAATGAACAACATGTATATGGTCCTACCAATAAACAAAAATCCCTCTCGTGTCTTAGAGAGGGTAGGGCCCTTTGTTCAAGACCTGGAGACACCATTTAAGGGAACACTCATCTACTTACCCTAAAGTAGGAAATGAGTGAATTTCATCTTGTGTAATTATGTTCCCAGCTCCCCACTCGGTCTTGTCCCCAAAATGATAAGCCTATTAAGTCGGCGATCTGGCCACTCTCACCCATACAAATCAAAGGACAATCCCTCGCGAACAAGAGTTCATAACACACTCAAGATTAAGACTAAGTCACCTAGGTCATCCTAGTGAAATAGAAACCTAACTAGTTAACGGGGTTACATCTAGTGGTTACTATTTTGCAGTCCGATCTTATGCAAACTCATTACATAGGATACCCTCACTCATATGTCAACTACATGAACGTGTTGGATAATTGTGTTTGTATCAAATACAAAGTGAGCTGTATCCATAGTGTTACCAGGAGAAGGTACCCAGCCTTATCCCTACACAATAGACCATTTAAGTTGATCTTGAAAATTGATCCCTGTATGTCTCTACATACTGTTCAAGACTCATTAAACAGCTTAGTATGTTAGTTTATTGAATTTGGGTTATTAAGATAAAACTAATAATTTAATCAATAACAATTATTACAATAACAACACTTTATTATTAATGGTCAATGGATTATATTTACAGTCTACGAGTTTTAGGACATAAATCCCAACATGATCCATATCCACAAGGAAACATGTGGCCAAACGAAGCTCACGTATACTTAGCACCTACCACGACAATAACCTCCATTTAGTCCAACTATGATAGCATACTAAATACACGGCCCAAAATAGCTCACACATGATCCATATCAACAAGAAAACACACAGCCAAACGAAGCTCACCCATGTTTAGCACCTACCACAATATCTACCTCCATCTTCGCTCCTATGTGCACGTAGAGTCACCCATCCTGGGTTAACTATGCTCAAAGCCATATCACAATCCTCCATCCATATCCTCACCTAGGCTTAGGTTCTTGGATCTCCAATCACGGACTCTTTCAGTCCTGAAATTTACTAACAACTATCGGTGGCTCTACGGAAACATATTCACATAGCCTTATGGAAATCACCTTCTCGTTCGTTAATAGCATCGTTCAATCACATTTTAAGAAACAAATACAATTAGAACTTAAAACAATTTTTATAACGTTCAAGCCATACACATTTTAAAATTCGCTATGAGTAAATACATCACTTAAGTTTAAATGAAAGCGTAGTCAAAGTTTAAGCAAAGGTACCTTCCAAGCGATATCGTAAAATAACATATATAATTATAAAGAAAGCTTCAAAACGAATCACTCATAGTCAATAGTTTGATCCCTCGGGATTATATGCTCTTCCCACTTCAATTTGGCCTAAAATAATGATCAAGGTCACATTATTGTCTTCACATAACACAAGACTACAATTATTTGCAAGATACTTTATATGACCACTAAATCTATTTTATGCTTCTAAGGTCCTTGGATTTTCAATACGCCTAGGATTAGACTAAACCTTTCACATCATAACCCTTAGACTTAAATTTAGATACTTAATCCCATGAGCATCCAACTTAGTTCAAAATTCAACCGATCTTTTATGTAGATATACTTTTATTTCCATTATCAATGATTCTTGGGATTTATATCCAATATATTACCATGAGTCAACAACTCTAACAGTTCCTAAAATCACCCAAATTCATTTTATGTTCCGAACATTATAGAAATAAACGCCCAAACAAACACTAAATTTAAAGAAAAGCTCATTTTCAACCCTAACGTTCAATTTTAGAATTCGAGTATTATGAATAATTTACTCTTAGTACTTATACTCAATCGGCACTTGAGAACTTGAAGAAAACTCACTTAACTCATTCCAAACCTCAACAAGAACTTAGCAAGGTACTCTTAACTTCAATGGGCAATATCTTAGTTACCTTCTACGTTCAAAAGCAATCACCCCACCATCATGGGTTACTCCAAGAGAGCACTAGAATTAAACGGGTATTCAAGATCAACTCTGGTAGTTTAGAAACTTACCAAAGTTGTGTCAAAACACCCAATTTTGAGTTCCCAAATGGCTGGACAGCGGCTCCAATTCCTCTAAAATTCGAATCTAGCATCAAATGTGTAATGGATATTGTGAAAATCAAAATGAAACTCAATGGATATTCAAAAACACCTAAAGAAAATTCAAGTTTTATTCCCAACTAAATGGTTCTAATTTCCTTGTTAAAACAATTCAACCATTTAAAGTACAAGGATACTCGACATAAATTTGCACAAGTTAAGAACCATTAGCATAATTAAAAGAATAATAGAATAAGAGCTTACATATTGGATGGAGGTTGCTATCGTGGTGGATGCTCAATATGTGTGAGTTAGGTTTGGCTGCATGATTCCTTGATCATGTGCAAGCTATTCTTGGCCGTATATTTAGGCGCTTTGCTATGGTTGGATTGGGTACACGTTTGTTTGTTTGACTTGTGATTTATAGTATTATGTGATGATGATGTTTTAATCGTTATTTCACTATTGATGCATATTTACACATTTTTCTTAGCATGTTTTACGTGCTTTGTACTTCTGAAAACTTGTCACTCACTGAGTTTTAGCTCATGTTTTCAATGTTCCCCCCCTATGGTAGCGATCAAGTTCCAGACTTTTGTTGAGCATCTCGTCACTAATTGTGGATTTCTTTTTGCTTTATATGTTCATACATTTATGTTTTGTGTCCATTATGAGGTTAGTTTAGAAGCGATGACGATTGTGTTAAGGAACCCACTTTTAAAGAAATTGTCATTGGGTGTAAGTCCTTGTAACTATATTTTATGATTGTATTTAAACTTTGATTGGGACTCTGGATTATTTTGAATGAGTGTGTGGTGAGACACACTTGATGCTATTTCAGTTTAAAAAGCATAGAAGTGTGATTTTCTCCTATTTTCTAGGTGGGGTTAGTCCGTTTTTTAGGGGAGACCCTATCGAAATTTTTATAGAATTTCTTGAAGAGTGTTTTATTAATCTTACATTTGAAAATTAATGCTTTTAAAGAGTATTTTCACACCATGATCTAGGTTAGAAAGGAAAACCTACAACGGAGTGTGACAACCACAAATTAGGAAAATTCAATAGTAATAAATCAAATGAGATAGTATGTGATTTTATGTAAAATAAATTATTTTTTTTCTAAAATAATAGATATGCTCATTAAGGTTTTATTTTTCTTTTTTTATAAAAGACTTTTAAAAAAATTATTATTATGAGATTTTCTACTATTAACAAATTTTATTTTTTTAAAAAAAACTTTAGCCATTATTACTATTATTATTCTTTAAAAGAAAGAAAAAAATATGGAGGATGAAAATAGGTGGCTACAATATTTATAATATATAAATATATATAATTAACCAAAATTCTACCGACATCCAAATCCACTAATTAATTAAATATTCACCCAAACAAATATTTAATTAATTTCAATTTCAACAAAATCAAATAATTCTCATTCAAATAATTCAAAATTTCAATAAACTCAAACATAATTAAATAAGGGGAAATTGCATAGGATAGCATTTTGAGAATATGATATAGCAATTATAGCACGTTGTTTTAGAATTTTACAAATATGGCTAAGTTCTCACTTCTCCATCTTAAATTTATTATTATTCCTAAACTACCATTCAATAACTTATTTTTTCTTTTTTTAATGTCCTACTCATTATTTATTTATTCTCCCACTTTTTAAGGCCCTAATTATTTGTTTATTCTTATACTAGAAAAATTATTTATTTTTTTTGTCTTAATCTTAATTTTAGAATATCAATAGTACAATAATTGCAATATGAAATATAATAGTTGTTGATCAGAGTAATTTAACTTCATTTGTGTTTTTTTTTTACTTTCTTCCATGTGTATTTTGAGTTGAATCTGATTCTAAATTATTTTGTTTTATTTTTTTACATTAATTTTGTTTTGGTTTTACTTTGTCTTAGTTTTGTATATCAATGTTGTGATATACTTATATTATATGTATTAGTTGGTTAATATACTTACTACGTGATTTTTCATTTTTTTCAAATTTTATGCAGTTCATTAGAGTAGTATTAAGTATATGAATGATGTAACTCAATGTATCATTATCAAGTATATCAACAATATATTGTTAAAGCATATTAGTAAAGTGAATCATTATCAAGTATATGAACCAAGTTTACAAGTGTATATCAATAATATATCAAGTGTATAAGTAGGACTTCAAGGATATCAAGTGCATTTAATGAATCAATTGTATAAGTGAAGAATACTAAATGTATCTACAGTGTATCAGGTGTATCAAACATATATTAATAATGTTTCAAGTGTGAATCAAAAGATATCGAGTGTATCAAAAAGTATCAGGTGCATCAAGTGTATCAATCAAATATATCAAGTGTATCAATCAAATATATCAAGTGTATCAAGAAGTATCAGGTGTATCAAAGGGTATTAAGTCTATCAGACGTGTATAAGGTATATCAAACGTGTATTAGTAACAAGGGCATTTGTGACATTTTACCTCTTGATTTATGAGCTGGACTCCGTTTTTGCCATTTTTGCAAATAATAAAGTGTGCGTACTATAGACTTAATTATTATAACTTATTTTACCATTTTTACAAGTGTCCCTTAAATAAGATTACAATAATTAAATTCAAAATTACATTAATTTTGGGCGTTACATAAAGCATAACCACGTCTAGGATTGTGCAACCTAATTTTGTCAAATCTTTTGCTTCAATTCTATTTATGTCTATTATTTATTAAAATAATATTATGTTTTTTAAAAAAATTATTTAAAACGAATAACCTCCTCAAATTTATAAAGGATCGTCACGTGAAATAACAATTAGAAAAAAAAAAAAAAAAAAAAAAGGTGAGCCATCTACATCCTTCAAAATAATATTGTTGAAAACTAACACGTTATATAAATATATATATATATATTCAAAAGGAACCTTGTGTATACTCCAATATTAGCGATGGCCAGCGTTAAATCCATTGCTGATTCCCCCAACTTAACCTCTATTCCTTCTTCTTTTATCTTTGCTACCGATGACAGCTTTGACGATGTCGCTGTTGATGCTTCCCCACAAGGTGCGGAAGATTCGATTCCCATCATTGATTTATCTCTTCTCATCAATGGTACTCCACAACAGCGAGCCAAAGTCGTCGATGAGCTTGGGAAGGCCTGCGAGGATTGGGGGTTCTTCATGGTACGTGCTTGTAAATCTAGAGTTTTTTCGTAATACTATGTTCAATTGTTATTTAATTTAAACTTCGTTTGAAACGTAGTTTAATTAAAAAAGAAAAAGAAAGTGTTAAAGAGATATCGTGTATAGGTGGTGAATCATGGAGTGGAGGAAAAGTTGATGAAGGATTTAATGGAAATTTGCGTAGAATTTTTTGACCTAAAGGAGGAAGAGAAGAGAGAGTATGAAACAAAGCATGTGCTTGACCCAATCAGATATGGCACCAGCTTCAATCCTAAGATGGAGAAGGCCTTCTTTTGGAGAGATTATTTGAAAATCATGGTTCATCCCAAGTTTCATGCTCCAACTAAACCAACAAGATTCAGGTCTTTCCTAATGCTTTTAATTTTTTCTTCTTCTCTTTCTATTTGGGGTGAGAAACTTACCTTTATATAAAAGTAGAATTACATAACATGCATACATATTATCTTTTTATAAAAAATAATAAAAAACACACAAAAAAAAAAAAGGAAACCTAAATGCAATTTTTGGACCTATTTAATAATATCTTATCGTCGTTTGGACAAAAATTCTCTATAAAAAAACATGATAAGTGGTGCCTATTTCGTATGCTTTCTATCTTTCCATCACAAAAAAGAATACATCTATCTTATGTTCTAAATATCTATTTTATGTTTTCACATTTTTCATCACACACGTAATTTTTCTTCTTTTTAAAAAATATATTTTAAATATTGTTTTTAATTTTATTTTTATACGGTGAGGAAGGAGTTGGAAACGCATGAAATGGATGTATCTCCATCCAAGTTTTTTCCATGGCAAACAAGCATTCATCAACTCCCAAATCATATCACCGTGTGTGACACATATTTGAGAAAGCAAGAGTATGTCCAAACATATATTTTGGGAGTCAAATTAAAAAAATTTAAGTCCCTAATAATCCTTTTGTGTTTTTTATATAATTAAGTTTATAAAAACTGCTTTTACATCCAATTTTTTTTCTTTGTAATTTATTTTTACAGTGATTAACAAATTAATTAAGCAACATTTTAAAAACTGAAAAAAAAAAAGTTTTTATATATGGAATTCAACTAAAAATACGACTATTGTACATCAAGAAAGATGGAAGTTATGGTAAAAAATGGATAGAAAATAGGGTTAGTATTAAAAATAAATAATAAAAAGTAAAATGATTGCTAAAAATGGACTAAGAGTTTACATTAGTCTTGGTATGATAAAGTTTTATAGAAAGATCCAACATAATGAAAAATTAAATCTAACATGAACAAGAAGGAAGAAAACAAAACATGATGGAACAAACAATAGATAGTTTTATTATTTGTTGGGATTTTTAAATCACTTATCAACCAAAAAATTGATGAGTGAATGATAAATTTAATATAAATTTAATATTTCTCTTATCTGTTTATTTGAAATATGAAAATGTTGAATATTAAAATGAAAAGGAAACAATAAAACAATGATTTGAAGGTTACTCCAAAAACCTAATAGGATAGATGAAGGTAAATCACTGATATATAAAGGTAAATCACTAATAGATAAAGGTATATCGATGGTGGAAAAAACACTTGCATCATTAAGATGGATCTATTTATGCTTTCAATTTCAATTTGGGATCCAATTCAACCATTTCAATTCATCATTTTTTATTAGAGAAATTATGACGGTGTAATTTATGACTAGACTAATAATTATCATTCATCAAATGCTACTTCGAGATTTATGCATATGGTGGATGAAAATTTTCGGGAAAGAAAAAAGTTAAGTTACATGTTCTTGATTTATATAAAAAAAAAAGGCATTACAGATTATTTTGTCGTGATAAAGAATTAAGATATTTTCAAAAGTATTCTTTATTCAAGAAAAGATAAATAGATGTAGCGAAAAGGGTTGGTTATGGGTGGATGGAGGTCGGTTTTGGGCTTAAATCGGAAGTCGGTTCTCACCGGTTAACCTCGGTGTCACGGCAGACTTCGAAAGCCATAGTGTTTGCCTAAAAGAGAAAAAAAAAAGGAGAGAGAAGAAATGTGAGAAAAGAGAGCCATAGTTTTTGCCTAAAAGAGAAGATGAAAAGCAAAAAGAAAGTAAGGGAAAAGAAAAGGCTAAGTCGAAAAAGAAAAAATAAAGAACGAGAAAAAAAGAAGACAAACGAAAGAGACAGTTGGGAGAAGGGGAAGGATGACTAATGGATTTGAGGATATAAGACAGAGAGAAGTGGGGAATGGATAAGATAATGAAAGAGAATGAACAGATTGGTAATGGAAAGACGTGGAAGGAAAGATTAAGTACTCCAAAGTTAGGGATTTCAAAGGTGAGCACATTAAAAACTATTTTTTCACCCCAACTGAAATTTGTATGTATTCCAAACTAGTTGACACCCGTATGTATTATTTGGATTAAATTTTTTACCCTCAATTTATACTTAAAAAAAAACATTAAAATAGTATTTCTCATGTCTAGAAATAAAAAAATTAAAATTAGTTTCGCATTTGGGTTTTTTCAAGAATAATTAAAAAAAGAACTATTTATACCGTATGAAAAATCATGCTTTAAAAAATTATTTTTAGGATTTACAAAGTTGAAGCTGATAGACGTACAACATTTGTAAAATGCTTATGATTTTAAAAAATATTATTTAAAATTGTTTTCATACGGTTCCATTTATTTCACCTAAGCTTGTGATATTATGTAACTTGTGATGAAAATTTTATATTTTGTGAAGAAAGAATATAATAACTAAATTTGCACTAGAGAATTATGGTAAAGGACAAAATTATTAAAAATAATTATATAACATACCAAAATTTAATATCATTGATAGACATTAAAAACTTCTATTAGTGTTTATCAGTATTATTGATAGATTACGGATAAATATGCAATTATGCTCTTTTTTGCTATATTTAAAAGTGTCCAAATATTTAGTTACAAAATTTTTTAATTTCAAAAGTAAGTTATAAAAAAAAATTAAATTATGAAAATTTGGGATAGAAAAAAATGTATAGAGAATTGAAAAATTAAATGAAATGGGAGAATAAGAAAATTACAAAAGGAAAGAGTAGGGGAGGATGAAAAATTAAAGCTTGTTGGTAATAATTTCAATTTTTGTTTAATTTTTTTTATTAAAAACAAAAACCATATATGTTTGATAACTAAATTTATTTTCTGTTTTGGAAAATAAAATGTATTTTTTAAAAGTTTATTTTATTTTATTAATTTTCAACTTTCCTTGGTAATTTTAAAAATAAGTTTCTTGTTTAAAAAAACCAAAAAGTAAATTAATTACCGAACACACTTGTCTTTCAAAAAGTTAATTTTCAGAAAAAAAAAACATAAACAAATAGATAACCAAATTGAAATGAGAGAAAATAGGAACCTTGACAAAGAAAGGTGGAACGAAATCGTTACCTCTTTTAAACAAGGGAGAGTGGTTCATAAAAATTCACTTGCAATTTTCTCAAAATAACTTAACCCAGAGGTTTGTGCTAACATCAAGGCTAATAACTAACTAAACAACATGGGTTGCAGTAAGCAAAAATCATAATCGAACATAAGAAAATTGATAATCCAGTTCGATGCCACAACATTTACATCTGAAAGGCCTATGATCCATACGAAGAGATTGTATATTGCTTTGTGAAATAGTTCATGAGTACAAAATTTTAGTCGTCTAACCTAACATCATCAAGATATTAAAGAATCTTGTACACTGTTAATCCAAGTTTTACAGTTTTAACTCCCCTTGGATTGTTCTACTCTGAACCTATCTTATGAATACCAAAGCAAGCTCTCCTAAATGAAACATCACCATGTAACAGAGACTGTCAGACTCTCCTTAGCTTTTACAATCTCTTCACATCTCTAACAACTTCCCAAGATAAAAGCAAGATCTTAAGTATCATTAACTCACCAAGGTTCTATCAGCAATCTGCAGTACTAATCGCACCATCTGAAAAAAGGCACCAGCAACCACACAACTCTACACATAAAAGCCCATGACTAGCCTCACAACCAAACCGAGAAAAACTAGTAGGATCCAAACAAACCAAAACCACATATCTTCTAGTTAGTTTGAATAAATAAAAGCTAACCAATAAATAAATAAAAGAAATTGGAGCAACTGAACATAAAAAGAGAAACTAACATTTGATCGTTTTATTTTTCTATAGATCATTGCAACAAAACTCTAAATTGAAATGCATTTGGTTCGTGAACTTTTTTTTTAATTTTAATTCAGAATCTTTTGTCCACGAGTACATACCGGTGTCAGTTGAGCTAAGTTATTGTTGACAGTTCAACAATATACGCATTTTTCTTTGTTGCAATGATGGTTTGGCTACATACCTGCATTCACACCTATCTTTTAAATGACTTTTTCTATTTCTTTTCTTTAAAGAAAAGAGTACGTATATCAGCATGTATGAGCTACTTTTATTTAGGAATGGATACATCTTAATGTTTAAATTTAGTGTTTAGGGAAAAAAAACCAACCCATTTTGAAAGAAAAATTAAAATGGTTACATTCACACCTATCTTTTTAAAAATTTGTTGCATTCATTATTTTCAAATACAGAACTTGAGTTTAAATGCAAAGAACATAGCTCTCCATCTTCCTACGAAAACATCCTTTACAATCGTCATATGGTTTTCATAATCTTTATATTATTTAAGTTTCATTCGGTAATGATTTCTATTTTTTAAATTAAGCCTATTTTTTCTGTTCATATTTATTACAATAATTTGAATCTTTCTTGAATATATATAATGGCTGAATTATTTTTGACATTTTTGACATCTGCTAACAAAATATGATTCTTTGAATACTAGATTGAGCATTTTCTCATGAAAAAAAAGAGCTAGATTGAGTAATCGTAGTATAATTTATCTTTTAACATAGTAATGAATCAATGATGTCAACCTTTTTTCTCTCCAAGTAACCATGTTCATGAAGCACATACAAATTTTGGTTTTCCACACACTCTAACTATTTAAGAGATATGTATATGTGTATTTTTCATTTCTAGGTACGACGTGTATACATGTATTGAATTAAGTAAAAAAATAGATGAACAAACTAACATATTATATTGAATATTTAATTAAATCACACTAGTCTCTTTTGTTAGGAAAAAAAAAAAAGAATGGATTACGCTTTTATCTCATACTTAAACCTTGAAAGTGAAGGAGGATAAAGTTATAAACGAAATTTGGAATAGGGTTGAAATCATGAACAATGGAGAAGTTGGGGAGAATTTGAGGGATTTTCTAAACTTTTGTGGGAGTTTGTTAAAAAAATAAAGAGTGATGGAAATCTAGAAAGAAGAAAGACTTTTGAAAAATATAAAAATGTATAAATGGTCGTTAGCTTCCTGTTAAATTTTATGCTTTAGTGAGTTTTGTGTTTGAGAAATGTTAAAATCACTTTTAGTTCTGGTTTAATTTATAAGATATGTGGAAATCAATCTGCACTTAATTTTATAGAGACAGAATTAAGGAGGGAATTATAAAATCTTTGTTGAAATATCGAGATGTCATTGCACCTCGACACCTCGAGGGGTGAACTGTCATCATTCTGGAAGTCGAAAGCTTTTTTTTTTGTTTTGATCTATTATTATTTTTGCAGAGGGATCTTGGAAGAGTATTGCACAAGTGTTAGAGAGATGACGAGAGAATTATTGAGAGGAATATCAGAGAGCTTGGGATTGGAAGGGTGTTTTTTGGAGAAAGCAATAGATCTAGAGTCAAGCTTAATATTATTTGCAGCAAATTTGTACCCACCATGTCCACAGCCAGAACTTGCAAGGGGTTTACCATCTCATTCTGATTTGTGCCTTCTCACTATTCTTTTTACAAACCAAATTTCTGGCCTTCAAATCTTACATCATGATAAGTGGTTCAATGTCAATCCCATTCTCAACTCATTTATTATTAATGTTGGTGATCAACTTGAGGTACGCAGCCCACTTGCATCATATATTCCTTTTTGTTTACATTTTAGAATATAGATTATTCAAAATGCTGTTAATCATTTATCTTCAAAGTTCATTATTCTATTCTATCGTAATAGAAGTTTGAATTTGTGTTTTTTCATTTGGGATGTGGTAGATCTTGAGCAATGGGAAGTACGAGAGTGTTTTGCACAGAGCAAAGGTGAATGATAAGGCCACAAGGATTTCAATAGGCATGGCAGTTGGGCCATCACATGAAACAGTGGTTGGTCCTGCACCTCAATTGGTAAATGAGAACACCAATAATCCTCCTATGTTTAAGAGCATCAAATACAAAGATTATATGGAAATTATGCAATCTAACCAACTCCAAGGGAAATCTATACTGGATCGCTTTCGTTTGCATCTTTAATTAATCCCATTTCAATAATTGTAATCTACCTTGGATTGTAATCACAACTTTAATTATTGTGTATGCTTTTTGAAACTCCATATTTTTTTTTATCAATAGTATATGGTGATGTCAAAACTTGAACGGGTAAATATTGATCATGTGTGTTAATGCCGACGACCATGAATATTTGTCATTTACGGAAGAATGTGACCTATAAGGTAAACAAGATAGACAAATTGATGTAGTACATGCTACAGATTTTGATGTTAAAGTAAGTATAGAAATCTTTGTTCCGAGAGTAAGGAGTTTGAGTATTGAATTATGCTTTTCTCGAAACAAAGATTTCTATACTTTGCAATAAGAGCTATGTAGGTTTCATTTACCACTTTGTTGGGTGTTATTTTAGATAATTGTTGAGAAATATTTTATTTTCGTGGATTTTGGATGAATTAAATATTTAAGGAAGAATAGTTAATTATTTGAGATTTGAGAGTTTGGTTAATAGTATGTGTTTGTAAATTTAAAGTTTGGAAGAGAATAATAATTATGGAAAGCTTGCAAAAATAACAAAAAATATTATGATCATAGAGCTCATGCACTTATATTTTCAAATTTGCAAAATTAGCAAATTTAAAAGCAGATTACCATCAAATTATCATATGATTACGGTTGATTACAGTCATATTCAGTGGCGGATCTAGAAATTTTATATAGGGACACTATATAGCAAACACACTAAAAAAATTAATTAGCTTTAAAAATTAATTAATTTAATACGTATTACAATTGTCTTCTACGAGTTTTCATGTTTTGAAATATATACATAAGTAAAGTAAATATGTGAATTTAAAAATTGCATCAAAAAATAAAAAATATAAAACAAAACCTTATTCATAGAATATTGTTGAGAGAGTGAAAGTTTATTAGATAACAAGTGAGTGCTAGGAAATAAGGTAGGATTTTATCTTATATAGTTTTTTTTTTTCTAGAGATAGGATTCAAACCCAAGATGTTAGAGTCATCAAGAGAGGGCATAGCCATTGCACCAAAAACCAAATGTACTCTTTAAGAAGCATTATTTAATATATATTGTATTTTTAAACTTCAAAATTAATATTAAAATACAAAAACCGAGAATGTGAGGGGTACCCCCATAGCCTCTTCTTAAATCCGTCTTTGGTCATATTTGTCAAATTTGCGATATAATAAAAAGAGGTGTTATGAACTATTTTTTTCTAATTTTTTTTGTCATCTAATGCAATTTCTCAATAATTATTGTGTGTGTGAGAGAGATGATTTGAATGTGTTATTTAATGAGGAGAGAGAATCAATTATTTTGAGTTATTATTTTGGAAAAGGAATAGGAAGAGGGAAGATAAATAATAATAATATAATTATATTAAATAGGACTCCTTGGATAATGTGCACTTCATCATCTTCCTCCTCTTGAAATCCTAGAAACCCTAGCCACCGCCAAGGACCTTCACCGCGCGTAGTCACTGTCTCCGCCCGTCTCTATCTCCTTCAATTTCTCTTCGCCAGTAACCGCACGTCGTCGTTCAAGTCACCATTCTCCGTCACGTGCAACCACCGTCAATCAACGTCCAAGCTGTTCTGCCAAGTCATTCGGTCTTTGCTCATTCCCATCCTCCGTCGTGCCTCACCTAAAGGGATAAAAGTCCTATGGCAGCAAAAGATTTTATAGAATCATTCCTCAATTTAATTTGGGAATCTCAAAATACCAGTACATTTGCAAAATTTAGAATCAAAATTTTAAATAAAAACTAAGCATGCTTTTAATTTAAAAGATACAAAAAACTTACTTTTGTTGACCTCTTTGAATCTATAGACCACTCAATTGGGAACACCACTTGTCGGAGACCTTCCCATCCTCTGGGATGAGATTGGCTTGTTTTTTCTTCATTAAATCGTTCAAGAAAACAGTTTTCTTCTAGATATTTACAACTCTCTTTCCTTCTTGGAATAGAAAATGGAGTTAGAGAATCGTGAGATTCGAGCAATTTAAAAACATGTTAAATGAAGAGAAATTTTCAAAAATAACAAATTTTACAAAATATTTACAATCTATAGCAAATTCTATTAGTGATAGTCATTGATATGCTATATTGATAGAAGACTATCATTGATAGAATCCCAAATTTTGCTATAGCTTGTAAATATTTTAATTTATTTTTCTATTTGCCCCTATTTCAAATTTACTAATTAATTAACCATTAATCAATTAGTTAATAATTAATTAAATCATATTTAATTAATATTTCATTTAAATTTTATTTAAATGAATATCTCTCTAATATCTTATAAATTTATATTAATATTATTAATTAAATCATATCTAATTAAAATATTTGAATGAATATCTCTCAAATATCTTAGAGATTTATATTAATATAATTAGTTAAATGATATTTAGTTAATATTTCATTCAGATCTTATTTGAATGAATATCTCTCCAATATCTTATAAATTTATATTAATTTAATTAAATCAAATTTAATTAAATAAAACTAAACTATTAATTAATTTTCAAATTAATTTATAGCTAAATTAAATATCTTATATTTAACTCAAATTAAATTTGAATCATATTCAAATATAAGTTTCTCTCAAATATTAGAGAGATCATTCACGAGATAAAGCCTACGGTCAGCAAGAGAGAGCTGCTTACTTGCTATGTCCCTGCGTTCTTGCACGTTTTAATATGAATCTAATTCACATTAAATTAATATTTGAACCTATTCAAATATTTTATCTCTCATGAATTAATTTTGAATCATAACTTAAATTAAATTTATATAATAAAGTTTGATAAACTTTATATTACAATGTATCACTATACATTATACTAATTTTCAAAGTAAATTTGAACATTTCAAATTAAATTTGAACATTTCAAATTACAACCAATATAAATAAATCTCATTATCCTTTACGAGCTAAGAATGGGATCCAATGAACCTACAGATCAGAAGCTACAACTATCTGAAATTAATTGGCTAAATCATTAACAAGATTAATCAATAATCGTTAACTGTGTGTACACTCCACTAAAGATTCACAGTTGAACTCTTCTCATTGTAGATATATTTCTGTGCCCACGGATATAAACCAATAATAGTAAGTTAGTCCTTCACGAGTGTTCGTAACACCAGCTGGATCAATTTACCATTTTACCCCTAGGTTACCTCTAATCTTTAAATACTAGTGCTCATCTAATGAACAACCCGTTTATGGTCCTACCAATACACAGAAACCATTTAAGGGAACACTCATCCACTTACCCTAATGTAGGGAAGAAGTAAATTTCATCTTGAGTAATTATGTTCCCAACTCCCCACTCAGTCTTGTTCCCAGCTCCCCACTCGGTCTTGTCCCCAAAATGATAAGCTTATTCAGTTGGCGATCTGGCCAGTCTCACCCGTACAAATCAAAGGACAATCTCTCGCGAATAGAAGTTCATAATACACTTAGGATTAAGACTAAGTTACCTAGGTCATTCTAGTGAAATAAAAACCTAACTAGTTAACGGAGTTACATCTAGTGGTTACTATTTCGCGGTCCGGTCTTATGAAATCTCATTTCATAGGATACCTTCACTCGCATGTTAACTACACGAACACGTTGGATCATTCAATTTGTATCAAATAAAAAGTGAGCCGTATTCATAGTGTTACCAGGATCAGGTACCCAACCGTATTCCTATACTATAGACCCTTTAAGTTGATCTTGAACATTAATCCCTATATGTCTCTACATACTGTTCAAGACCCATTAATCAGCTTAGGATGTCAGTTTACTGGTTTTGGGTTATTAAGACAAAACTAATAATATAATTAATAACAATTATTATAATAATAACACTTTATTAACAATGGTCAATAGATTATGTTTACAATTTACGAGTTTTAGGAAATAAATCCCAACATCACCTTCATTCGTGCATCTTCTTCGTCGATCTCTGATTCATTCAAATGAAGCCGGTCTATTTCTAGTCTC
The DNA here is from genome assembly GCA_025688845.1 of Cucumis hystrix. NCBI lineage: Eukaryota > Viridiplantae > Streptophyta > Magnoliopsida > Cucurbitales > Cucurbitaceae > Cucumis > Cucumis hystrix. Next base: position 10,224,991 of record CM046889.1, read on the forward strand.
CTCCGTTGAGCTCCGCCTCATTCGCTTGCAAGTCATCCTTCACCTGACCCGAGTCGTTGATGTCCTTTACTGTTATGCATTGAGGGTACTTAAAATGCATAATATGATGATGGTGGCGATTGATCTTATGTTGATGATGACTCAAATTATTATGATGATGATGACTGATATGTTTATGATGTTTATGCTACATGATATATTAATCACATGATTAAGGACGTTATGATTTATAGTCATGTCATGTGTATGATGCTTATGATATGCTACATGCTATGGATGGGTGTTGTCTTAACTTTGTCTATTAAGATTGTACCCATATAGGTGTCCCTTGGGATCACCATCTTTTTATGATTGTGTGTTCGACGGGACCACTAGTCTGTAATGATAACTTTTATAACTTTTAACTTGTACTTCCAGCCCAATATCTTAGGTGTTCCTTTGGTCACTGATAGATAACTGTGTTCCTTTGGGATCACTAGTTTGCGTGTGTTCGAGAATACATTAGTTTCGGGTACCTCCTTACATAATCTTAATGTGAAGTTAACAGACACCTAGCGGGACTAGTAGTGGGTCCCTTACTGAGTGTATGTTTATACTCACCTTTTTCTATGTTTAATTTTTCAGGCAAAGGTAAAGAAGGAGGAAAGCTGACGAATGACAAGAAGTGATTGTGGCTCGCCATAAGAAAAAGTTTATGTTGCTTTCGCTTTATGTTTTCAATGATTGACTTTTGGTATTTTTATTAAAATTTTAAAACTTACTAAGTAATTCTATGTTATTTTTCTTTAAAAGCAAATAAGGCTCGAACTAGGATTTTACCTACTATTTTATCTCTGCATACTTTATTTATGATTTAAATGAGTATTTGAAGCTTTTCATTGAAAATTTAATGTATTCTTTTGTTTTTTATAAAATGGTCTTTATTTATTCTAGTAGTAATGAACTCAGCTTAGTATAAAGAGTTGGATCGTTACAACCTACTTGCTTCGTTATTGTTGGTATGATCATATCGAGCTTGACCAACTCGAATTGATTCTCTAATCACATATCATACTGAGAATATTTGCTCTAATATTTTTTTAAGGCCCAGTTAGGGCTCCTGACTTGCATATCCACCACAATTTATCAACATTACGCAAAAAAATTTATATTATATCAGTCTTTTACTTTTATCAGGCCTTTGATCCTCATGACCAACTTGGGTTTTTTCATCAACTAGGGGTGATCCCTTTAGGTTTCAAATTTTAATTCTCATCATGTTGCTTCGATCTAAAGTATTAAGACAGCCTATTCAGAAAGCCCAGAAAACCCAATACAACCCCATTACACATTAATTTAGTTATTGTAAAAAGTACAAGTTTTTTTTTGTTTTCAAATCATTTCCCATGATAAAAGGAAATGCTCTACACTCATAAATAGTAATATTGAGAAATATTTCATCAGAAATCCCTAAACTTTCCCTTTCTCTATTGTGTTTGTTTCCCTTCTCTTCTTGCTTCTTTATATATCAGAGCCACAGACTCACAACAATGTCCTTCTTAAGCTCAACCTTAAACAATGGAGCATCTTCTTCCTGGAAGAACAACACATTGATAATCAACCCAAGGTACCATCTCACAATGATTAAACTCACCAACAACAACTAACCTGGAAACTACATATCATGAACACCATATATGGGCACTCCTTGGAAGAACATATTCTCAACAATTCTCAACGAAAATTGAAGAGATTAGATAACGTTGAAATTGAATGAAATACTGAATGCACAAAAATTGGTTCCGAAATAAATACGGGCAGAGAAGAGTTAATAGATAATCCCAAGTACCTCAATTGGATGTAGAAAGATTTCTTAATCTGTTCTTGGTTGATGAGATTGATGAATGAAGACATATAGTCACTCAAATGATTGGGTGTAATACAACAAGAGAAATCTTGTTGACTCTAGGACAAACTTAATCCACATCAAACACAACCAAAATTATTCAACTGAAGGGACAAGTGCAGAACATAAAGAAGGAAAGTCAATTGATTAAAGACTACACAACAAAAGTAAAGAAGCACATTTCAGCCTTGAATGAAGTAGGTTGTCACTTCTCTTTACAAGAACACATCATATGTATCCTCTCATGACTGAAGTCCATAATCTTAGTGATATCTGTAAAATCCGCATCATAAAACCACTACAAGAAATTATCTCACTTCTAATGAGCCATGATATTAAAGTAGGCTCGAACGAAACTCATTAATAAATACTGATGGTACTCAACCTACTGCAAATCTTGTTTCTGGAAATATCATAAGAAACAAGGACAAAGTTAGATCAAAGAAATCAAGATTAAAGTCAATGGAATCAGTGTTAAAATAGCAACAATAACTGTAAGACTTGAACTTGAAGTAGTGTAGATATTCCAAAGAGTTTAAGAGGTTTGAAAGAAGGAAAATTTTTGGTTAAGTATCAAAGAATAGTACTTTAGGCGTTTTGAGTGTTTAGGGTTGGCGAGAAAGAAGGATCATAGAGGTTGGGCATTTTAGCTAACTTCAGAAAGGAGTTTCTCACAACTCACTTGGACATTTTCACTTAAATTGGTCTTGAAAGTTTAGAATTTGAGTCTAGTTTATTGTGGAAGACTGCTAGGTGCTTTTGATACGAGAGAGTTGGCGTTTTGGATGAGACAAGGCGAGAAGGTTAGTTCGCGAGTGAATCTGAGTAAGATGCACTCCCAGAAGGCTACAGAACGCATAGTTTGGATTTTTGCTCTGAAATTTTGTGGTAAGAATATAACCATTTTGGAGAAAATTTGTAAAAGAAATCTTTTTCAAAAGAGTTACAGATTTTAAGTTATAAATTTTTTAAGTCGGGTTATGTAGTTTGAGCGAGAAAGTAGGCGAGATGACCTTGGAGGTTAACTTTGCGTTTTGGACAACTATGTGGCATGATTAATGCAATCGGTTTAAGGATTTAGTGAAGTGTCAAAGCCTTGTTAGCATGTATTGTGAGGTGTAAAAGTAAGCAGGAGGTGTCTTAATAAGATTTAAGGAGGATTTAAGCAAGGATGAGGTGTCAACGTAAATTCATGCAATGGACTCTAAATTAGGTTACTTTAGATTCATTTTTCTCATATTATACTTGTGCGTTGTGAAAGAAATTACTCTCAAAAGTTTCCTTTTTGAGTCTAATTTCTAACTTGGGATTGCTCATTTAAATTGAAGAAGGGAGGGCTGAGTTTTGGTTGTAGAAAGAAAGGAAGGTTAGAATTCAAGTGATTCTAAACAATGTGAACTTTGAGAAGACTATAGTTCATCCATTGGAATCTGAATCTGAAATTTTGAGGTAAGAGTATTAAGACGTTTTGCAACAAGTTTTTAGAAGAAAGTATTTTTATTTCAGTTCTGAATTTTACGTTATTCAGCTCTAAAGAAGAAGTAAAGTTCTAGCCGAGAATGAGGTTTTTGGCAGTACAGGTTAGTGGCCGAGCCTAAGAAATTAGCATGGCATGTTGGACATGCGTTTTGGATTTAGAGAAGTTTTTTGAGGAATTTTGGGGCTGTTTTTAATGATTTCGAAATTAATTGGAGTTGTTTCCCATTATTTCAGTAAAAGAAGAAATCAACCAAGCTTATCGACCAAGGGTTTGATCTGCGATCTGTGAGTGAAAAATGAATTTACTAAGATTATTTGTAAAATGATTCCTATATAACGATTCTAATATGTTTTTCAATCTATTATTTAAAGTGAGTCTTATTTCTATTTATCAGCATATCTAAAAACGTTTTTATCAAAGCATGTATTTATTGATAAGATTTACAAGCAATGATTTATGAAAAGCATAAGTTTAACAGAATGGTTTTAAAGAGAAAACCATGGTACTCTATATACCGAGTTCTCGATGGTCAATGTGCACAATCAGGGGTATAGGGCTATGCCAACCACGTAGCCACTACTGCCGAGTTTAGGAGAGAATAGTATGACCAAAGGTGCTCTACTATCTTGACCGAGTTTATTATGCATAGTATGACCAAAGGTGCTCTGCTATTCGATCGAGGTTTAGCGGGATAGTATGACCAAAGGTGCTCTGCTATCTTGTTTATGTTTTTCAAGGTATAGAGTATACAGAGTTAAAATAAGTATTTGAATGTTAGAAATGTTCAGTTTAAAGAGGTTTCGTAAAGATTATTATTTGTTATGTTTATGAAATGTTTAAAGTATGGATGTGTTAAAAGTCTGTTTTATAAAACCATCACTTACTGGGCCTTTTAGCTCACCCTTTCAAAATATTCTTCCACTTTCCAGGTAGAGATCGTGATCCGAAAACCTGACCTTTGTCTTCAGAGTGTTGTTTGAAAGTTGTTGATAATTTAGTTTTTTAAGGGTTCGTTTTAATCTTATCATGTACATGGTTTTGCATAAGGTTAAGTATTGTTGTATAATTTTGTTTGGTCTATAAGTAAAGTTTGTAATCAATGACATTTAGCCTCGACTACCTGTTTAAAGTATAAAAAGTGTTTCAAGTTGTTTCTCGTAGTTTTCGCTGCATAAGTTACTTTTTACCTAAGTTGTTTTAGTTGTTAAGAGTTATAGTTATTAGGGTCAACTGATGTTATTCAGAGAGATAATGACATCGGTTGCTTTCACGCTGCGTCTCGGTTCGAAGGAGCAGGTGCTCGGGATGGGGTGTGATAATAACAAAGGAGGATGAAATAACAACAATGGTGGAAATCTAGGAAGAGGAAGAAAACCTTGAAATAATTCCAAACCACAGTGCCAAATCTGTGGAAAATTTGGCTACACAGCGATGAGTTGTTACTCCTTTTATGACCAAAACTTCCAGGAATAGTTTACTGGTAATACTCCACCTAGAATGCCAAGGTTGAATAATCAAAACTAGTTCAGGAACAATCCTCATCAAGCATTCAAGGCTTCAATCTCATAAGACAACAATAATAATGGGTGGTATCCAGACACTAGGCGCCACAAATCATATCACAAATGTTCTTGTTAACCTCAACATCAGCACAAACTAAAATGGAGTAGAATAAGTCCATGTTGGTGATGGAACATGTTTAAAAATCCTAAACCCTGGTCATTCATTCTTTATTCCATTTGATATTTTAATTTCTCTTGATAATGACTGCCCTATTCTCTCCATAGCAAATCTCCTTCATGTTCCTCACAAAAAGAAAAATCTCCTAAGTGTAAGTCAATGTACAAAAGATAACAACTGTTTTGCTAAGTCTTAGGTAATTGGAAAAATTTTACTTCAAGGACACCTTCATGAAGGACTATATTGATTCTCTCTAGTCAAAGCTCACACCAATCCAAAGTCAATCACCATTTGCCAACCTCAACTTGATAAACCATTTCCTCTAATGGCTTCCATAAATACTTTCCTCTCAAATCAAGGACCCAAATTCTCTAGCACAATATATTAGGCCACCCCTCTACTCCTATTGTAAACAAAGTACTAAACAAATGTAATATCCCCTCATCAAATTCAAATAAAATTTCTACAATTTGTCACCTGTGTGCTCTTGGGAAAATTCACAAGCTCCATTTCCCCAATTCAATTACAAATTACTCTACACCTCTTGAACTTGTCGAATCTAACTTATGGAGGCATCACACGGTATTTTCAAAAATGGATTTTGTTACTATATTACTTTTGTAGCATGTTCACCCACCACACTTGGATATATTTTCTTCAATTCAAATCTGAAACTCTACAAGCATTCCTAGTATTAAAAAATCAAGCCGAAAATCAATTCAACACCAAAATAAAATTTCTAGCTACAAACTAATGGATGAGGTGAATATTGTTCATTCACTTACACTCTAAAAACCAATGGCATAATCTATCGCTTCACATGTCCCTAAACCTTAGAACAAAATGGTGTCATCGAGAGGAAATACAGATACATTGTAAGAAACTGGTCTTACCCTTCTATCTCATTCCTTATTACCTTTAAAATTATGGGATGATGCTTTCTATAATGTAGTTTTTCTAATAAACAGGTTACCATCTAATGTTCTTCATGGAAAAAGTTTATTAGATACTCTATTCAAAATAACATCAGACTACTTCTCACTAAAAATGTCACACCTCATCCTAAAGCACCTTCTCCCAAGGCTTGAGATTTGACGTGAAGCCAACCGACATCGTTCTTCTTCTAAAAAGATACGCTCTGACACAAGATGCGGAAAGAGAAGTCTAAATTGAAAACAATCATTTAAATATTTTGCAAGACATCTTGAGGTTTACCCAACCTTTGGATAAACTGCTCAATAGTCTTACATAGACAAAATAAGTTCAGAGTTTGAACTAGAGCATCGCTATTAAAAAACTTAAATCACAAAATAATGCTAGTTTATCTATACGTTTGCTTGAAATATTAAAAAACTTCTTCTATCGAAGTCGAAGCTCGTTGTAACGACTCAACTCTTTATACTGAGCTAGGGTCATTACCTTGAAGATAAATAACAATTTTGACAATTTCTTGAAAAGAGAAAAACTAAATTTTCATATAAAATACCATAAAAACATGCTGCAACGGGTTTTTACAAAATTTAAAGATAATAAAAATAAATAAATAAAAATGTTTAAGCTCAAAACACTGAAAACAAACAATGAAATGTGGAAGCAAAACTGGTCCCCATATGGCATGTCACGGATCCTTCCTGTCATTCGCCAGCTTTCCTCTATCTATACGTTTGCCTCAAATATTAAACATAGAAAGAGTTAGTATAAACATATACTCAATAAGAGACCCAGTACTAGTCCTGCTAGGTGTCTGTTAACTTCCTGTTAGGGTTCCGTAAGAAAGTACCCCATAAATATGCTGCTTCCGAACACACGCTATCTAATAATCCAGTAGGAACACATCTGGTCTTCGGTAAACCGAAGGAACACCTCAGAGTGTCGGGTTGTAAGTGATCCCGTCAAATCACTCATAAAAGTTATCAAAGTTATCATGACAAACTAGTAGTTCCATCGAACACACACAGTCATAAAAATGATGGTAATCCCGAGGGACACCCATATGGGTACGACCCTAACAGACAAAGTTAATAGAACACCACAATCCATAGCATGTAGCATATCATAAACATCATAGCATGGCATGAATATCAATCATAACGTCCTTATCATGTGACTAATATTTCATGCATCATAACATACTTATATCAATCATAATATATCAGTCACAACATAATAGTCTTAACATATTAATCATAACATATCAGTCATAACATTTCAGTCATATCTTATCACAGTCATAACATCTCAGTCATATCTTATCACAGTCATAACATATCAGTCATAACATCTCTGTCATATCTTATCTTAGTCATAACATATCAGTTATAACAAATCAGTCAATCTATGGTAGCCATCTATAACAGTCATCCATATCAATCACATTATACATCTTAGCTACCTCAATGCATATGAAAAAAATAGATGCAAGCTCTTGATTCTGTTTCAAAATTCTAATAGTAGAATCTCTTACCTCGAGACTAGTTAAAGCAGTATTTATTCCTATCAGCAACAGTTAAAGCTTTCCAAGTAGCTGACAAATCCTAAACATAATGAAACTAAATTAATAAATTTGTCGGCCAACATCCAAGTACTTAACTTAGGTTTCCAACTTACCTGAGGCTAAGATTGAAACTAAAACAACGTTAAATGGGCACAATTTCCACAGATTTATCCTTCCTAAAGTTAGTCAAAGACCTTCAAAACAAAATTCCAACTTAACTCCATAATTTAAATTATTTAGGATAAATAGATATCCGATGGAGTACCAAACTCAATCAAACACTCACCAAAAAGCAACTGGCTCAATTTGATGGCTTGGCTAACAAAAGAGCTCAAATGGCTCGACTCACAGCTGGAAGAGAGTGAAGACGTGCGGCTCAACCGAGGGGACGGCTCACGCAGCTCGCAAAGGAATGGCTCGGGCACAAGAGGAAGGTGGCTCGAGTAGAGATCTTAACCGGGAATCGTGTGCGACGGCGGGCTATGATCGAAAGAGACCTCAACTGAATGGAGAACACTGAACAGAGATCAAAAGACGGTACGATGGATGGATCTCGATTGGATAAAGACACTTCAGTTGGCTTCGACTTCACGGTAACAAACAAATGGAGAGAACCGTGATCAAAGAATAGACAGAGACGGACTGCAGCTGACTCGTTAAAGGATGTGGCTGACGACGGTGAACGGAGAAGAAGACCGAAGTAGGGACGATGGCTAGGATTTCTTGAAGAGGAAGAAGAAGAAGAAGTTGATGAATGATTGAGAAAACCTTTTTAAATATATAATAAATCATTATTACTATTATTATTATTTCCTTTTACCTAAATACTTCTTTTTGCTTTTCCTTTTCCAAATAACCCAAACAACTTCTTCTCTCTCCTCGTTAATTATCCAAATCAAATCATCTCATTTATTTTTCCGAAAATACAATATCTTTTCAAAATAATTATATTATCCTTAATATAATTGTTTTTCTTTCTCTCAAAATATCTTTCCTTCAATTACCTATCGTTCACGATTATTTATCTTTATCTTCTTCTTTTCTTCTTCTTTCCAAAATAAAATATCTTTTTTTTAAATAATTATATTTTTTTCGTTTCATAATAATTATATATATATATATATGTATGTATATGTATGTATGTATATGTATGTATGTGTACGTATGTATATGAATGTATTTATAATTATCAGATCTCTAAAAAATTCTCTCTTCAATTTTAATTAAATAAACACCTAATTTTATTTAAATAAACACCTAATTTTATTTAATTAGATTCAAATTTCCACAAAATCAAATTAATCTTGAAAATACCGCCCAATAAATTAACCTAATTAAACAAACTAAGATAATTATCTCCAACAATTATCTTAATTTTTGGAGCGGTACAGTCGTCGTCTCAGTCGTTACGATCTTGACCAAAGTTGAACGACATAGCATGTTGTTGTTCTGCATCGACGTTGTCCTCTTTGTCGCAAGCTTCCAGTCAACCATCAAGTCGTCCCTCGCTCAATTCGGTGTAGCTTCTCTGTTTCATTCTTCGATCGAGCCCATCCATTTTGCATGCCCAGATCTGAGTCGCTTTGTCTCCGTCCAAGCCAGATATGAGTCGTACGCGCGCTAAGTTCTTCTTGTCCAGCAGAGCTATACTCACTTCTTCTTTGCACGCTGTCTTTTGGCTCGCTTTGTGCACTCTCACTGCCTCTCCCTTGCCGTGAGCCATTGAAGTTTGTGGTAAGAGTTTAAAGAGGACAAAGCTTGAATCTCCAATCGTTCTACAACTGATGGAAGACTTTAAAGGTTTGAAAGAGTGAAAGATAGGGAAGCTGGAATCTTTTTGAAATCTTCTCCGTTTCAAGCATATTGTTCGGTGATCACCCTCTTTTCTTCAACATTTGAATGCATGCAAGTGTTTGAAAGGTTTGAAAGATGTGAAAAGATTGATAACGTTTGATTGTCGGCACAATTTGAAGAAATATGAAACAGCTGCAGAGATTATTTGGAGCTTTGATGGTGATAGGTGTTGATTTTTGGATTTTGGGGGGAAATTAGGATTTTGATAGGTGTTAATTATGTGTTGGGAGTTTGATATAATTATAGAGTATTTTTGGTTTCTTGAATAATTGTATGTAGGATTCAAGTTTTTCACTGAGGTAGAGTCATTTAAGATATTGTTCCAGCAATTTTTTTCCATATTTTTCGATTTTGCTATTTTATCAATTTAAATAAAAAAATTTCATTTATCCAAAGTAAACCTTCTATTTTGCTATTCCTTAAGTTGTATTCTTAGGTCCAACATGCAACTAAGCACCCCTATTTAGACTATATCAATTATAAAACCCAGGGGCGTATTTATTAAGTGGCGTGCCCCCTACAAATCATCATTTTTTGTATTTTAATATTATTTTTGAAGTGTCAGATTACAATATATATTAAATAATGTTTTATTTTAACTAAAATTTTGTCCTGGTGTAGTGGTTGTGCCCCCACTACAAAACCATCAGCCAAACATCAAGATATTTTTTAAATATTTTTTAGTGTATTTATTATATAGTATATGGTATCCCTATATAAAATTTCTCGATCCACCCTTGATGAAACCCCTAGTCAAAATCTTGTTGCCTTCACCTTGCTTTGTCTCTTAACGTTGTTTATACCTTTTTGGTTCGAAATTACTTGTAACAAATAGAATTTTTGGGTGGATGTGTAAATCGTTTTACCAAAAAGTCAATAATTCCAGTATATTTTTATACAATGATTAATATTATTCTCTTTTTCCCGAAAAAAAAAAAGGTCAATGGGGTGTATAAATTACTAAAGAAATGTGCATAGAGGATGGAAAAAATTAGATACAAGAACACTCATGAATTTGATTTGTAGTGACCTTTGTTGCTTCCTCCATCTTTCTCATCTTCACCTCATTCAGAACACTCTTAGCCCACTCAGAAAAGTGTGTTCTGTTGTATCTGTTAACAAAATAAAAAAATTAGGAACATTATTAGTATAAATTAAGATTAATAATTCTTTTAGTTCATCAAGGGTAGGAAATGTTATCCGTTGGGAAGTGTCTAATATTATATTCAACAGAAATCTAACACACCAAACGCATCTGAACTTCAATTTTAATTAGCAAGAGCCAACTTGTGCATATGTCAACTATCCAACAAGAAATCATACAAATTTCTACGAAATAAAATGGACTCTTTTGTATTCAAAATTGAAAATGGGTCGAAAATAGGTCTACAAGGTCATGGATCGAAAATTGAAAGTGGAGTTATGCTTTAAGTTAAAAACCTACAGGGTCTTGACGAAAGTTTTGATAAATATTAAATATCAGATCAAAAGTTTACTAGAAATCTATCAACAACCCATGAGCACAATATTCAAAGTTTATGGACACATCAAACATAACAACTCTAAAAGTTTAAAGACCCAAAACTTGAAATCACTTTGCAAACTCAATGAGAAAATTCGAAAAATATGAAAAACTAAATTTTGAAATAGACCTCATAAGTCTCCTAAATTTTGAGAAACAAATTGAATTGGTTCCTACTTTTTTTAAAGATGTATTTGATATCAAACGGCAAAATTAACTTCAAAAACCATTTAAATCGGTACAAAAACTAATGTACTAAAAAAGTTAATTTCCAATAAACCTATAGTAAAAAATTCAACAACTAAAAAGATAATTTAAAAAAAAACAAATTATAACAAAAATAGAACGATATAAAATGTACTTACCCAATAGTACCAGCTTTGTAAATGGACATGCATCGACGATCGCCGGGAGAATAAGGACAGGGAAGTGTGCTATTAGGGTCTCTCCAAGCACCTTGATGCCTCATTCCAGACCAGCTAGCGAGCCAATGGTACACATATTGGCCAATGCCCGCAAGTTCCAACCACCCTTTGGGAAAGAATTCCATTACGCTGCTGTTTCTGTTCATTAGAATCATGTTTGTCAGTTGTGCTCCGTGTGGGGATATCAATATATCTGTCTTCCCCATCAAACTCACCTGTTAATTAATTCACATTTTTCATTAGTTAATCATCAAAATACAAACTTTGATATACATGTTTTGTATGTTATGAAAGGAAATAAACAAGTGCCTTAGTCTCTAAACTTTCAACATGCATTTGACTGCCCCAATTTAAAAGTGGATGTTAAATAACTTAATTTCATTAACTTCAACATTCTTTACTATTAAAGTATATTTATAAAGAAATTTGATCTTTTCTTCTTTTTCTTTTCATAGTTTTCTTAGTTTCTTAGCTCCACACAAAATAACAATACTCCAAAACGTAAACTTTCTAACTCCAACACACATTGACTTTAAACTTTAAAACTCAATTCTACGCTCAAAAGGGCTAAAACTACTCTGAAATATTTTGTGTATTTTCTTCCTAGACTTAGTGATAGTCTAGTGATTTTGATATTTAAGTCCCTTAAGGTTTTATGTTAGAATGTTTGTTTGTTTTAAACAATTTTTAGAAATTCTTATAAATCCTTCAACTACTCTCGTAAACTAATTAAAATTGTTTCGATTATACCTTTATTGTATCTAAATTTTAAAGCTAATTTAGTGATATTTTGATATAAAATCAAATTTTATTTTCAATGAGAATCTAAACTTTTATTCTAGGTTGCAAAATAAAAAATATAACAATGGATTTAAGTATCAAATAAACTTGTTTATGAAAATTTAAGTGTGACCAGAGGACTGGATTCATCACTTTATTATCCAATATAATGTGGGTTGTTGTTCAAGTATTTTATAAGATATGCATTAATAAAGTCATTTGGACTATTCCCAATAATAAATTTTAATGTCATAACATAAGCCTCTCAACCTGCTTTTAGAATATAAATACATGCACATCTTCAGTAATATTAAACGCTTTAAAGAAAAACATTAACAAAAATTTATGGATCTCGTCTCAAAATTAATTGGTACTATTAATGGGTAATGAGGATAGTAATTACTCAATCTACTTTATATACTTTAGAAAAAGTGTGAGTTTATTTAGTTTTGTCTAATGTAACATTCTCAACCTCTAAAAAAAACTTATCAAAGAAACTATAACACCATCAAATTTAAGTTTTTTCTTGAATAAATTTTTATAGAAAAAACGTTAAACTATTTATAGAAATAGAAAAAAAAAACCAGTAGACAATGATAAATTTGTATGAATTTCTATCAATGATACATTGGTATAGTTTCTATTGATTGATAGACTTCTATCGCCTTGATCAATGATTGATTTTTACCAATTTCTATTATTAAAAGACATTAATAGACTTCTGTTAACGTCTATTGGTGCTAAGATTAAGTATTGATTTATATCACTCATAGATGTTAATAAACTTGTATTACCATCTATCTCTAGAAGGTAAAGAAAGTAAAATTTTTGTTATAACCAACAATTTAACCTATTTTTCTATATTTAAAAAGTTGATTTTTCCTAATATATTAATTTTAATGAAAGTTGAGAAATATAAATAACGATCCTAAATCTTTTAGTTTTATCAATTTTGATTTTAATATTTCAAAATTCTCAAATTTACACGTAAATTTATTGAAAATTCTCAAATAAATATCCTCTAAAGAAGATTATATCATATAATTTATTAATAGAAAAGTTTTATTAAAATTCTCAAATTTACACTTAAATTTATTGAAACTTCGCAAATAAATATTCTCTAAAGATTATATGATATAATTTATTAATAGAAAAGTTGTTTTTTTCTGTTTTTTTTAAGAAAGATAATAGAAAAGTTGTTGATATGTATTGCTGAGATCAAATTGGAGAAATAAAAGATTAATAATCTTAATAAGTTAAATAGGATACTCTCCCATTATATAATATGCATTAAAGTTTTTACTTTTTCAAATACCAAATATTGTAGTTACCAACTGCCACTAAATATAATTGAGCACATGGAACATACCGCTTTGAAAACATATATACATATTTGGTACTATGCCTAATTGGATTTATATGTTCAAGCAATCTAGTGATGTGATTCTTTTCTTTAACAATATATTTTCAAGGAACTTATTTCAAAAGACAAAAGGGAAAAAAGAAATAATCTTCTTAGCTTCTAAGTTTGAAAAATATGTGTTTTATTATTCAAATTTTAAAGGGTAACTTGTGATTAATTTTTCTAATACCTAAATTTTTAAATATGTTTTAAAAGTCCCTAAATTGTTTTTTTTATCCACCTTTTAAAATTATTCTTAACAAAATTTGAGAACTGAGAAGAATAGAATATATAAAAAATTTAAAAGATAATTATTTTAAATAATAAAATCGTTGAAAATATTTTCAAATATAACCAAAATTTTATTTTCTATCCATGATGCATGAGGCATGATGATAGACATAAATAAACATCTATTAATGTTTTTATGTATTTATAGTTGTTTATTAATGTCCATGAAGATAAGTATTGATGTGTTTGTAAATATTTTGATTTGTTTTTTTATAATTAAAAAAAACGTCAAATTCAAAAACAAAATGCACCTTCTTTGGGAAATTTCAAGGAAGAAAAAGTAGATTTTAAATAGAAAATATTATTTTAAAATTGTAGGCTAAAACCTTGATGGTGTAAAACTTTGAAAGTGATAATTTCAATTTACCAATAATTTAAAAAGAATAACAACAAAATTTAATATTCCAAATGTCAATAAATAAAAAAGAAAGAAAGAAGAGAAGGTAGATTAAAGGACGGGTTACCTGTTCACAGAAGGTGAGATTATTAGAATAAGCCACCGTGAGGCGACAGCCGGCGACTTTTGCGCATTCCTTCCCAAAAATCTCCACCACCGTCGTCTCATTCCTGAACGACCTGGGCCCCGTTCTCATTAAGATCGTCATACCCACCGCTGCTGACAACGGCTCAGGCGAGGTCAGGTTGCAGAACAACCGTGCCTTGCACCTCATAAAGTCGTAGGTCTCCATCCGGCGCTGCCTCGACATTCCTCCCTCGTTGTGTCTCATCACCACCGCCTTCTCGAAGCAGACTGGCTGCCCTTCGCTGATACCTTCGAAAGCTTCGAACCGAAGCGGGGCTCCGAATGTGGCCTCCATTAATGTGGAAACCCATTTTCCCATGCTCAATCTCAGTTCCCCCCAGTGGTATAATATCCATCTCTCTGGTACTTCACACTTTCCTTTGTTGTATCATAAATTCATATCAAAATTAAAGCATAATATACAACTTTTTGTTTTCTAATATTCATTACCAAAATAGTATAAAATTACAAATGTAATTATTCCGCCATACCTCAATGATTTTGATCCACACGCGCATATATATATATATATATATATATATATATATAATTTTTTAGATAATTTACTTTAATTATTTTAGTTTAACGTTAACATTAAACTAATAAAATTAAATTAAAAATTACCATATCTATTATTGTTATTATTTTATTTTGTTTGGTAAATCTCCCTAGGTGTTGTTTGGATACAAAATTAAAAGTTATAAATTGAGTTAGATATTTTTATAGTTTCTTACGTAGGTATTCATAAAATTAATATTTAATTTAAAAAATTTAGATTTTAATCTTTTTTTAATATAATAATTGTCAGATGAAAATCGAATATTTCATATTTTTAAATTAACCTTTAAACTATGTTCACTCACATCAATTTTATGTGTTTAATACTTTTTTTATAAAAAAAATATCTGACGCCATATTTAACTACTAAGAACTTTGTTTTTTTCTTTTGCAAATAACAATTAATGATAGTGTCATATTATTTTGATTATCTAAATAATTAAACAATACAAATCTTATTCTATAAGAATTAAAATATAAAATAGTTGCAAATATAATAATTTAGGTGTAATATAAAAAAAAGAAAAATTTAAGATATAGCAACATTAAAATTTAGTTCTCCAATTCTATCATTGGTATAAGTCTATAGACTATATATAGACGATTATATTAGTAATAAATTTTATTAGATTTATAATTCTTTAGGTACATTGCTATATAGACTAATTATTATTCCTAATTAGAGTGTTAGGCAATGTAATTACTTCTTAAAATATTGATATAATTTATAGTAATATATCATTTTGATTAAATGATTATATTAGTATTGATACAACAAATATTTTTATAGACAACAAAAACTATATAAAAAAATGCTTAAATTAATAATTACATTACTTTTACTTCCAAATCAAGTTATATATATATATATTTATTACTATATATATATATATATATAATGAAGGTATTAAAACTTGACACAATTTCCAAGTAGCGATAAGCCCAGGAATGAAGCAAAGAAATGAGTAATGAGATGAATAAATCCAAAAAAAACAAATTGCGTTACCTTGAATCTGATGCCAGGCAACAAAAGGCATGAGAGCGGACAAGCCATGCCAAATATTTTGATAATCATAATGATTGTAAGACACAAAGCTCACACCTTTCTTGACCCTCGCATTTTCCGGCAAACCTTCAGGCCACGCCAACCCATAGTAATTCCAAGACCCGTCGTGAGTGTCACGCCCTTTCAGGCAAAGCATCCGCTCGTCCCCGTCCACCACAGGTGATGGAAACTGCTGGTATTGAACCTCACCTTCCTCCTGGATGTCATACAAGGAGCTCATGAACCATGTGTGGCCTACAAGGGCTTTGTTGGAGTAACGCAAGTCCTTGAGGGGAAGAAACGTAAGGGAACGGCGGAGCTTCGCAACAACGATGGAGGAAGGTGGTGGAGGGACATGGTGGTGGAGGGAGTGGATGTGGAAGAGGATGAAAAGGAGGGCTGAGATGGAGAGGAGATAGAGGAAAAGCTTTGGACAAACAAGATGATTGGATGTTTTTGTTCTTGATTGTGATTTTGATTGTTGCAAAGCTTTAACCATGATGTTTTCTTCTTTCAATGAATTGGGAAAGAGAGGGAAATTTTTGGAACAAAATTGATAATGGGATGTATAATGGGTCACATTTGGGGTTTTGATGAGCTTTTGTGCTTTTCTTTCTTCTCTCTCTTTCCACTACTTTATTGAAAAAGGTGGGAAGAATTTCAACTTTGTGACTTACCAAAACCATGAAATTGTCATTGAAGATAGATATGATCGTCAGATCTCATTTATCTCTCCTTAATAGATGGTTAAAGAAAATATAAATTATTTAATTAAGAAAAGTTGCAGCGAAAATTTAATTGATCAACGGTCCATATTGTAAATAATAATAATAAAGAAAAAGAAACAATAAATATGTGTAGCTTACATACCACCTAAGCTTTTTTCAACTTTAAATTGAAGGCTAACACCTAATGCATTCTAAGATACATATGTGTTTGTGTATCTCACTTTCCTAATAAATACAAGAAATACAAGTAATAGATTAAATGTGTTTTCTAAAAATAAGCCAAACGATTTGTATATTATTACGTATCTGTTAGCACGAGATTTTTTTTAGAAACGTGTTTTTATGAAGTTGAATTTGTGTTTATGCATGTTGATTTTGATGCAATACGATTCGATTTCTAGAACTTGATCTCTGATTCTCTCTTGGTTGGATGAGTATATATTTGATTTTGAAGGTGAAGTTTTGAAAGGGTGTTTGAATCCTCAAAGGAACTTCAATTTTTAAGTGTGGTAATCTTCAGGAGTTAAAGGATTCTTCCTAATTATGGACAACTCTCTCTAAACCCCCTAATTATAAACCTTCTAATTGTTCAAATGAAAGGACTAATCAAATTATAAAGTTATCTTGTGGGTTTTGTGGGTTTGAGATTGAGTGGTCAATGGACTTGACCATTTGGTCTAACTAATTGGATTTGAGCTTTATTTAGTATTTGGAGTAAATGAAGTCTATTTTTTGGTCTCCAACTTCAAATAATATATAATATCAAATATTAGACCAAATTATTTCATTCAATCCAGCGGTCATTGTAAAAACACTTAACATCACCAGAATTAACCAATTTATGTTTGAATTTCATTTTGGGACACATGTCAACCTTAGCTTTAATTGGTCTCAAATTTGATGATTTGTAATTTCATCCTTAATTTGAGAGATGATATATACATAACAATTTGTGATTGATCTAAAATTTCTCATTCAACAATGTCAAAATATTATTGAACAATTTAATTGAATGCACAAACATATTTGCAGTTTGAATGCATGTAAGTATATTTTTCTTGAATTTAGGTAGAAATTAGCCAATTATATAAAATCATATAGGCGCAATTTATCACATGAAAACTTGTAATCAAATGCTTGAATAACTTGTAAAAAAATGTGTGTAGTAGCTCGAGATCCACCAACTGCTTTTCTTATTTCAACTCCCAAATTTATAGACTGAATAAGTATGTTACAAGTTAATAATGTATTTTTCATTTGGGTTTGTAAATCCAAAGAAGAGAGTGATGGAAAATTAGACATACGCAATGGAAATAAATGATCGAATTTACACTAATGAGAGGGTGGAGTCCCTTTGTTCAAGGCTTCATTCAATTCTTAAGGAAACAACCTATCTACTAAGAGTGAATTTCATCTTGCATCCTATGTCCATAGTCATCCACTTGGTCTTACCCGTGAAATGGAAGGTTTATTGGACCAGCGTTGTCGAGCTGTCCTAACTTATGCCGATCTAAGAGTAATTTTGTTTGAACAGGAGTTCATATAGTTATCTCACGACTAAGATTAAGTTACCTACGTTAACAATAATTAAATTGCTACTTTTACCATTTAGAAAATGTAGTAACATGAATCCTATTATCATAAATTTTTTTGTTGTTTTTTTTTTTTTGGCCAGTGTCTCTAATATGTAAGTGTATAATCTGTTTAATTATGTTAGAAATATATTACTTAACTTTTTAAAGTTCACCAAAGCTTTAGATACAAATATAATGAAAAGTGCAAATACTTGATTGTAGTTTAGAGAAAGAAAAAAAAAAAAAAAAGAGAGAATCTTTTTAAGATCTTGCAAAAAGTATATGTTAATTATATTGGGTAGTTGTGTAAATCTGAAGTGGAATTCACATGTTCTCCACACGTGTAATTGAATATTATTATCAATGAGTGGTTTTATATGCTCTTTTTCTTAATTAATTACATTGTTTATCCTTTTAATTTCTATTTAGCATACAAATTACTTGGGGAATAAAAGCGCTACAGCCTTCCCCAATTCCTATTCTTTTGGCTATTTACCAATTCCTATTCTTTTTTCTATACTTAACTACATGTTCATCCTGATCATAAACTCGTCATTATATTTAAATTTATCTTCTACGAAAAGAATATAATTATTTATATTAATTATATGATATTGATAAATAACAAATATTTGAGAGACCGGCCTCATCTTGCATTGCATGGCTATTTTATATAT
Organism: Cucumis hystrix; assembly: GCA_025688845.1. Lineage (NCBI taxonomy): Eukaryota > Viridiplantae > Streptophyta > Magnoliopsida > Cucurbitales > Cucurbitaceae > Cucumis > Cucumis hystrix. The sequence continues at coordinate 10,243,909 of CM046889.1, forward strand.
ATATATATATATATATATATATATATATATCTTCACTCTTTATTCCATACTTTTATTATTATCAGAGTTTACATAGCAAAATAATAATATAATAATACATATGAAATGTTCGTACAAATCCACAATCTTTTTGTAGGTGAAACTGCACACAACTAAAGAGGTTTGGGACATTGATCAACATATTCAAAAACAAAAGTGGATTTTTCTCTAACTATTACTGAAGTCAATTGGATATTTAAGAAAACAAAACTTACAAAAAGGAAATAAAGACCCATAATTTTAACACTTTTAGCCCCTTCAAAACATGTAGTAAGATAAATTCATATATATATATATATATACCTATTGTCTAGGAAAGAATCATTTTTCAATTATTCCGAAAGGCTAAAGACCAATTCTCGGACTTACTCGTGTTTAGGGAATTCAATATCAATTAGGATTTGGCTACGACCTCTCAACTAACTATTTCTTCTTCCTCTTATAGAACTAAATAAATATTAGTTATTGTTTTAAGTTTTAAAAAAGAAAAAAAAATTATTTATATTCCATCAGTTTTGTAAATGAAATTTATTGATTATATTATTTTATAATTGATTTATTATTTATTATAATAAAATCAATATTAACTATTGATTATCTTTTCAAATTCATAGGTAAAATACATAAGGTTTTTATCTATTTATTTCAATAATTTAATTTCTAAAATTTATGAATTTATATTAATTAATGATGAGAACTCAAAAGATTTTATAACATTTTATTGTCTTCAACTATATATATATATATAAAGGCATCTCTTCTACCATTTTCTTACAAACATTTGAATTTCTTCCTATTTAGATTGATTTTCTTATTTTTAATTTACTGTATGTGTTTTTCCTTTGATGGCAAAGATATATGTTTTTTATTTATTTTTATAATAGTTTCTATTATATAATATTGATTGATCAAACCATCATCATTCATCTTTAGCTTTGCTTTTGTGTTGCAATATATTTTGTGTGTTATTATATGTTAAATATACTTGATGATTTGAGAGAAAGACTTGATCAAGATATACAAGTAAGAGACTAGAAAAATGATGCAATGTCTTTTGTGACTTCAAGTAAAAAACTGCTTTAAGTTGTATTATTATCATTTTGTTGTTCTTAAAGAGGTGTGACAAAAACTTATTCATTCATTTTTCTAATGATGAGAAAACTTTTAATATATGTGTGTGTATATATAAATCCTATCTTTGGAAGTAAAACGGTAACTTTTCAAATGATTTATTATAATATAGTTTTCCCTTTCTAATAAATATTTCTACGTAGTTAGAAAGAAACTAACGGTTTTTGTTTCTCTCTTCTTCAATTTTTTGGGTGGTTATTTAAGTTTAAGGTGGATTTTCTTATTTCTCTTTTTCTTTTTGTTACATTTAATTTAAGATTTGAATTGTTTATTTTTATAAAATTGTAATGCCAAAAAATAAGGCAATTTTAAATTTAAACAGACTTCAACTCCACAACACAAAATGTGTGTCTCACCACACACACATCCAGACTATCCCAAAGTTTCAAGCAAAGTTAAAATTCAAACTAGACATTACATACACGATAATCATAGTCTAATGAGAAACCTCTCAAAACACAATTCTTTAACGTCACTTTCGCTATATTTAACTATCCCATGAAGTAATAATAAACTTAGTATATACATTCAAAAGGAATGAGTTCACAATCAGTATATGATGGGGAGTTCAACTATAGCTTGGTCCTTGATCACTACATGGGAGGAGAAAACATTTAAAAACGTGAGCTAAAAACTTAGTGAGTGGCAAGTTTTTAAAAGTAAAAGCTTGTAAAGCAATACTTTCAAACTCTTTAAAAGTGTCATCCATAACGAAATGATATTTAAAACGTTAAAATCATATATCGCCATAATTCATAAGTAATACCAACAAACCTGTAGTCAATCCGACCATGACAAGGTACCAAAATATACGGCCAATAATAGCTCACACATGATCAAAGTATCATGTGACCACAACTAGCTCACGCATATTTAGTACCCGCCACGATAGTAACCTCTATCCAATCCAACCATGATAGCATACTAAATACACGACCCAGAATAGCTCACACGTGATCCATATCCATAAGGAAACATGCAGTCAAACGGAGTTCACACATACTTAGCACCTACCACAGTAACAACCTCCATCCAATCCAACCATGATAGCGTACCAAATACACGACCCAGAATACCTCACACGTGATCCATATCCATATGGAAACACGCGGCCAAACGGAGCTCACGCATACTTAGCACCTACCACAGTAACATCCATATGCTCCTATGTGCACATAGAGCCGTCCACCATGGGTTAAACTAGGCCCGAAGCCATCTCACGGTCCTCCATCCATGTCCTCACCTAGGCTCGGGTTCTCAGATCTCCAGTCACTACCTCTTTCAGCCCTGGAACCCCCTAACAACTATAGGTGGTGCTACGAAAACACATTCACGTAGCCGTAGAGAAATCACCAACATTCATAGAATTACATATTTCATGTTTAAAAGCTAAACATGGCCAGAAACACATTTTATAAAATCATTTTCAATCCTTAGCGATCGATACATCTTTTAAGAATAACCTTTCATTCAAAACATCCACGTTTAATAACAGATTGAGTATTCTTTAAACCAGTTACCATACAAATCGTAATTAATAAATTCGATTTCAACCATGCTTGAGAATATAAGAGTTCATGGAAACCAAAAATCATATTTAAAAAAAACATTTCTAGCGCATAGTTCATAAAGTTTTCACAATCATGGCATAATAACAAATATCAATTTATAATAAAGGTACTTGAAAATAAACCACTCACCTTAATAACTTGATCCCCGAGATTATACACTTTCCCATTTCAATTTGACCTGAAACATAGATGAAGATCTCATCATTATCTTCACATAACACGAGACTACAACTATTTGCAAAAACCCACATAAGGCCACCTAAATCCATTTTATACCTCTAAGGTCTATGGTTTTTCCAAAGCGCTTAGGACTAGACTAAAATTTTCACATACGGCTTAGACTCAAAATCTCAATACTTAACCCAATGGACATCCAACTTAGTTCAAGCTCAATGGGTCTTTTATTCCATACTTTTCCAGAAATTTCCAGCTTCAGTAGGCTAACTTCAACTACTCATAATTTCTTCAATACTTAATAAAACATTATGTACTTTATATCAAAATCTTCATTTTGGAACTCTCTACAACTTAAATGAAGGAAGGGAAATTAGATTCTCCACACATTAACACAGAAGTCGCTTGAAATACCAGTACTCCAAAATCGCATTCTCTACAACATCCTATTTTCCTCCTAAATTTAAACATATTTCCAGTCAGAATTGGCTAACAAGTGCTTCATAAAAGTTATAGGAAATTGAATAAGCTTTTCAACTATATCTAATAGGACTTTTATTTCCACTTGTACACTCTACGATACTCAAAAAACCGGAGGCTTCTCGAAATTGTGTGAAAAATCTGTGACCTGTTTTCTACTTCATAAATCATTCACTTAGGCTCAGAATTTGCTCAATCATGATTAGCTTCACAAAACTCGTTAGAAATTGAGTCAAATTTCAAACAAATGTAACCTTACATTTTAATTCTTCTTGTGTAGTTCAAACCAAAATAAAAACCAACGATGGTCTGTGAAAACTATTCAAAACCTTACCAAGAACTTAATAAAACACCATTAACTTCAACGAACAACACCCCAATTACCTTCTAAATTTGAAATCTAGCTACTAACATCATGAGATATTCAATGTTAACACTTGAATTAAATGGGTATTCAAAATCCACTCCAAAAAGTTTGAATCTTACCCAAGTTGTGCGAAAAGACTCAAATTTGAGCTTCCTAAGGGCTGGACAGCGACTAAAATCTCCAAGAATCCAAATCTAACAACAAAAAGTAATGGGTAACGTAAAAATTAAGTCGAAACTCAATGGGTAATTGAAACTCTTTGAGAAAAGCTCACAAACTCACCAAAAAGCTCAAATCTGCCCACAAAAATAGATCTAACAAGCTAATGACGTGAGGAGCGGCACGGTGACTTTAAGCGAACTTGGTTCGACTGGTAGATTTGTAACCCAAACAACTCAAGAGAGCTTCGAGGAACCTAGCTAACAACGAACTTTCTTTGGCGTTTTATTAATCTTCAAAAACTATAAAAAAAAATTAAAATAACAACTCCAATGTTGTCACCTCTCAATAAAAATAAGCAGCAAAGCTTCAAAGAAACTGAGAGTGGAAATAAATAAACGATGATAAGAGTTATTTTGACACTTCAGCTTGTTGAGTTTAGAAGCTAGGAAATATTTTCGCAAGTAGAAAGTATGTGTTAGGAGAATGACATGCTCAAAACGCATAATGACAAGTTTAGCAAGATCGTTAGGAGAAAGAAAAATCAAGGACCATGGAGTTATGCTGAAGGACAACCATTATTCTAAGTTTGGGGGTCTGATAACTTGTAGAAATACAAGTTATTATAACCTTTTAGGTATAATAATGAAGCCTTAACTCGAGAAAAAAATAAGAAAACACATAGCAAAATAGATGAAATAGTTACAAGTATCAAAAGAGTAAAACACCTGTTTATCACGGTTTTCATGACTTAATACAGATTTTTAAGCTCAAGAAAGAAGAATAACGATAAGGCACACGTCAACTAGGCGACAAGCGAAATGATCCTAGGTAATCTACATCACTAGAAGACAAGAATGGTTTGCGTGGATATCAGGAAAGGACAAAAGACATCTGCGGCACAACACATTAGTGTTAAAGATAGAATTAATGACGCTCAAACTATGTTAAGTCCCGTCGACTCTCATCTATAAATACAAGGCTATCTTCTCCAAAAAAAAGTGTGTGAATTTTGTCGAGAACAACCTCAACTTCATTCATTCTCTTTCTTCTCTACTTAGATGAGAGCTTAGAGGAGAGTTGAGAGGAACCCCAAATCTCATTTTTCCCTCAGTTGTAATAGACAAATATTTGGAGCCAATGAGCATTAGAAATTGAGCTCACAGGCTCAACTCATTCCTTGTAACTTTCATTTGTACTTTTTATTTGCTTTGTGTTTGTAATCTTAACCTCATAGCCGAAAGGCTCAAAGTTTTCTTTTTGAATGCAAAATGTTACTATTTTCACTCACGCATCTCCTTATCTTTCCATAATAATCGTTCTTTGTAATCATGATAAAATGAAAATTGTAAATAGTTAGTAAAGAATATGGATGTTGGTATTATCCATCTTGTTTAGTTATGTGTTGTACTCAATATATCATTTTATTTGAAAGAAGGAATGAAGTGTTGGGCGTTGTCACTCGAAAAAGTAATAACCTAGACCTCACTAAACAGGTGGTGAAAAGAGAGTAGATTTATCAATCATGTCACTAAATTCCTCTTTAACATACATATCATAAATGTGAGCGTGTCTAGCGATAAGGTGCATCCAAGGTTGCTCGCCTAAATAGAGGATGAGTTGTAGATAATACGATCAAATAGATTGTATGTAAATCATATGGTAATTTCGAGTATTTGCATCCTGAAAGCCGAGCAAATATGGTGACGGCGCCGAGAGGAGGTTTATACTAAATTTAAAGTTATTAACAAATGTTTTTTATCTCCTCAATCAACTATTTAACTTTGTAACGCATCGAAATTGCAAAAACATTCCTTCCTCTATCTTGTCTAAATAGAACTGACTTCATATCACGTATAACCACCACATCCACATCCATCTTGTTTTCCTTGCATGTTGTACACTTATACTTAGAATAGTTTATACTATGAATACTTTAATAGTACTCTACAGTTACCGCATGAAATTAATGTATGCGTTATAACCATGAGTAGTATAGATTCTTTGTGTTCGACCCTGAATTATCCAAGAAACTTTTCATTTTGCGTACGCTTGGACAGAAAAGAGGAAAAATTGTACTCAATTGACAGATCCTTAAACGTAAGAAACACATAAGTAGGCGTCAGCCCCTTTTATCGCATGACTCTAGCTTAGTCGTCTAGAAAACTCAAAACTCATTGCATTGAATCAAACATGCATCTCCCAATTCTACTAAAACTACGTTATCATTCAAAAGACTCAAGGGTGTTGCACATGATTCACACTTGTATTATATTCAGAAATAAAATGAAGGTAAGATATTGGAACTGAGAGGACAATTTGTGTCATTGGAATTGAAAATGACGGAACATTACTTCTTTCGTTATTACTACTATTGATAACTTAAGACACCAACAGAGCTATTTAAGACACATCCTCACCAATTAAGAAAAATATTATGGTCTTCGTAACTACTAATTAATCACAAAAGCAAATACATTCGACTTAATACAGTATACAGACACATTATAACCAACTAAAATTCAATTGACGTTATCCCATTTAATTCTATAAATTTCACGTAAAAGTTTAGCATACGTTATTTCAATATCTACAATCAAGTCTTTCAGTGGGTTTCCAACATATTCTTTCTCATTCTCCTTTCATTCACCACATAAACAAACAAATACACAGAGGTATCCTAAACAAAAAAAAAAAAAAAAAAAAAGCTAAATACATATTAAAAAAGTCAATAAAAATGTTAAAATCCCAGGGAGATTTACGAATCTCAGAGTGTTAATGTAAACATCTCGCTTGAGATTTAACCCTTGTGTTAAATCTAGATGAGGTGTCATACATCACTCATGAGATTATTGTCTACACATTTAGGTTACATAAAAATCAATGCAAACTAATTCATTTACTGTCAATACGATGCAATAAAGAAAATATAGAGGTACACTTTCTTCCCGTCTTCCTTGTTTTTTTTTTTTTTTTGTGATTTTAGTGTAGGTAGATGGCTCCAACATATAGATGGGGTTGAGAGGATTTGTAAGACTTTGAAAAAAGTTTTCTTCTCAAACATGTAGAGCAAAGCCATTGCAGATTTTTAAAACAATGAGTATGATAATAATAAGAATGAAATATCGAGGTATAACAATAAATTCAACGTTTTAACAAAAATCTAGTCATGTGAACAAATACCAGTCTTTTCATTTTATAACTCAACATTGATTACGATCTCGAACAAGATGGCAGGAGATAATTAGTTGAATCGACTACTTAAAAAAATGTTAATTTTGAAATTTATAAACTTAATAGGGTTATTTTAGACCAATTTTTTATTAGGCTATATATGAAAATAGTTTCAATATATTTCTATTAACAAATTTTCCATTTTAATTCTTACAAGTAATTGTCAGCAATGGAAAAAAATTGAAACTATTTGTCTTATAATTTTATTCCTACTTTTAATGAATTAGAAATATAAAAATTGAAAATATAAAAAGGACACGTAGTTATTATATTTCGTATTCTTTTCCTGTGAAAGATAAACACTACTAGCACTTGGTTTTTAATAACGATTGTACTTTGGTAATTGATAGTAAACATCTATAAAAAGAAGCCTTCATTTTCTTTTTGATTGATTTTCATTACAATTAAAACATAGTTTAATCCAACCATTGTCTTAATTTTTAGCCATAAAATTTTATCTCACACTAAATAATGAAATGAAAAAGAGTGTTGAGAATTTCCATCAAGCTCTCTAGCTTTTTTTTTTTTAAAAAAAGTTAAATTTAGTTTAAATACAAACCAAGATGAGATTTGAAACCCTTTTGATTATGAAGTATAATAGGTACCAATTGAGCTGAGGCTAAAGTCATTCACTTTCATAGCAAAGTTTTTGTTTGAAAAAATTTTAAGATACCGAGAAAAATCCAAAGTTTTCAAAAAAAATTATTTATTTTCCCTATTTTGACCAAATGCCTATAAATCCCGAATTCAAGAAAATTCTTATTCTGTTTTCTTTCTATTTCGATCAAATTTTGATAAATCTAAAAAATTTGGGTACTTTTTTCAATTGTATGGTCCTCAATTATATATAATTTGACACGTCATTGTTATTCTTGACCATGAATAAAAAAATTTCCGCCACTTTTCTTCCTTACATCTTTTCTTAACTTTTAATTTTACTTTCAATTTTGAATTTTCATCGATGATAAAATTTAATTTGAAAAAAAAAAAAAAACCAAACTCATATTTAACTTTAATCTCATTCAAACTTTTTTTTGTTACATTTTCTCTTCATTATTTCACATTTTTGAAATGTTGTGAGCATTTTTCAATTATCATTCAAAACTTCATATTCACATGTTTTCACCTCAAAGAAATACTAAACTTATATTTTTTGTAATTATTTTTTATTTCTGACTTAAATGTATGTTCTTGCATTGACATTTGTCGTGACATTTACAATATATATATGTATATATATATATATATATTTAAATGTTGTATAATTTTAAGTAAATGATGATTAAATTTAAAATAAAAAGTTTATAGTTCAATTAAATTATAACCAAAGTTTGATTAAGTAATTATAATAATATCCATCCATTTATTATACCAAATGTCATTAATTAAGTTGACAATATTTTCCATGCATTTGAAGTTTACTTTTGAATTAATTAAACCCAATGGAATGGGAGAAAAAAATATATTAAGAAAATGATGATAGAAGTTGATGGCACGTTGACATGATGAATCATTGCATTCGATTGAGAAGTGGGTACACTCAACATTAAATAAATAAGTCAGCTTAATTTAAGCAGAAAAAAGAGTAATGGTGTTGAGATCCCAAAGCAATTTTCCAAAAAGTGACGCTTTGTTTGAGTAATTCTGAGGGCATTCCCCTCCTTTTCAAGCAACACTAAATTACTCAAATACATATATGTTAGAAATATTGCACAAAGGCTAATTTCAATTAATATCTTTTTAGAAAATAATAACAAGAACTCAAGGATAATTTACATGTAACAAAACTAAAAAAATATTTATGGTTCATGTAACAAAAAATAAAATCTCATGAAACCATCATTGTATTTTCATAAATTAACGATTTACTCTTTAATATTTGAGCGATTCATCATTTCTTTTGCTCTTTTTCTTCTTTGTGATTTCTTCATCCCCTCTTTCAATTTTTTTTCTTCTATATTTTTAAAATATTTATTCTTGTGTTTAAATCTCTTATTTCATCTTCATCATTTTCGGCAAGATTCTTTGAAATTATTTCATAATTGTTTCAATATTCTTCTTCATTTTTCTCATATTCCAGAATATCAAGATTGTTTAAATTTTATTTTAAATGATCAATACGATCGTTTACATTTGAAGCATTTTTTTTATCGTTAAAAAGAAACTACATGATCGTGTATCAAGATCTAAACGATCCCTTACCATAATCAACACGATTGTTTAGCATGGTAAATACGATCCCTTACCATAATCAACACGATTGTTTAGCATGGTAAATACGATCGTTTACCATGGTCAACACGATCGTTAGATTTGAAGTTTTTAACAATAATTTATATTGGATTACAAAATAGCTTACCATATTTCGATCAGGTTCCATGATCAACACAACCATGGTTAACACGATCGTTTAAATTTGAAACTTTTTTTCCATTGTTTAAAAAGAATTACAAGATCATGTATCATGATCTAAACAATCGTAGGTCATTCTTTTAGACTGTCGTACATGATTGTTTAGAAAAAAATTACTCGCATGCACATGGCCGATTAATTGCGTGTTGACTAGGATATTTTTGGTATTTTTCATTGTGGACCTATGGCCTTTTTCCGTTTCTAAAATTGTTTTAGAGAGTGCAAATATTTTAAGAAAATTGCACCAGGTGCTAAGAAATTTTCCAAAAAATAGCTTGTGTCACCTCATTTTTCTAAATTGCAAATATGACAAACTTTTTAATTAATTTATTTAATTTTGTGCAAGCAAATTTGAATAAGTGAAGAATTTTGGAAATGAAATTTGCTGCAAAAGAGTACTTACCTAGATTCGCCCAACAAAAGTAATTTGTTTTTAATTTTACCCTAGTTGGTGGAAGTATGAGTGTCGAACCCAAGAGAGTGAGGCTAAGTAATTTTCTTGAATAAAAGCTTCAAAGAAGTGATGTTAGTAACAAAAAGAAGAGCATTGAAAAGAGTTTGGGGGAATCAAGTGGAGCCAAGAATTAAGGGGAAATTTAATTTGCAAAGTCAATTCACAAGAAAAAAAAAAAACCAAGAAAAGTAAAGATTGAAACTCAATGAGAAAAGTGAGGGAATGAGCTTAGGGCACTAATAAATTCTTATCATTGAATTAAAAATGAGTAAGAAATGATTTTTGCTTGATTAAGAAATGATTTTTGTTTAATTAAGAGGTGTTCTCGAACAAGATTCTTTGCAAGATCAACTTGCTTAATCTTGGAAAATTTTTGATCAAAATTTCAATCAAAGAGATGATGTCCATAAGAAATTAATTTGTATTCTTGCAATATTAATTAAATCCTAATCTTGTTCTTTAAAGAAAAGTAAAGTTTTCTTCACAAATTTGTAATCAAATATTTAATTGAAAGTAATGGTGCACTACAAAAATGATGCAATTAAATTCATAGAAATTGCCAAGAACGAGGGAGATTCATCAAGCAATTAATCCATTTCAACATTTGATATGAAACAATCAAGAATTAAAGTGAGTTTTTGTGAGACAAAGGTAATCTAATTAATCTTGCATTAATATTCATACCTAATATATCTTGCATACAAAAATTGAATCAAAATCAAAATCAAGAATTAAATTGACAAGAAAGTTGAAATTGAGAGATGAATTTTATTCATGATACAAGAAAACTTAGGGATTCAACAAAATCTTACCTGAAATTCAAGAATTTATATAATCTAATTACATGGAAAATTATATGTAATACCCCAAAATTTGAGGTAATTATTCTCAAGCAAATTTTCTTATTTTATTACAATTTTAATTTTTTGGGTGTTATTTTATTGAAGTTGAGTGAGGAAAAGAAATAATTTTAGAGAGAAGAAATGAAATGAAAAAGGAAAAGAAAAAGGAAAGTAATAGTAATTATAATATAATCATATGGATAATATATTATTATTAATAATAATAAATAAGAATTTCGATTTACGTGCCCCACCCTCCATCTTCCTCTTTGCCGCCGCCCGTTTTCCTCTGTTTTTTCTCTTAGTTCAGCTTCGTCGTTTGCCTCTCCAGCTGAATGACTAGCACAAAGTCGTCGCATCACAGTTAGCCAAGCCGAAGCATCCCCGTTTCTTCCTCACAACTTTGGCAGTCGCACGTCGTTGAGTGTCCGTTTTGCTTAGATCTGTCTTTGTTCGTCAAAATCGAATGCCCAGCAAAAGAGAGTCAAGTATGGCCGTGCCGTCCATCTCCGTCTTCATCTCTTTGTCTCAGGTGGAGACGAAGCGCTGCAGCCGGCTCTCTTCTTCGTCTAACCCGTCTTCTTCATTTGAGCCGCTTGCTCTCTTACGCGAGCTGACATCTTTGTCTCTTCTAGCCGTGCGTGCAAGTTGGCGTTCACCTCTCCAAGCAAACCCAGAGCTGCTTTGCACGCTGTCTTTTGGTTTAGTTCGTGCGTCGTCGCCTCTACCTTATTGTGAACCGTTGGGTTTTGGTGGTAAGTGACAATTGTGGATTTTATGTTTCCTTTTGTGTAATTACATTGGGATGTAATGTTGGATTAATTGGTTGGTTTGATATTGTTCCTTATAGGTGTCATTTGTGGATAACGCTTGAATTTCTTGAGTTCATGACAAGTTTGGTTTGGAGTTTAATTCTCCATTGAATTGGGTAAGTTGTGGAATTCATATTTGGGTGAATAAATGGAGGTTATTGTTTGAGAAAGTGTTGAGTTTCTTATCTTTATGTTTAGGTTTGGCTCTTTGGACATTAGTTTGATCAAGAAGCTTAGGTAACGTTAAGTTAAGAGATTTCTACTACTAAACCCTATGTCGAAGTTGCAATGTATTGACTGAAAAGATTGGACTGTTATATGTAGATGAATGTATTGACGGTTTACATTGTTGACTGAATTAATAGGGTTTGACTGCTATGCACTATAATGTGTTTATGGTTTATACTTGACTGAACTAAGGAGGTTGGCTATTGTGTGTAAGTTTGATTGTTTTGATGACCCGTTGTGTTGATGATTGATTATGTACTAGTATGGTTATTTTGACTGTTTGTGTGTTCAATTGAAATGTTGACGATAGATTAGAATGTATTTTAAGTTGACTTTTTGAATTGCTAGAATGGATTTAGGAGAAACTGTCAGCTTTATCTATGGGGTAGTGTACCTTGCAAGTATCCTCCGTGATCACCACTTGCTTTGCATCCTTCGGGAGCACTTGTAACACCCCGAATTTGAGGAATTTTTCTCACTGTTTAATTGTCAAATTCTTTTATTAAATTTTAAGGATTTGGGTGTTATGTTATTATAAATTGATGGAAAAGAAAAGAAATAGGAACTTGATAAATAAAAGTAATAATAATAATAGTTATTGTTTATTATAATAATAATAATTATTATTATTATAAAAAGAAAAAGAAAAAAATGTATTTCCTTTTCCTTCACGCGTGCGAACACCCCCCATCTTCTTCGTTTCTTCTTCTCCTCTTCTCGTGCCCTAGCCCAGCCACCACCTTCCATTCCTTCCATCGTCTTTAGTTAGCCACGCCGCTCGAAGCTCTGCGTAGCTTGGGTCTCGCAAGCCGAACGTCGGCCGTCAAGCTCACAAGAGCTGCCGCGATTCTTTGTCCGTCAGCCGTTCTGCACAGCCGCGACGTCTGCCAATTATTATGCACCGCCGCGTCTCTGCTTCAAGTGTTGAGGAACGTTGCCGGCCGAGCTGTCTTCTTCGTCTCTGTCATTTTTGTCCAAGTCGTAAATCATTCGAAGCTCGCCGTCGTCTAGATCTGAGCCATCGTGTCTGTCGAAGCGTCTGTTGTCTGACTCTTCGTCTCCCAGCCGCGAATTGCAAGCCGACTTACACTCTCATCTGTTTGCACGATCTTTTTTCGTTTAGGTTCGATTGCCGCTGCCTCTATTTTGCTTAGAATTGTCGAAGTTTTGTTGGTAAAAATTAAAGTTATGGGTTGTAGTTTTTTCAAAACTAATTCAAGTGTTATGGTTGGATTAATTAGTTAAGTTGTTAATTGATTCTTGAAGGTGTTGAAAGTAACGTTGAGTTCTTTGAATTCACAACCAAATTGTAGATTTGTTGGAGTTCGATTCGCCAATACTTTGGTAAGCTAGATTTTACATTGAGGAAATTAAATGGAAGAAAGTATTGTGAAAGTAATTGAGTTTCATATCCTTATGATTAGGTTTCTTTCATTGGATTTAGTTCGTTCGAGAAATTTGAGTAACGTTAAGGTAAGGGGTTTCTACTACTGGACTCTACCATAGATTTGAATATGTTGACTGTTTAGATATCTCTGAACTAAGTATGAGTGTCGGATATTATATATATATTGATGTGGACGTGATGATGAATGTACAATATGGTTGATTGATATATATGTAGATGTAGATGTGATGACAAATGAAGATTATGGTTGTCTAATATGGTGATGTGAACATGATGAAAAATGTCTAGAATGGGTGATTAGTATATTAAAGTATGGATAAGGTATTTGTGAACTGGGAGGAGCACTATGTATATAGTTTGATTGCCTGATGTGTTGTTTTACTACCGGCTGACTTTGTGATAGAATTGAGTAATTTGACTGTATATGTGTTGCACTAAAAGAAGGATATGATGGTAGCTTGAATTGTAAATTGAATTGATTGTTTAAAAGGTTAGAACTGGCTGAGGGGAAATTGTTAGCTTTTCTATTGGGTAGTATGCCTTGCAGGTGTCCCACAGGATCACCACCTATTGTGCATCCTTCGGTAGCACTAGACTGATATGTGCGTCCTTCAGGGCGTTAGATTGATTATGTGTATCCTACGGGATCACAAGACTGTTAAAGAGCGGGGTACCCCCAATAGGAAGTTAACAATTTAATTTTTCCCATAACGGGACCAGTAGTGGGTCTCTTACTGGGTATGTTAATACTCACCCTTTTATGTTTAACTTTTCAGGCAAAGGTAATACGAGAGGTAGATCGATGAGGAACAAGAAGGACACGTGATCACCATATGGGAACATTCTTTCAAAATTTGCTTCCGCTTAATATTTCTATTGGTTTCAAGTTTTGATGATTGAAATGAGTTTTATGTTTAGAACAACTATTTATTTTGTTAATGGTTTATAAACAGTACTTCTAAAATTTTATTTTGTTTGAAATAGGGCCAGAATAAAGTTTCTTTGATATTTATTTGTTTCAAATAGATTTTACTATATTTTGTGTCATACAAAGTGTCTTTGAGCTAAAGTAGTAATTTCAACTTAGTCTGAAATGTTGGGTCGTTACAGTTGGTATCAGAGCCTAAGTTAAGGTTATGTGGACTTACTTACAATGTGAGTCTTTGATTTTTGTGTTCCTATGGCTAAAACGATCCTTCGTCACTTGTCAAGTATATTTTCATGATTAATATGTATGGTTTATGTATATAACCTTGCCTAAGTTCAACTAGAATTACATGAATGTCACGATTTAATGGTGAAGGATTTGATTGTGAAATTTTAAAAAAATATCGCCACGTAAAGGTGCTCGAAGGGTCGGTCTAGTAGGCAGAGGAGTAGGACGTAATCAGCTTAATTGACTGTTTTGTGATTGAAAAGTTAAGAAATAGGTTATGTTGGTAGTTTTAAAAGGAACTAAATACATGGTTAAATTCAAGTATATACGAAGCACATTGAAATGTGTTTAGAATTGAGATATTGGAGAAGGAACAATGAAAACTTTAGAGCATAGTTGTCTTGATGTGACTTTAAGAAACTATTTTGAGTTTAATGTGAAAGAAGTTACTAGTTTGAAGTTTGAAAAAAAAGAGAATGTAGTTTTAACCATGCAAACGTAGACTATTCAGCAATGAGGCTAGTTTCTAATCCTTCTGCATAGGCTAGTTTCAAGTACAAAGAGGTTGAAACTGTGGTTCTACTAAAAGTTATCTCGGCTATGAAGGCCAGTAAGTTGCTCGATCAGGGTACTTAGAGTATCTTGTCTAGTATTGTAAACACTAGAGAGGCTAAGATTTCTTTGACATCTAAACCAGGAGTGAGGAAATATCCCAATGTTTTTCCAAAAGAGCTTTCAAGTTTGCCTCCTCACAGGGATATTGATTTTGCGATTGAGCTAGAGCTAAATACTATTCCTATATCTAAAGTTGCTTACAGAATGGTCCCGATAGAGTTAAAAGAGCTGAAAGTGAAATTATAGAAATTGCTTGACTAAGACCTCATTTAATCGAGTGTGTCACATTGGGGTGCATCGGTTTTGTTTGTTAAGAAGAAAGATGGGTCGATGCGCTTATGTATTGACTACAGAGAGTTGAATAAGGTGACTATTAAGAACAAATATCCTTTGCCTAGGATTGATGATTTATTTGACCAGTTGCAGGGAGCCACTGTATTGTCTAAGATCGATATTTGATTTGGATACCAACAATTGGGATTCAGGATAATGATTTCTGAAGTCAGCGTTTCGTTCGTGATATTGGCATTATGAGTCAATTGTGATGTCTCTTGGGTTGACAAATGCTCCAACAATGTTTATGGACTGGATGAATAGAGTGTTTAAGGGTTTCTTCGACACTTTTGTGATTGTATTCATTGACGATAGTCTGGTTTATTCTAGGACAAAGAAAGAGACAGAGCATGAAGAGCATTTGCGCATGGTTTTAGAGACTTTTTGAGTCAACAAATGGCATGCAAAGTTTTTGAAATGTGAGTTTTGGCTGAGGCAAGTATATTTTCTAGGTGATCATGTGGTGTCTAGAGATGGCATTTTTGGGACCCCACAAACATTGAAATTGTTACTAGTAGGTCCCGACCTTTCATAGTCAGTGAGGTTCGTAGCTTTCTGGTTTATAAGGGTTTTACCAATGTTTTGTGGATGACTTTTCTCGTATAGCTACTCCTTTAACTTAGTTGACCAAGAAAGGAACTCCGTTTGTTTGGAGCAAAGCCTGTGAGGCTAATTTTCAGAATCTTAAGTAGAAGCTTGTTACTGCACCTGATGGTTTAGGGAGTTTTGTGTTTAAAGTGATGATTCTAGAAAAGGTTTGGGTTGTGTTCTGATGCAACAAGGTAAAGTAGTTACTTATGCTTCTCGACAGTTGAAGAGTCATGAGCAGAATTACCCTACACATGATTTAGAGTTGGTAGTAGTAGTTTTTGCACAAAAGATTTGGAGACACTACTTGTATGGTGAGAAGATACAGGTCTTTACTGACCATAAGAGCTTGAAATACTTCTTCACTTAGAAGGAGTTAAATATGGAACAACGGAGGTGGCTTGAGTTAGTAAAGGATTATGATTGTGAAATTTTGTACCACCCAGGTATGGAAAATGTGGTAGCTGACACTCTTAGTATGAAGGTATCACATTTAGCAGTAGTTATTACTAGACAGGTTCCTTCACATAGAGACTTAGAGAGAGCAATGATTGCAGTTTCAGTGGGGGAGGTCACCTCATAGTGTGCTCAGTTGTCGATACAACTAACTTTGAGGCAGAGAATTATTGTTGCTCAACTTACTGATCCTTAGTTGGTTGAGAAGCGTCGCCTTGTAGAAACAGAGCAAGCTGATGAGTTCTTCATATCCTTTGGTGACGAACTTGTGTTTGAGAGATGATTATGTGTTCCAATAGATAGTTCATTTAAGAAAGAATTGTTGACTAAGGCTTATAGTTCCCCATTTTCTATGCGTCCAGATAGTACAAAGATGTATCAGGACCTGAAACGAGTTTACTAGTGGCGAAATATGAAGAAAGAAGTGGCTGACTTTGTTCGTAAATGTTTGGTGTGCCATCAGGTGAAGGCATCGAGACAGAAGACAACAGGTTTGTTGCAACCTTTGAGTGCGCCAGAGTAGAAGTGGGAGAATGTGTCTATGGACTTTATTACATAATTTTCTAGGACTCTAAAGGGATATATAATGAATTAGGTTATTGTCGACAGGCTTACAAAATCAACACATTTCATCTCAGGAAAATCGACTTATACTACTAGTAAGTGGCACAGTTATATTTGACTCAAATAGTGAGGTTGCATGGAGTGCCAGTATCGATTGTTTCTGACAGAGATGTCCATTTTACTTCTAAGTTCTGGAAAGGACTTCAGGCTACCATGGGCACGAGATTAGATTCAATATAGCTTTTCACCCATAGACTGATGGTCAAACTGAGCGTTTGAACCAAATTTTGGAGGACATGCTACGAGCTTGTGCATTAGAGTTTCCAAGTAGTTAGGACTCTCACTTGCATTTCATGGAGTTTGCATATAATAACAATTTTCAGGCTACTATTGAAATGACACCATTTGAGGGCCTGTATGGTAAAATGTTGCAGATCCCCTATTGTTGGGATGAGGTTGGTGAACAGAGAATGATGGGTCATGAGTTAGTCCAGTCCACTAATGAGCTATCTAGATGATTAGAGCACGTATCCAAGCAGCACAGAGTAGACATAAAAGTTATGCTGATGTGAGTCAGAAATATCTTGAGTTTGATGTGAGAGATAAGGTATTCTTAAAAGTAACACCTATGCAGGGTGTTCTGCGATTTGAAAGAAAGAAAAGTTGAGTCCTAGTTTTGTTGGACCGTTTGAGATTCTAGAGAAAATTAGCCATGTGACATACCATTTGATATTGCCACCATCACTCTCTGTTGTTCATCATGTTTTTCATGTTTTGATGTTGAGAAAGTATGTGGCAAATCCACCTCATATAGTGGTCTACAAACCATTGAAAATTGATGAGAATTTGAGCCATGTGGAGCAACCAGTTGAGATTTTGGCTAGAGAGGTAAAGATGCTTCTTAATAGAGGAATTGCATTACTAAAAGTTTTGTGGGTGAATCATCAAGTTGAATAGGCCACGTGGGAGCAACAAGATGACATAAGAGCTCGTTACCTAGAGTTGTTCGAAGATTATAACTATTGAGGACGAAAGTTCCTTAAGGTGGAAAGATTGTAACACCCCAAAATTTGAGGTATTTATTCTTAACCAAAATACCTTATTTTATTAGGATTTTAAATTTTTGGGTGTTATTTTGTTGAAGTTTAGTGAGGAAAAGAAATAATTTTAGAGAAAAAAAATGAAATGAAAAAGGAAAGTGTCGTCCATCTCCGTCTTCGTCTCTTTGTCTCAGGTGGAGCCAAAGCACCGCAGCCGACTCTCTTCTTCGTCCAAGTTGTCTCTTTCATTCGAGCCGCTTGCTCTCTTACGTGAGCCGACGTCTCTGTCTCTCCCAGGGGCGTGTGCAAGTCGAGCCACACCCATATCTGCTTTGCACGTTATCTTTTGGTTTAGTTCGTGCACCGTCGCCTCTACCTTACTGTGAACCGTCGAGGTTTTGGTGGAAGTGATAATTGTGGGTTTTATGTTTCTGTTGTGTAATTACATTGGGGTGTAATGTTGGATTATTTGGTTGGTTTGATATTGTTCCTTGAAGGTGTCATTTATGGATAACGCTTGAATTTCTTAGGTTCACAAAAAAATTTGTTTGGAGTTCAATTCTTCATTGAATTGGGTAAGTTGTGGAATTCATATTTGGGTGAATAAATGGAGGTTATTGTTTGAGAAAATGTTGAGTTTCTTATCTTTATGTTTAGGTTTGGCTCGTTGGACTTTAGTTCAATCAAGAAGCTTAGGTAACATTAAGGTAAGAGATTTCTACTACTGAACCCTATGTCAAAGTTGCAATGTATTGACTAAAAAGATTGGACTGTTATATGTAGATGAATGTATTGACGGTTTACATTGTTGATTGAATTAAGAGGGTTTGACTGCTATTCACTAGAATGTGTTGATGGTTTATTATTGACTAAACTAAGAAGGTTAACTGTTATGCATAAGTTTGATTGTTTTGATGACCCGTTGCGTTGATGATTGATTATGTACTAGTATGGTTATTTCGACTGTTTGTGTGTTCAATTGAAATGTTGACGATAGGTTGGAATGTATTTTAAGTTGACTGTTTGAATTGCTAGAATGAATTTAGGAAAAACTGTTAGCTTTATCTATGGGGTAGTGTACCTTGCAAGTGTCCTCTGTGATCACCATTTGTTGTGCATCCTTCGGGAGCACTAGACTGATATGTGCATACTTCGAGTGCACTAGACTGATATGTACATCCTTCGAGAGACTAGAATGATATGTGCATCATTTAAGCGCACTAGACTGATTTGTGTATCCTTCGGGAGCACTAGACTGAATTGTGCATCTTTTGAGGTCACAAGATTGATTATGTGCATTCTACGGGATCACAAGACTGTTATGGTACATGATATCTTCTAATAGGAAGTTAATCGTTTTTGCCCCTAACGGGATCAGTAGTGGGTCTCTTGCTAGGTATATTTTATACTCATCCTTTCATGTTTAACTTCTAATAGGAAGTTAATCGTTTTTTCCCCTAACGAGATCAGTAGTGGGTCTCTTACTGGGTATATTTTATACTCATCCTTTCATGTTTAACTTTTTTAGGCAAAGGTAATACGAGAGGTAGACTGACGAGGGACAAGAAAGACATAAGTTTGCTTCCACTTAATGTTTTTACTGTTTTCAAGTTTTGATGATTGAAATAAGTTTTATGTTTAGAACAACTATTTATTTGTTGATGGTTTATAAACAATACTTCTGAAATTTTATTTTGATTGAAATTGGGCCCAAATAAAGTTTTTTTTTATATTTATTTGTTTCAAATAGATTTTACTATATTTTGTGTCAAACAACGTGTCTTTGAGCTAAAGTAATGACTTCAAATTAGTCTGAAATGTTTGGTTGTTACATTATAAAATAGATTTCTAAAAAAAAAAATTAACCCTAAGCCTACTTACCTCTAAGTAATTAGCCCTCCATCAATGAAGAAATCTAAAATTTAATTGAAGAATGAAAAAAAAATGAAAGAATGGAGGAAATAATTCTGGATTTTAAGAGCTTTGGAAGAATTTAGGGTTAATTTGGGAAAAAATGGTGAATTAATTTATGAAATTAGGGGTAATAAGAGGTTTATATAGAAAATAATGCAAATATCTGTCACTTGGGTTTGAACTCATAACCTCCAGGTCCACGCACGCTTGATATTGACGAAAATTGAGAGTTTTTTGTATTTTTGCAAAATATTTACAAGTTTGCCATTGGAAATATCAAAGAAAAATATGAATTAATGCTTATAGGATTCGTACCCAGCAGGAGAGGTGGGAGCATCAGGAGAACGACACGTGTTGTCAGGGTATTGGTGGAGACGAGAAGAAGCACACGCGGATGAACTTCAACTAATTCAGATTTTATTTTCGCGTTGACGAAGGTTCGTACTCACGACTTCATGGTTGAGCTAATGGGCGCATGTGGAGCCAATGTGTGTCACGACTTATTTACTAAAATGCTCCTGATTTTTGTTTTGTCCGTTCTCCTTTGTTTGAACTCCGTTTTAAACGATTTTCATTGTGTTGGACTCGTATCAGAGTCTACTTCCATATTTTGCATAAAAATATCAAAACAATAAAGTATATACATTACATGAATTGAGAATAAACAACATGTAAATGAGTCAATATTTGCTCCAACATTTTGTTAAATATTTTCAATACGGCAAAAATACCCATACCTTATCTCGTGTACTTCTTAAATTCCAATTTTCCTTTTATTACTTTGGAAATAGAATCAAATTCTATTTTGTCATTTAGACTTTAATATTTGTTTTCATTTTTAGAAAAAAGTATTTATTTTATTCTTATAAACTTAAAATATTGAACCACGGTGTCTGTGTAAAAGTATTTTCAAATTTATTTCATTTTTGTTTATTTCAATTTTGAAATATTCGTTGTAATTCCTATTTTTTAATTAACTATTTTTGTTATTGTTAGTAATTGCCTTTCCTAGTATTAAAAAAATTAATTACTAGGAAATATATATATATATCTCTCCTGCGATTACAATGATCAAGCTTTTGTTTCCACGGGTCTTAGCTGATTGCTCCAACAGCGGTTATGGTGCCGGCCTTGTTCCTTTTTGGGGAAGCGCTGGCGGTGTTACGAAGCCGTTTTTTTTTATAGTTTTGGGAACATCAGACAACCATCAACCACAACTCTGGGTGGTGCCGACAAGACCCTATCTAATTTAGTATCATTAATGAATCCAGATTTGCAATTTGGGGGTGTGGTGCCGATTTTGGGTAGAGTTGTTCAAATTGTTCGAGTGGATTATCGCCGGCAATGGTTTTGCCGAGTTTGATTCTGAGAAGAGTGAGTGCTCTGACATGTACAAGTGGTAGAACTCAAATGTTGAGAGGTTTCTCTTAGGAAATTTTGGAAACGACTGGAATTCATATATCATTAAAATAATGTACAATTAAATAGCAATCACATGGTTCAGTGAATTACAATGTCACAGATTAATCAGACAACTATTATTGACAATAAAATAATGATAAATATAAAATATTAATTAACAACAATTAAATAGCAAGCATATAAAGTTCAATAACAATCAGATAGCAATAAATGAAATCAGATAACAATTAATAGAAAATAACAGTTAGACATGCTAAAAAATATAAACTAATCAAATGACATTATGAAAGCAATCAAACAATATTAAAACTATACTATGACAAAAAAAAAAAAAAAAAGTAATCAAATGACAATCAAAAGAATAACTATATAAAAGGTAATCTATATATAAGGTAATCGAATCACAATCAAAAGATAATTAAATAATTAAATGACTATTTAAAATTAAAAATAAAAATAATAAAGGTAATCAAATAACAATTAGAAGGTTAATCTAATAGTAATTATTGAACACTTGTTGGTCATAATAGAAAAGAACATGTAAATTTGCCCATGTTTTAATAATAACATTGTAGACTCTAAAGATATTTTTGTTTTCTTTTATAACAGTTCTTAGATGACAATTAGAAGTTAATCAAATGATTATTTTACAAAGCTAACTAGAATTGGAGAAAAAAATAGAAGATAATCATATGAAAATTATATAACAGTCACATATCAATCAAATTTCATGCACAAGTTTATTAATCAACAAGGGTATTTTAGATTTTTAGTTTTCTCTTTAATTGGGTTGGGTGTCCAATTTGGTTGAAAAAAATCAAATCTTGGGTCATGTGCCTAATTTTTTTCAAATGTTTTATGTTTTTGACAAATTTGCAATATCCTTGCTCTTAATGTTTAAAATCTCAATCAAATAGCAATCCAATAGTAATCAGATGTCAATCACATGACTATCATAAAGTAATCAAATGACTATTTCAAAAGACTGACTAAATAGAAGGTAATTATATGACAATCAAAAGAGAATCAAGTGATTATCTCTCAAGGCTAACTAAAATTGAAAATCAAAAGGTAACCAAAAGACCCTGTCTTAGGAAGCTAACTAAAATTGAAAATAAAAAAACAGGAAAAGGTATCAGATAACAATCATAAGGTAATCAAATGACTAATTCACAAGGCAAACTATTATTGGAAAAAAAAAAAACTTAGAAGGTAATCAAATGAAAATTAGACAACAATCAAACATGACAATATTTTTGACTTTTTACTTCAAGTCCATTAGCAAATTTGGGCTAGGCTAATCAAATTTGCTACTTTTGTAATTTAAAAAATTAAGTGACATGAACTCGATTTAATTAAACTTTTTTGATAATGATGCAATTGCCCCAATATTTCACCGTTTTTCTTTTTGAAAAAAACTCCTCAATTTAATTAGTAAAAAATATTTTATATTTTAAAGAAAGTTAACATATTGACTATTCACATTCTATTTTAGGGGTTTTTCCAAAAATAACAAAGCGTTAAAATATTTACACTGTATAGAACAATTTAAAAAACGAAAAAAGCCCACAGGCCCACAATGGAAAATACAAAATATGTGTCGTGATTAATTGGCATCGAGCACACATAATATATTTGAGAAACGATTGTTTAGATTTGGCTACACAAATTTAAACAATTTTTTTTCAAGATTCTTTGGTACACGGTCGTTTAGATTTGACTATTATTTATACACGATCGTTTAAATGTAGGTAGCCAAATCTATTTTTTAGTATCTTTTGGTATACGATTGTTTATATTTGGTACAAGATTGTTTAGATTTGATCGTTTCAATTTGGGTAGCCAAATCTAAATGATTTTTTTTAGTATTTTTTTGTACATGATCATTTATATTTGGTATAGAATTGTTTATATTTGGTACACGATTGTTTAGATTTGATCGTTTAAATTTGGGTAGTCAAATCTCAACGATTTTTGGTACCAAGATCGTTTATATTTTGTATAC
Organism: Cucumis hystrix; assembly: GCA_025688845.1. Classification (NCBI taxonomy): domain Eukaryota; kingdom Viridiplantae; phylum Streptophyta; class Magnoliopsida; order Cucurbitales; family Cucurbitaceae; genus Cucumis; species Cucumis hystrix. The sequence goes on from CM046889.1 coordinate 10,267,313, forward strand.
AATCGTTTAGATTTGATTCTAAACGATCTTTTTAAGATTATTTGGTACACGATTATTTAAATTTGATTTTTTTTATATGATCGTTTAGATTTTGGAGCCAAATCTAAACGACATTTTTTTAAAGATCCTTTATATTTGGTTGACGATCTTGAACAACCAATCGTTTGAAAAAAAAATAGAAAAAAAAATAGATCTTTTATATTTGGTACACGATCTTGAACCAAATAACAGTTTGAAAAAAATTAAACGAAAAATGGCAAAAGAAGAGAAGAAAGATGATAGAGAGAAAAAAAGAAGAAGAGAAGAAAGACAATTGAGAGAAAAAAAATCGCAGAAGAGGAAAAGAACAAAGACGATGAAAAGGAAAGAAAAATGTGAAATATTTTAAATGAATGACTAGCTTAATGGGCCTTTTTCATTTGGGAAATTGAATCAAATGACAAAATCAGTTAGAGAAAACAACTCATGACATCTATTTTTTTGCATATTGCAAATATGAAAAAATTAGTGATATCAGACGACTATCAGACAGTAATCATAGAGCTATCGGAGGGTCATCAGACAGTAATATAGGATTATCAGGTTTTAAATTTGCTACTTTTCTAATTTAGAAAATGTAGTGACATAGATCCTATTATCCTAAATTGTTTTGCTATTTTTGCAAGGGCTTTTTTTCATTTTATTACGCTGGCCGTAAAGATCCATACCTATCATCATGTTTTACCATACAATACTTCGCTTGACAAGCCTTTCGACTGTCTCTGAAGTTCAGTTAACTCCGGCGATGCCATACGACAAGCATTCTTCGTATGTGATTTTGCCTTGGGTAAACTACCAAGCATCCCATCACAATACTTCTCTACGACACACCTTGTGCCTTTTCAAACTATCTCCCCCTGGCTATCTGAAGGCTTAGGTAGGATGGCTCTGAACGTTGTTTCATCTTGAGTGAGGCCATCTTTCAGTTGCATGGTCGAGATCATTCTTAATCCCTTGGGCTGGCAAAGGTTCGTCTAAACAACAGTGGAGGTAGACCAAGTGATCAATAGACAGTTGGCTAAAGGCATTAGGATCATTTAATGTTCAAGGACGATTTTGAGTACTACATCAAAGTCGTCCATGTCTACAACCACGAAGTCTATGGGACCGCTCCATCCTCCAAAATTTATTACCGTTTGTTTCACTAGTCCGATGACAGGTAAAGCTATAGGATTCACGACCATCATATTTTCTATATCCTTCTTCAAATGAAGGTTCGACCGTCTGGCTTTTGCCACCGTTATATAATTATGAGTTGCACCAGAGTCAACCATAGTGCTTTTTCGTGCTTTCGGTTGACCCTGGTGTCAACATACATTAGACCCCCTTTCACACGTCTACTTGTCTCCACTACTTTCTTCTGAAGAGACGACAAGAATCACGTGGCCCCCACTTTAGGATTCTCAACTTCCTCCACTTAACCAACTTCCTTCTCTAACTGACTTAACTTGTCATTTGAGTTTGAAGCCAAAGAGGCCTAAAAGGCATAGAAGACCTATTTATTCGGACATCCCTTATCCCGATGTGACCCGTTACATATGTAAAACTGAGAGGACGATTTGATGTGTTCGGATTATTGTGTCCTCGCCAGATGTTCCCTGTGTTGGCTTGGGAAGGCTTGCTGTCTCTACCGAAATGTTTGTCTTCACCAACATGTGAGACTCGTTTTTAATTCTAGTATAAGAAGTAAATTTTCGCAAAAACTACTATAGAAATTGGCCTTTGAGTATATGTGCAGAAAGGATTAAGCGATAAAATATTTTATTGTTAGAATAAGTTTTGAGATTAAGAAGTTCATTCGCGAGGTAGTTTTAAGAAGAGAAGGGATTGCAGTAGAATCTACATGTCTAAACGCTCTCAGAAGAAAGTTCGTAATTTTTAAAACGACTATGGTTTGGGTAGTCTTCGCTATAAGAACCAAGAGTTTCGCAATGAAGAAGTCTGTGAGGAAGCCTTGAAGTTTAAATTCGCAATAAGTGTTTTAAACGAATAAAAGTTAGTTAGTTCGCGAGGAAGGTTTGTTGTAAACATATATAACTACGCGATAAGGTTATTAGCGAAAATTGTTGTGGTTAAAGTTATTTGCGATATGGAGTTAGGCGAGAAGTAAGGTCTGGCTAAGAAAATGTCAAACTAATTCAACAAGGGTTAATGTGTTAGATTAAGAAAATGTCTCTTCCCTTTCCACGAGAACAGATGGAAGAGGAGAATTTTTGTTCAATTGTGGTGAGTGATTTTCTTCTTAAATGTTTTGTAGTTTCGCTTTACTATTTTGAAAGATGATTTCAAATGAGAAAGTGTTTCAAAATGAAGCTGTGAAAGTGTTTCAAAATGAAGCTGTGAAAGTGTTTCAAATGAGAGTGTTAAAGCTTGGTTTGATGATCATGATTTCCATTCTATGAAATGGTCTGCAAACCATTAGTTGATTTTTATAATGCTAACTTTTATGTGCACATAAAGAATCAAGGCTGCCATGGGGTGTACGGACCACATGGTGATAAGAAGTTGGCTTATGTGTTGAAAGGAGAATATAAAGCTTAGCAGCCTGAGCAACAAGGACGAATTTGTATGTTCTTGGATGTTGTTGATATAGTAGTCAAACTCAAGGTAATGAGACCAAGTGTAGAGAACGATTCGAGATCCTTGGCGAAAGGAATGAATGTTAACTAATGTGTGTTTATGTGAAATTGTTATGAATATGTTAAGCATAAAGAAAGGTTTATGCGAGATAAAATTATTTGATGTTATTTATGAGAAATGATGTTTATGAAAAGGTATTGAGGAAAGGATTTCATAAAACCTCAGTCTTTTAGACATTCTTTCAAAAATTCATCTTCTAGGATTAGGCATTTAGACCAAGTAGAGAAGATTGAAGGATTTGCGGCGAGATGACTCCAGACGTTTTGGTTGTTTGGTCAAAGTGGTAATTATGTATCAAATGCCTTTTATTAATAAACGTTTTGTTAGGTATTTATTATACTTGGCGTTTAGGTTGACCACTGTTGCGTTTTAAGTTTTGTTGATAGTATAAAAGGAGTTGAGAATAATATTTTGCGATAAGAAAATTTCAAAGTTGTAACAAACTCACATGCTATTCCTACTACTTCGACATTTTCGTTGATAGTACGGTTTGGGGTGTGATACGCTTAGGCGCTCAACATCTACTTATTTTTGTCGGAAGTCGAGGTTACTTCGTGTGAAATGCTTGCTCTTTGTCACCTAACATCCTACGATAAACATGTTAAAACTTTGTCAAAACAGGGATTGAGTTCTTTTGCAGTAGACTTTTCATATATTAGTTAAATTTCCACTTTTTCTTTCTGCAATCTTCTATTTTTATGCAATGAGTCTTTATTATTTGACTTATGAGGCTGTAATAACTCGTATTTCTACTAGTTATCAATCAGTCACAACACATCAGTCATGACACATAGTCATAATGCATCAGTCATAACACATAGTCATAATGCATCACTCTAAACACCTTAGTCATAACATCTTAGGTCATAGTCATAGCCTATCATCCCTATCCGTCGTATCATGCATTTTGGCTCCATCAGTGCATAATAGAAAACACATGCAAGCTTACCTTCTTATTCTACTGTCGAAGGTTCTAGTAGTAGAATCTCTTACCTCGAGATTGGCTAAAGTTTTGTTGATAGTCAATTCTCAATTAACACAACCCTAAACATAAACAAAATTAAAACTATTAATTTTGTCAACCAACCACCCAATTATTTACTCAGGTACCAAACTGAACCCAAGTCTAAAGTTGTAACCAACACAACCTTGAATGGAAAAATTCTACAGCTCCAATCGTCCAATTAAAAAATTTAGCCAAAAACCTTACAGGAACAAAAATTCCACTTAATCCCACTCTTTAAATTATTTGAGATCCAAGGACTATTTATTTGGGCATTACCAAACCCAAAAAAATTTACCAAAATATCAACTGGCTTAATCTGGTGGCTTGGCTAACAAAAGAAGCTTAAAACAGCTCGACTAGGGGAAGGAAACTTGGGTTCGGCTCGAAGTGGGGAGGAAATGGCTTTGCTCATGGAGATGGGTAGTTGCTTGGGCGTTGCTTCGTTCAGATGGAGGACGCGGCTCGCGACGTTCAACTACAAGAGAGGGACGAAGATGGATGGCACGACGGTTGGAGGCTTCGACAATGTTAGACAGAGAAAAATGATTGACAAACGGCGGGAACCTCACAGATGATGGCTGCGGACAGAGAAAAGACAAAAAATGATCCACGCAGCTTGACAAATCAATCGGAACAACGATGCTTATGGCAGAGAGCATCTTGCTATGGTCGGCGACAGAGACATGATCAGAGAACGTGGCGATGGCTAGGGTTTTCTCAGATAAAGAAGATGAATAGTGTGATCTTGCACGTAGAACGAGAGGCTTAATATAATAATAATAATAATAAATATTATTATTATATTTTCTTTTAATTTTCCCAAAATAAACAATAATCTTAATCTCTCTCTTCATTAAATTCTCCCATCACATCATCTCTTTTTTTTTTTATCTTACCAAAATCAAAAGTTAATAATTATATTATTGGAAATAATATAATTATTATTAACCTTCCATAACCCAACTAATTATATATAGGGATATTTTTTAAAATAGCAAAATAAATTAAAATATTTACAAGTTATAGCAAAATTTTGGATTATATCACTGATAGTCTTCTATCACTATAGCATATCAACACTATAAGTGATAGAATTTGCTATAGGTTGTAAATATTTTGTAAAATCTACTATTTTTAAAAATTCCCCTTATATATATCTATACATAATAGCTAAAATCCTTAAAAATTACCTAATTAAATTACCAAACCTCATTACTTATGTTAAATCCTTCACAACACGAAGAATATTTCAATTTCAATAATTAATTAAATATTCTTCCAAAATTATTTAATCAAATTTCAAATTCCACAAAACCACATAATTTCCATTAAATGAAATTAAAATAACGCCCGATAAATTTAAACCTAATTAATCAAATTTAAGATAATTATCTCTAAAAATTATCTAAACCGTTCGGGGCGTTACATATGTAGAGATATGAAAGTGGATTCATCTTATGTAAAGAGTTTACATAATACTAGAACCATGAAATAGTCACTTTTACATATAACATCATTAACTATATAAAATTGATTATTTCGATTATTAATGACCTAGGCAACTTAATCTTAATCCTAAGTTAACTATGAACTTATGTTTAAATGGAATTATCATTAGATCTGCATAGGTGAGGGCAACTCAATAACGCTGGCCGAATAAGCCTCTCATTTCAAAGGTAAAACCAGGTGGATGGCTAGAGACATAGGTGCAAGATGGAATTCACTCCTACCCTCTTTAGAGTTAGTAGATAGGTTGTTCCATTAAGAACTAAATCCAAGTCTTGAACAAGGGGCCCCACCTTTTCATTGGCCCAAAAGGGGTTCAGTTTATAGGTTGAGCCTTAAATCAATTGTTCAATAGTGAATTAGTGGGTCTTATGAAACAAGATCATGTAATCTCAGGGGTAAAGCAATATTTTGACCTGGTCGAAGTTACAAACAACCTGTGAAGTATTAACTCATTGATCATGGTTATATCATATGGACACAAATATATCTATAGTGAGGGAAGTGCAACTATGAGACTTTAATTCTTTAGTGGAATGACGTGTTAGATAACGAATGTTGATTAGCTCAATCTAAAAGGGTTTAGCCAGTTAATCTCGGATCATTATAGTTCATGATCTATAAGTCCATTAGGTTCTTCTGCTAGCTCATATGGAATAAACTCATAACAATATGATGGAATAATTCAAATTGTTTGAATTAGGTAAAAAGAGAGAAATCGACAAATATATGTGATATAGTTGTCGGTTATTAGTTAGAGATAGAACTTTATATTTAAATGTGATTTAAATATTAGAAATATAAGTATAGATTCATATTTGAAAGTTTGAAAATGATGGAAATCGTCAAAGTTGAAAAAAAGTCAAAATGTTGACTTTTAACTTTGAAAAGTCAAACTTTGACCGACTTTATATTCAAATATGAATTGAATTTTAAAAAATGAATGAAAATTCATACTCGGGAGGTCGGACTTAGCTGTTAAGATGGAAAAAATGGTAAAAAGTCAAAGATTGACTTTGACTTGAATGGTCAAATGACCATATTGCTCTTCAACTGGAGATAATAAAAAAATCCAACATTTCCTTAGATAATCTCACTAACACTTAGTGGGACAAGTGTCTACATGGGATGTAAACACTTAGCCCACTAAAATTGAGCGGAAAGTGAGGTGTTAATCAAATGTGAAGTTTATTTACATGCATTTTGTATGTTTGTTTTTTTATAAAAAAAAAATTAAAAAATCATTTGAAAAAAAGTTTTCATAATTTTTAAAATTATTAAACTTAAAAAATTATTCAAAAATCATTTTCAAATTATTTAATTCATTTTCAAAATCTTTCGCATATACCCAAGGTTGTTTTTCCTCTAATTTCCATATCTCTCTCCTTCATTCCTTCACTTATCAGATCCCACCATCCAGTTCTAAGTCTGAAGAATATCAGGTCAACATTAGTGGTGGTCCAAAATTCGTGTTCACGAGGAGATTACGAGAAATTTGGAAGCAACGAAGGTACATTTTCTGGCCTTTAACCCTAATTTTGTTTAATTAGAGTATTTGTAAGATGTTAGGTTTTAAATTGTTTAGATGCAATTAGAGTAATCTAGATCCTGTTTTTCCGCTGCGCATGTCTCGTGTTCCATCAATGTGGGTTGTCGAGTTATTATTTAAATGGAAGATGGTTCCCGTGTGGAGATGTGAGTTATTCTTACCCCTAGCTAAATTTGATTTGCTATTGCACATATTTTGGATTAAGTTATTCATATGATTTTTTGGTTGTTTTATAAAGGCTTCCATTAAAGTTTAAATTTAGTTGTCTGTCTTATGGCTATTGAAAGCCTCATGTAATTAAAATTGGTAGACAACCACATTTACTATTCTAATGTTGTCATTAGTGTTGGAAAAAACAAATGTTGATCATAATTGTGCCGTGTCGAAACAAGGCCTTGAAAACAAAATTCGGCGCTACCTCGATGCTAAATCGCTTATGTCGATTCCTTCCGAAGGTTAACACAACTTCCCCAACTCAGGCGTGCACTCGCCGGAGTTAAGAATGGAATCAAAAGGAAAAGGATTGCTTAGAGGAATTAGGGCTCTTAGAGGAATTAGGGTTTTTGGCAAGAAGAATAACTGAACCTCGTTAAACTTTTCTTTACAAAATATATATAAAAATAATAATGATTAGAATTATAAAATAAAATAAATAATAATAATTATTAATTTCCAATTGAAATATCAATTATAAAACAATACAATGATTGTCATTCCCAACAATTCCTACGAATGACTATCATTGCATTCTAGTTAAAATAGTAAGGAAGAATTTTCTCTGAGCAAAGAAAAAAGTAGTATAAACTTAAACATCAATTTTTTTCGATTTGAATTGATGCGTAGTGAGGTGGGGCAACAATCCAAATGATTGAAAGTAAGTTACCTTTTGAACTTTCAATAACAATGGTTGAGACCAAGTTACCTTTTGAACTTTCAATAACAATGGTTGAGACCCTTATAACATGTTTTACTTTTTAAATTTTCATTGATTCCGTAATTAAGTCTATCACAATAGACCACTCAAAATTGTGTTATTTAAGGTCATGCACATAGAACCTCGGGTCAACATGAAAGCTCTAGAAAAAAATCCTTAAACTTTTTCATAGATGGCGCCCACACCTTCACAATTGCATTTATTGCTTCATCGAGTCTATCACAATAGACCACTCAAAACTGAGCTATGAAGGCTTCAAATCTAGTCCATATCAAGATCAACTTCATCAAGTCTGTCAAGAACAAACCACTCAAAATTGAGCTATGAAGATTTTAAAATTATCCATTAAGTCCATACCAGGACCACCCAAAGAAGGGCTATGGAATTTTCAAAGGTTTTAATTTCATCCATCAAATCCATTTAAGGATTGCTCACACGTGGCTATGGACCATCAAGCCTACCGCAATAGACCACCCAGAAAAGGGCTATGAACCATCAAGTCTATCGCAATAGACCACCCAAATAAAAGGCTATGGACCATATGGTCTATCGCAACAGACCACCCAATTAAAGGTGTATGGACCATCAAGTCTATCGCAATAGACCACCCAATTAAAGGGCTATGGACCATCAATTCTATCGCAATAGACCGCCCAAATAAAGGGCTATGGACCATCAAATGTTTGAGTCCCATACTTGTTGAAAATCCTAGAATTACTCTCCTTGTTAGGTCTTGATCTAAAAAGTTTCTCAGACCTCAAATACTTCAAGAAAATACTTCTTTCATTCAACTATCATCTTACAACTCCATGTTTCAGGTGAATATGCCTTATTTTGCCATAACATACCATTCTTGACAATATCTATAACAACATATGAATCTCAATAAAGATCTATTGGTATAGAGGCCTTCCAAACTGGTACATCTTCCATTAGGCTTATATATCATTCATACTAATATCCCCATGCAATGATACATTTTTGTTAAGAATACATATACACCTCTCTAGTATGCTAGACAATTATTACAATGCAAACCAAAATATATTGTGCTTAAGATCTTTTAATAAATGAAGAAGAACAATAAAATAATCTGTGTATATATATACTCAATCTTCTCACAACATATGCAATAACATGCTTGTACAGTTTATCGACAACGTAATACTTTCTATAATCTTTGCATATTTAGATTGAGAAACACTATCTCATTTATTTTTCTTAATGCTCATACTAGCATCATCAGATGTTCTTACGAGAGTGTCATTAAAATATTGAATCTCTTTAATAGTATTCAATGTGTGATTGACATAAATCAAAACATTTTCAATAATACTAAGTGCATCACATTTAGTCTCACATAAATCTTTCACTTTAAAGTATGATAACTTTATAGCATTACTAACATTTATGTTTGTATCACATAGATCTTTCACCTCAACATACAAACATATAATCACACATTAAATTCCAAACAACTTTTAGTAAACACATTGTTGAATAAGAAATTTTGAGACCAATCACAAATTGCCACATCATTTATTAAATTAATGATGAAAAATGCAAATAAATGAATTTGGGACTAATTAAAATTGACATGTGCCCTAAATTAAACATTAAAAACATAAATTGGCCAATTCTAATAATGCCACATATTTTCATCTTAACCGTTGGATCAAGTTAATTATTTTGGTTCAATTAAATATTATTTACTTGAACTAAGTTCAATTAAGTCCAAAAGTAAGCTTAATTAAGCCCAAAGACTAAATATAACCCAAATCCATGTGGTTTAGCCCATGGGTCTGGTCCATCGATCAACCAAACTCAAGCCCATAAAGCCCACCAGAGAATTCTATAATAGAGGACTTCTCCTCATTTGTATGGGGTTGGAAATTTTTTACTCCAGAAGGTTCAAAGAGAATTCTTCCAAGAACTAGAAGACTCCCTAACTCCTGAAGTCGACCATCCTTGAAGATTGAAGCTACTTTGAAGATAGAAGCTTTCTTCCAAGACTCCAACTTCCCTCGAAGATTTAAATGCAAGCTTTCTTACAAGGCTCCAACTTCAAGAACATCATGTGCTCTGCTTCCTCCAAATCAAGCATAAACATCCAGTCGAGAGAGAATCAGAGGATCAAATTCTAGAGATTGAACCGCATCGCATCAAATCACAAAAATACAAAACCAACTCAAGTTCAACTCCACGAATCAAATTTCTCTGGAAATCTCGTGCGAACAAATTGGCACGCCCAGTGGGACAATCTCTACCTCTCATCTATCTCTCATCATCTAGATCTACAAGCAAATCAATGGCATCAAAGAAAGTTGCATCTAAATCTTCAGTTGCAAGCGACACCTACACGAGACCTATCACCCATAGTCGTTCTAAAGGGATCGTCCAAGAGCAAGATAAAGGTTCCGCCATCGCGCTGAGCATCCTTAAGCCATTGATGGAATCTCCTAAAGCTGGAATTGTCATAAAAGAAAATCCTCTATATAATGACTCTGATTCTGCCTCTTGCAGGTCAAAGAAAGAAGCACACCCTTATGTGATGTCTGTCATGATGGCTGATGTAACGGTCGAGGCTGCCATGGTGGAGATGGAGAGAAAAATTAATCTCCTGAAGAAGGTTGTTGATGAACGAGACCACGAAATTGCAACTTTAAAAGAGTAGATGCAGACTTGTGAAACTGTTGAATCGAGTCAAACTCCTGTCGTTAAAGCCGATGACAAAGGGAAGAAGGTGGTACAAGAAAATCAACCACAACAATAATCAACTTCTGTGGCTTCTCTCTTAGTTCAACAATTACAAGATATGATCAAAAACTCCATCAGAGCTCAGTATGGAGGCCCCTTTTAGACTTCTTTCATGTACTTTGAGCTGTACACCAAAAGAATTGACAACTTGAGAATGCTGCTTGGATACCAACCTCCAAAATTCCAGCAGTTTAATGGAAAGGACAATCTGAAACAACATGTTGCTTACTTCGTAGAAACATGCGAGAATGCAGGATTAAAAGGAGATCAACTAGTCAGACAGTTTGTTCGAAGCTTGAAAGGAAATGCTTTTGAAAGGTATACTAATTTGGAGCTCGAAAGCATTAACAGTTGGAAACAATTGGAAAATGAGTTCCTCAACCGCTTCTACAGCACTAGGCGTACTGTAAGCATTATAGAGCTTACAAACACGAAACAAAGAAAGAGAGAACCAGTCATCGACTACATCAATCGATGGAGAGCTCTAAGTCTTGACTGTAAAGATCGGCTCATCAAACTGTCGGCTGTAGAAACGTGCACTCAAGGCATGCACTGGGGACCCCTCTACATTTTGCAGGGTATAAAGCCCCACACATTTAAAGAGCTGGCAACTCGGGCTCATGATATGGAGTTGAGCATCGCCAGTAGAGGAACTAAAGCTTTTCCCGTTCCTGAAGTAAAGAAAGACAAGAAAGAGATAAAGGGCGCTGAAGAGATAGTGAAGAGCACCGTGAAAGAATCTATGGTAGTAAACACGACCCTGTTGAAGTTCTCCAAAGGAAAGGAAGTGAGAGCTGAGAAGAAGGATGATGGAAGCGAAAGGCGATGTCTGACTTTAAAAGAAAGGCAGGAAAAAGTTTACCCATTTCCTGATTCAGATATCGCAGACATGCTAGAGCAACTATTGGAGAAGCAGTTGATCCAACTGCCAGAATGTAAGCGACATGAACAAGCAGCAAAGGTAGATGATCCCAATTACTGCAAGTATCATCGGGTCATCAGTCATCCAGTAGAGAAATGTTTGGTGCTGAAGGAGTTAATTCTAAGATTGGCTCGTGAGAAAAAGATTGAACTGAATTTGGAGGAAGTAACTCAAACAAACCATGCTGCAGTAACGATAATGTCAGAAGCTCCTTCGTCGAGACTAATTTTTAGGGAAAGTTTGGTTCAGTTCGGGACTTTTGAGCTTGTAGTTGTTCAATTCTATCAGAAAGTTTCATATGAGGATTCTCAAGGAGGTAAAAGACTGATCGAAGAAGACAATGAAGGATGGATAGTTGTGACCCATCGAAAGAAAAGACAATCGACTCCGACCCAAAGAGAGTCTCGCTCCTACCGAAACTATAGAAGAGGAAATAAGGCTCAAAAGAATTAAAAAAAAAGAAGAAGGCTCAGAAGCTTAAGTCATACAGGAGGAAGACATGAATTTCTCTCGACTTCAGCGCTTAGTAACCTTGGCAGACTTTCTTCCAAAAAGCTTCCTTTGTGATCATTAGGATGAAGACTCAGAAGTCGTTGTGTGTCATGCTATCAGCATAGTGGAGGAAGAAATAATCATTCTAAGATCACTAGAAAAGGAGGGAGTGTCAAAAGACCTTTCAAGGTTCAATGTGGAGGATCTATTATCACTTCCTCAAGAGACCAAAACCATCCTTATTGATGCATTGCTAAATTCAAGAGCATCAAGTTTGAGTACTCCGACTACGATATATGAGAGTGCTGCTTATTGTATGTCTATAAACTTCTCAGACGAGGATTATTTGTTGGGATCTAAACTTCATAATAAACCCTTGTATGTTTCTGAATATGTTCGAGAATAGAAAGTTGATCCAATTCTCATCGATAATGGATCTGCTGTCAACATAATGCCGAAGTCGACTATGTGGCAATTAGGCATCTTGATGGTCAAGCTCTCAAATAGCAAGCTGGTAATTCAAGGTTTTAACCAGGGCAGCCAAAGAGCAATAGGCATGATACGGTTAGAACTCACAATTGATGACCTAAAGGCCAGTTCATTGTTCCATGTCATAGACTCAAGGACCACTTACAAGTTGTTACTTGGTCGTCCTTGGATTCATGGAAACGGAGTAGTAACTTCAACATTGCATTAGTGCTTTAAATTTTATCAAGACGGCGTAAAGAAGGTTGAGGCCGACTCTAATTCATTCTCAGAGGCTAAGTCTCACTTTGCAGATGCAAAGTTTTATTCGAAGAATGACAATATATTAGAAGCTTTGCTTGCAGAAACCCCTCTTAGGAGAAGATAATTCACAGCTGAAATCGCTTGCAACCATGAAACCACATGAAAGTGCGGGAACCTTAAACTCTGGAAAGGGTGAAGCATACACTAGTAGCACAAAGAGTATGATCTTGAAGGATGAAAAGGCTGCAAACCCACCAGTTTTGCTCTATATCCCTCTGTCGACGCGCAAGAAAGGTGAATCACCATTCGTGGAATCTCCAAAAGGTTTGAAGGTTGGTGACATTGAAGTCTTAAAAGAAAGCTTCACTACACCACTAACTAAGATAATGAAGCAGGAGATAAAGATATACTTGATGGAAGCAAACTTGCCACAAAGGCGAACAAAAGACAGATTCGACCCTAAGGCTTACAAATTAATGGCGAAAGCAGGTTATGACTTCACAGCTCACGCCGAGTTTAAAAGCATGAAAATTCATGACCGACCTGAGCTCTCCTCAACTCAAAAGAAGCTTTTACAGAAAGGACACGCTATACCTCTGTCGAGAAAAGGACTCGGATACAAGTCGCAAGAGCCGATCCATATAACTAGAAAGGGAAAGGAAAGAGTGGTTGACATCAATCATATAACTATAGAGGAGGTTGACAGTACTGAAGAAAAAGAAGGCGATAATCAGAGAACCTCAACATTTGATCAAATTAGTCCACTTGTTGCACGTTCCCTAGTATTTGAAAGACTAAGCATGACAAAGGCAGAAAGAGAAAGTCACCAGTCAGCATTGAGCCTTGAGCGACGTTCGATCTCTCGAAGGCTAACTAGGACTTCCATAAAGGAGAAAAGCACATGTTAGGCCTCGACAACTACAAGTCCATCAGCCTTTGAAAGGCTAGGTGTGTCTAAAAAGAAAAAGGTACAAACACCCCGTACTCCAATTTTTAATTGTCTCGGGGATGGAGGCTCACATGTCAACATTGGTTTCAGCATAGATATAAAGAAGAAGGAACCAACATCTCGTGCGTCACTTTGGGGTCGAATTAAGCATATAGACGTCGAGACAAAAGGAAGAGGGAGAAATTCATAGCAATGTTCGTTCTTAAATGAAAAGAAAAACCTTTGTTACTCTCAATACAAGTCAAGGTTCATTGAAGGTAAAAAGACATAATGTTATACTAACGAATCTTGAAAAGGAAGAGTCAGAACAAGGGGAAGGTGAAACTTCATGTCATCACATCACCATTATTGAGGTATCAGAGACTGAAACTCATGAAGAAGACGCCAAAGATGCCCCACAGAGTTTAGAGGATGGTGGCCAATCTACTGTAGATGAGCTAAAAGAGGTGAACCTTGGTACAATAGAGGAACCACGCCCGACTTTCATTAGTGCATCTCTCTCTAATGAGGAGGAGGATAAATACATGAGTTTGCTCACTGAATACAGGGACATCTTTGCTTGGTCATACAAGGAGATGCCAGGACTTGATCCTAAAGTAGCAGTCCATCATTTTGCAATTAAACTAGGATATCGGCCGATTAAATAAGCACAACGACGTTTTCAATCGGAGCTTATTCCTCAAATCGAGGTGGAAGTCAACAAGTTGATTGAAGCAGGATTCATTCGTGAGGTCAAATATCCAACGTGGATAGCAAACATTGTCCCTGTTAGAAAAAAGAATGAACATCTTCGCGTTTATGTAGACTTTCGCGACCTAAATAATGCATGCCCTAAAGATGATTTTCCTTTACCCATCATAGAAATCATGGTTGATGCAACTACTGGACACGAGGCGTTGTCATTTATGGATGGGTCGTCTGGATATAATCAAATACGAATAGCACTCTCAGATGAAGAAATGACAGCTTTCAGAACTCCAAAGGGAATATACTGTTACAAAGTGATGTCCTTTGGATTAAAAAATGTCGGTGCTACTTATCAACATGCCATGCAGAAAGTGTTTGATGATATGTTGCATAAGTATGTTGAATGCTATGTTGATGACCTTGTTGTGAAATCAAAGAGACGACAAGACCATTTGAAGGATCTAAAAGTTGTGTTTGATCGCTTGCGAAAATATCAGCTAAGGATGAACCCTCTCAAGTGTGCGTTTGGTGTGACTTCAGAAAAGTTTCTTGGCTTCATTGTCAGTCACTAAGTGATTGAAATAGACCAGTCTAAGATTGATGCCATTTAGAAGATGCCAAGACCAAAGAGTTTGCATGACCTAAGAAGTCTCCAAGGACGATTGGCTTACATTCGAAGGTTCATCTCTAACCTGGTCGATCGGTGTCAACCTTTTCAAAAGTTGATGGGAAAAGGAGAAAATTTTTTGTGGGATGAGACTTCTCAGAATGCTTTTGATAGAATTCTAGTTACTCCCCCAGTGCTGGGAGCTCCAGTACCTGGCAAACCATTAATACTACATTGTTGCACACAAGATAGGTCCTTAGGACCATTACTGGCACAAGAGGAGGAAAATGGAAAGGAGTGTGCTCTCTATTATTTAAACAGAACATTAATTGGGACTAAAGTTAACTATTCACCCATCGAGAAGATGGGCCTCGCACTTTTCTTTGCCATTGATAAGTTGAGGCATTATATGCAGGCCTTCACGGTTCATCTAGTGGCAAAAGAAGTCACTATAAAGTATGTTCTGTCCAGACCAATCATCTTTGGACGCTTAGCCAAAAGGTGATAAAAGGAAAAGCGCTAGCAGACTTTTTAGCAGACCACCCAATTCCTTCGAATTGGAAACTATGTGAAGACCAGCTAGATGATGAGGTTTTCTTCACGAAATTTATGGAACCTTGGATTATGTATTTCGATGGTGCAACGGGAAGAAGTGGTGTAGGGGTAGGCATCGTCCTCATATCTCCTGAGAAGCATATGTTGCCTTATAGCTTTGCACCTGTTGAACTGTGTTTAGGGTTTAGGGTTTAGGGTTGACGGCAAAAGCCCGATCGTCCCCTAGAAAAAGTTGGATCGTTGACGGTGAAGAAGTTCTACGACGAAGAAGCCCAACGACAAAGAAGCCCGATCGCTTCTACTAGGGATGTGGATCTGACGGCAAAAGCCTGATCATCCCCTAGAAGAAGTTGGATCGTTGACAATGAAGAAGCACGATTGCTTCTACTAGGGAGGTGGATCTGATGGCAAAAGCTCGATCGTCCCCTAGAAGAAGTTGGATCACTGACAACGAAGAAGCCTGACGATAAAGAAGTCCGATCGCTCCTACTAACGCGATGGATCTGACGGCAAAAGCCCGATAGTCCCCTAAAAGAAGTTGGATCGCTGACGGGGAATAAGCCCGATCGCTTCTACTAGGGAGGTGGATCTGATGGCAAAAGCCCGATCGTCCCCTAGAATAAGTTAGATCGCTGACAACGAAGAAGTTTGATCGCTTCTACTAGGGTGGTGGATCTGACGGCAAAAGCCCGTTCGTCCCCTAGAAGATGTTAGATCGCTGACGATGAAGAAGCCTGACGACGAAGAAGCCCAACAACGAAGAAGCCCGACAACAAAGAAGTCTGACAACGAAGAAGTCCGATCGCTCCTACTAGGGCGGTAGATTTGACGGCAAAAGCCCGATCGTTCCCTAGAAGAAGTTGGATAGTTGATGGCAAAGAAGTCTGATCACTCCTACGAGGGCGGTGGATCTGACGACAAAAGCATGATCGTCCTCTAGAAGAAGTTGAATGATTGGCGGCGAAGATGCCCGATCGCTTCTACTAGGAAGATGGATCTAACGGCAAAAGCCCGATCGTCCCCTAAAAGAAGTTGGATCACTGACAACGAATAAGTCCGATCGCTTCTACTAGGGCGGTGGATCTAACAGCAAAAGCCCGATCGTCCCCTAGAAGAATTAAGATCGCTGACTGCGAAGAAACCCGAAGACGAAGAAGTCCGATCACTCCTACTAGGGCGGTGGATCTGACGGCAAAAGCCTGATCGTCCCCTTGAAGAAGTTGGATTGCTGACGATAAAATCATCCTTACAAACGATTACAAAGAAACAAACAAACAAACAAAACAAAACAAAAACAACAAAAAAAAAAAAAAAAAAGAGAATGGAAGAAGAAAAGTTTTTTATATCTTTCTGTTACTGGATGAAGAATAAATGATCAAGGTGTGGGTCTATCTATAAGGCCAACAAATCCAATTCCTAAAAGGATTAGAATTGTTTTTTTTTTTTAAAAAAAAAAGAAAACAAACCCAATTTCTAAAAGGAATAGAAATGGTTTGTTTTAAAAATAAAGAAAAGATAATCCAATTATCTTACCTTATTTTAAATTATTTCATATTTGGGATAAATCTCAAATTAAATTTTTTTTGAGATATTTAAAATAGGGACATTTTTAAAAATAGCAAAATAAATTAAAATATTTACAAGCTATAGCAAAATTTTGAATTCTATCACTGATAGTCTTCTATTACTATAGCATATCAATGACTATCAGTGATATAATTTGCTATAGATTGTAAATATTTTATAAAATCTACTATTTTTAAAAATTTCTCTTTAAAATAT
Organism: Cucumis hystrix; assembly: GCA_025688845.1. NCBI lineage: Eukaryota > Viridiplantae > Streptophyta > Magnoliopsida > Cucurbitales > Cucurbitaceae > Cucumis > Cucumis hystrix. Next base: position 10,284,467 of record CM046889.1, read on the forward strand.
TTAAATATTTCAACATTTAAAAAAAAAAAAAGTATTCCCAATTTTAAAATTAAAATTTGGGTTCAAAATTCAAGTCAAATTAATTTTCATATATGTCCTCATTTTTTATCTTAAATTTAAATAAGAACCATAAATCCAACTTTACCTCAAGATTGAGGACCTCATTTTTATCTCAAATTAAAACTGGCCATTCCAAATTCTTATACATCTTCAAGACAAATTAAGGTACGGTAGAAACCTTATCCTTATTTCCAAAATTAAAATTTTGATTATGTTCCAAATTTTACTTTAAAAAAAATCATCATATTAAATTTTTTTATCCTTAAATAAAACTAAATTGCGGATAAAACTTTGAACTTTTAAGGTTTGATTTTAAATTTAAATCAAACTCATGTACTAAATTCATAGTTTGATTAATTTGATATATTGAATTGAGCAAAAAAAATGTTCATATTTTGACTTCAAATTTATCTTTTTAGAGATTCAATATATGTGCATAAATCTCGAAAATGGGCATTTGTTGAATAAGAAATTTTGAGACCAATCACAAATTGCCAAATCATTTATTAAATTAATGATGAAAAGTGCAAATAATTGAATTTGGGACCGTCACAAATTCTTTGTCAACTCATCTGTCTTCTCCGCAATATTCTTTCCGCCTCTCCTCCAAAGTCAAATTCTCTAATGGATAGTCCTTTGCACGGACCTAGGAATTTTCTTGGAGTTGTATTGGCTAAAATTGACATGTGCTCCAAATTAAAAATTGAAAACATAAATTGGCCAATTCTAATAATGCCACATGTTTTCATCTTAACCGTTGGATCAAGTTAATTATTTTGGTTCAATTAAATATTATGTACTTGGACTAAGTTCAATTAAGCCCAAAAATAAGCTTAATTGAGCCCAAAGACTAAATATAACCCAAATCCATGTGGTTTAGCCCATGGGTCTGGTCCATGGACCAACCAGGCACAAGCCCATAAAGCCCACCAGAGAATTCTACAAATAGAGAAGTTCTCCTCATTTGTATGGGGTTGAAAATTTTTGACTCTAGAAGGTCTAGAGAGAATTCTCCCAAAAACTAGAACACTCCATCCAGAAGTCGACCATCCTCGAAGATTGAAGCTCCTTTGAAGATAGAAGCTTTCTTCCAAGACTCCAACTTCCCTCAAAGATTGAAGCTCCTTTGAAGATACAAGCTTTCTTCTCAGGCTCCAACTTCAAGAATATCACGTGCTCCGCTTCCTCCAAATCAAGCGTAAACATCCAGTCAAGAGAGAATTAGAGGATCAAATTCTAGAGATTGAACCGCATCGCATCAAATCACAAAAATACAACACCAACCCAAGTTCAACTCCACAAATCAAATTTCTCCAGAAATCTCGTGCGAACACACATATATCAACAGCTCACTTCTCAAGACATTGTTTACTAAATTGTTGTTAAAGTTTTTCTCATTAAACTTTCTGAAACTAGTTAAAGACCATTAATAAATTTGACTCTTCCAAGTTACCATTGAGGAATATCGTCTTTACATACACTTGATGTATTAGAAGACCACATACAGCTACAAAAGCTTTTAAGGCTCTATAGTGGCTGATACAGTCAGACGAGAACAAGAATCAAAACATCCTAAATTCCATGTATGATTCAAAATATTTTTCATAAGTCTAAAGTTGCACCTATGTACTTATGATCAGTTTCCTTATCTAATGTGGGACTTTGGTCGCATTCTCAACGATCCTCACCTCGAACAACGTTCCAACTGAATCTCCCCTAAATTAGATACTCATCCATTTAACTCTTATCTAGCTAGGCTAACTCCTCTCTAGAGCATATTGCCTATTCAATAAAGCTCAACTGGGACTCATACCGTGACTACTTTTAAGGTTCCAGTACACTTTTGTTCTACCTGAGAATTATATCAATAAGGCTAAACCAAGGACAACTTGGGATATAATTTTCCATGCCTTCTAAAATATCGCATATTCCATAGGTTAGACAATATCTTAAACTTCCACAATATCCTATGAACTTCATAAATAATGAGTTTTCAAATATTTCATACTACTAGCAAACTTTAGTAATATGCAAATAATGTTGTACGATCAAACTTTGATTACAAGTAAGAATAGTAATTTTAATTTCATGAAAATTAATAACTAATTACGCGGCAGTTCATGACGTAAGTCATGCATAACTCTCTAAAAATGAGATTCATTTCTATTCAGGTTAACATGCTCAAATAGATTACAATAGGTCTCAATATTCACAAATTGATTTAAATATATAAATCTATGTGCAACACTATTATAAGCATAATCAATATACATACATAGTAAAAAAAATTATCAATCATACCATATATTTCTTGAACACACAAGATATGCTATCTTTGTTGGGGACACCCCCACACTTCCAAACATTTAGGTGCATAACATATGCAAAGTTCGACAATACCATTTCGTTGACTAACTCAAATTCATCATAATAGCATTCCAATTATGGTATTAATAGCAATACAATAACTATGAACCAATATACTTGCCAATGAAATATTCAATATATACTTATCAAACGTAAAGTGCATATCATGCTCGAATATAGACATGAAATAAAATTTTCAAATTCTCATGTCATATATAAAAACTAGAAACATTGTTGAGCCTTAAACCATAAGAAAAACAAACTAATAATAAAAATCACCTCGATAAAGCAAAACAAGTTTTAAAAAGGTACAAAGTTACCAATCAAAATATTTTCACACATATGAATTTTGAAACAAATCTCATTTATGAATCTGATCGACAATATATATATCACATATATAAATTTAGAACATTTTTCCTTTTAAATTATCATTATCGATTTTTCATCATTTCTTAACTTTTTATTTCAATTTGGATTGTAAAACTCAAAATTTCAAATCTAGAAACATAATATAACCATCAAACAAACAGTTTTAATTTAATATGTCATGTTAAGACCATCATTATCCCTCCAAATTTTATATCAATCAAAACAAATGATTAACATCTCTTAAAATAAAGATTTTCATCTATCTTGCTACCATGAACTCAAATGAATGTTATGGTGTTATTTTTTTAGGTGTTATTTTTTTAGGTATTTCATGAGGTTTGTAGCAATTCGTTTCTAGCTTGTAAACGCTCCGGGTAGAGAAATTAAACATTTTAACATTGTTTTCACATGTTTAATCTTACTGTTCTTTACACATTTCTAGAAAGAAGTTGGCAAGAATCCAAGAGACCTCAGAATATTGATAAGTAACCTGGAGTTCGATTGATAGGGAAACGGAAAATGGAAAGTTCTGGTATTTTTTCTAATGGGTGGATTATAATCCTCCTTTGTTATAGTTCTCTTGTTAAAACAGAGAAAATCAAAACAAATTGATGTGACTTCATCAAAACAATTCAAACCCAATTGAATGGTTTACATAATTCATTGAATAAGTAGAAAATCTTACCTGTTTGGCTTTGTTGAGAATAACACACCCAAGTTCTAATACCACTTGTTGACTATACCAAACTCCCAACTAATTGATATAGATTTTTTACCACAATCAGAACACAACAGCCAGATAATCACAAAGACAGCGATAATAAGCACACAGCGATATATAGTGGTTCGACCAATTCGGTCTACATCCACTTTGAGAACCAGTTTGGAGGGATTTTATTAAGAGCAAAATTAGATACTATTACAGAGTTCAACCCAA
>CM046889.1:10288212-10313746 GCA_025688845.1 Cucumis hystrix
AAAGATTATACCATCAGCCAAACGCCAAGAGAGATCGAGAGAACCACGCTGAATTAATGCCGAGACCCAAAAATCCCCTTTGCCGAACGACTTTACCGTCGTACTGTCTTCGTCGTCTCTCTCCCTCACTATCTTCTCCGAACAGCTTCACTGTCGTGCAAGGTCTCGGACGGAACGTTTCTGCCTTCGTTTTCCCAAGAAACGGACTGATCTGTCTCCGACAGCTAGGAACGGACACCGGTCCGACTTCTCCGACGTGCAGAGACTCCAACGGCAAGGAATGGACTGCTCTATCTCCGTCGTCTCTCCCTCGCTCTCTTCTGTCGTGTGTGTCGGCTGCTCCCTATCCCTTTTCCCTTTTGTTTTGTTTAATATAAAAACCTAAGGAGGAAGATGTAAGTAATTACAAATTTGCCATGAAGGCAAATTACCACTTTACCCTTAACTTAAATCCCATATTACAAACCCTTAAATACTTGTCATTTTTCTACAGGCTTTATTAATTGGGAAGAATCCATTTTCTCAATCACCAACTTCAAAACAATATTTTCCTCCATGTAGAATGTGTTGTGTGTAGTTGGAAATTGAAAATTTCCGTTCGGTGAATCGTGAGGATTGACACAAACTCCACCGAACTGATCGATATGAGAATGATCGGAGGGGTGAAATTGAAATTCAACGTGATGGTGGAAATTGAGAGAATCCGAGAGCAGGGGCGGGTTATCGTCTGATGCGAGTGGGTTTTAGGTTTCGTTCACCAAGCGGTGGTTTGGGGAATTGATCGTGATTTTGGGAATTGATCAACACTTGGAAAAAGAGAATAAATTTATTAAAATTTTGCTTTCAGATTGGAAAAAACAAATGTTAGAAAAAAACAAATGTTGATCATATGATGACGACACGGTATGAGTTCAACTAAATTAAAGGGAAATCAACCTATTCGAAAGGAATTAAATGTGGTATTTTACTTGGATGGGTATCTTAATGAAAGCAAAGTTTGCACATAGGAGTCAAAGAAGAAATTGGGGTCACATGAGAAAGTTTTTAGTATATCTTGTAAACACCTAGATATTGAGAATAAAAAAAGTAATGTTAATACATAAAATTATTTGGTGATATCCATGGTAAATGTTGAATGGTTTGATCTCCACTGTACAAGTATTAAACTAAAAAAACATTTATTCAGAAAAAGAATTTTGGGTTGTTTCTCGAACGATAATGAATTTGAATGTAATGTGATCCAAAATTAATCTGAGCATTTTGGACTTGAATTGTATTATCGAACTCATTTATTCCATAATTGCCAATCTAACTCTCTTTTTCTACTATTTTTACGCTTCATAATTCCATTTTCAGTTTGCTCCAGTTCCAACATCTTTTGGATTTTCAATAATTCTGATTACATTCCACCCAAACAGTTCGTGAAAGTTTTGAAACATATTAGATATCTCTTCTTCAACTAGAGTCGCACATAAATGATATGTAAGTGTAGAACGTAACTAATTAAGATACACTAAAAAGATGAATGATTAACTTTGAGAAAGTACACAAGATGGAGTTGCAAAGCTGTGATTTGAAGAAAAATAGATGTAGAATGGTGTGTCCTCCAAAACCAAAGGCACTTGAGGCCTTTGACAACTTTTCCAAGAGTAGAAGCATCCAACCCCAACTCACATGGCCATTCTATACTTTGGTTGCCCCTCTATTTGTAACATCATCGTATTTTATTCAATGCCCCATAAACAAACTTGGAATTGAAAAGCATATTCACACCAAAGTAATTAAAGTTCTTCCCCTTAACTTAAATTAAAAAAAGAAAAAAGAAAAATTAACTCACTTTCCTTTTTCTTTTTCTTTTTCTTTTCCTTTAGTTACTTTGACTACTTTTATCTCCATTTTTGTGAATAATGGAGAAAATGATAGTGTTGCTTTCAAAAATTTTTTTTAATTAAATGATACGATTCTTGTTAATTTTGATTCAATTACTTGAAAAAATATATGATAGATTTAGGATTGAATTTAGCTTAAATATTTTTGTTACAACTTTACTCCAAAATTCAAGTATTACTCCTAGATTTCATAATTTTATTGTATATCAATTATAATATAAAAAGTAAAATAAAAAATATATATATTAGAAATAGGCTATAGAAAATTACTGAGAGCAATATATATTCAGCTTAACTTAGATAAAACACAAGAAAACCAAAAATGTGATTTCTGTTGTTAAATTTTCTGCTTGAAAAACTTCACAAGGGTAGAAAATCTAATTGCTTCAATCACTTGAATTGGCATCCATTATACACTGTTATTTTCCACTCCGCTTTCAAAACAAATATTTCAGATCATAAAAATGAGTACTCAGGTTTTTTTTTCTTTTTTTATTCTTATACACAGTCTAACATTTGAATATTATTCAAAATTATATCTCTTAATTAAAGATATAATATTATGTTTCAATCATTAATTTACTGTGAAGTTTTTTTATAAGAGAAAAATTCTAAATTTAAAATGCCTCAAGAACAACTAATTAAACTACAAGAAAGATCGTGTCACAAAAACGTTGTTACTGGAAGCTGAAAAACGCCGCTAGATGCTTTTAGCAACTCCTAAGCATTCGTCGTTGTATACACCAGTGGTATAAGTTTTCGTAGTCAATCCTTTTAGTGATACGTTCTTTTTGCACAACTAAAACATCATTTTTACTGACTCATGCACGTTGCAAAAATCACACCTTTAGCAACAGTCTATACGTTGCTGTTGGTAATTTACAATGGCTTTGCAATATTGTCGCTGAAAGATAAGTTTTAGCAATATGTCAGTCGTTGGTAAATGTAGATTTTTGTTATTGCATACATCTTTTACAATATAGGTCAAGGGTCATAAAATTTATATTTGTGTCACTACAAATTTGAAAATATTTTTTAAAACTTTGGTTTATATGACGTTTTAATAAAACGTTGCTAAAAATTGCACAAACGACAAATAATCATCTTAAAAGACGTCTCATTAATAGAACTGAAAAAATGGATAGTTGCAAATATAACAATTAAATTAAAAATAATTAAGTATATAACAACATTTTAAAAAATTTACAAATATAGCAAAATTTGTCGAAGTCTATCAATATTGATTGAATTAAATCTATCATCGATAGACCATATTGTAAATATTGGTCTATCATTGATAGACAATAAGAGTTTTGATAAAAGTCTATTACTGATAAATTTTGCTATTTTGCAATTTTTTAAAATGTTGGTATATACTTAATTATTATTTCTAAATTAAAATCGCCACCAATTATAATTATCCATGAAAGAATGGGTGTCAAATCCTCTCTCAGTTACTCAAATAACATTTATAATCTCTCATCCTGAACCTCACAACTAACAAACAATATTAGTAACAAGATCGAGTTGAACCACAAAGAGTATAAGATAAAAGCTAGGAAAGTGATAAAATGGGGGTTTCGGTCACTACAAGAAATTATGAATATCTCGTCGCTTGTTTTATACCATCGAGAGAACACGTGTCAGGAGACAACATATCTCCCATTGCAATTACTGAAGTGGCAGAGATACTCGATCTCCCTACGCACATACCATTACGCATCGGGAGATAAGGAGGAACTCCCGACGCCACCAATAAGCATTAGGAAAAATCGGAGAACTCTCGACGCCGTCACCAATAAAGCGTTAGGAGAAATAGAAGAACTCCCGACACTTTAGGCGTCGAGAGTTATCGGAGAAATCCCGATGCCTTGTTGGTGGCATCTAGCTTTGAAGGGTTGCGAAAATACACCACCGATCACTTCATTCGCCTTCTCTTCCAAACCCCAGCCAGCACCGCTTCATTTAGTTCGACAACTTCTAAACCAACGGCGACTCCATTTTCATCCATCCCTCATCATTTTTACCCTGATTTCCCTCTTCACCTTTGTCATTCAACTTCACATCTATATCTGATCATCCGAAATCAAAGCCATATTTTTTTTTGTCTATTTCCAATTTCCAAGTACAATCACTTTGTTTCTTTTTTTAATTTCACTTTTCGATTCTCTACCTTCTGTTTCATTTGTTTCATTAGCTTTTTTTTTTTTTTTTCATTTTGGATGGTTTTACTAATTTCCTTCTTGGTGAATTGGGTTGTTACGTTGTAGCTTGCACGGTTTTACTAATTAGTTTTTAAATTTTTTTGGTTACTGAATGTGCTACACTGTAATTGCTTGCTCACTTGATTGTGGTTATGGGTAGGGATGTGCTACAATATAATTCTCAGATGGATATGTATACCTTCCATTATTAAATGAAAGATATTTTAAAAAAAGAATACAGGATCTCTCGATGTTGTATACATGATGTCGGGAGATGTCTAAGATCTCCCAATGCTTCATTTTGTGTGTCGGGAGATCGTCTCCCGGCTCATTACGCCTGACTCTGATTCTGACGCAAATTTATGCGTGATCTTTTTTTGACGCTTTTTCATACATCTTTTTACTATTTTGTGCGTCGGAAGATCCCAGTTTCTAGTAGTGAATTTTGGTTTTAAATGCAAGAATCTAAAGTGTTGAATGTAAGATAAACCAAGAGAGACAGAGCAAAACAAGAGATTAACTACCCTTTGCTAATTGACAGACTATTTGGCTATGTGTGGATTAATTCATTGATTTGTTATGCAAATTGAATTCATGAGTCACGTACTGATGAAGTCTAATCAACCGTGTTATGAAAAATTCAGAGAACCCCTAAGGAAAACCAACATATGAATGCTGATTTTTAAATCAACTAAGTATTGTCACATTTCCTTAATTAGTTAATCACATTAAGATCATGAACTCATTAGAATATTAAGTTAAATCAATCAAATTTAAATCTAATCAAACACATTTCCATTCCTTAAGTTTCTGTATCGACCCAACTTTTCAATTCTAAGTCGAAACCATTACTTTAACACGAAACAATTTGTTTGACAAAAGACATAGTAAACTTTAGCTGAAACCATAAGAAATCGAGGAAATACTTTATTCGGACCCTATTTTAAAATATAAAATTTTGAAGTGCTGTTTACAAAAATTAACTATTTGTAAACTTAGTTCAAATAAAATATTTTAAACCATCAGCGGAAGCAGTTTTAAAGACAGTCCTCTATGGCAATCACGACTCCTTGTCCCTCGTCGGTCTGCCCCTCGAGTTACCTTTGCCTTAAAAGTTAAACATAAAAATGGTGAGTATTAACATACCCAGTAAGAGACCCACTACTGGTCCCGTTAGGGAAAAAATAGATTATTAACTTCCTATGGGGTACCCTGCACAGTCACAATCTTGTGATCCCGTAGGATACACATAATCAGTCTAACGCCCTGAAGGACGTATAAATCAGTCTAGTGTTCTGCAGTAACACATATCAGTCTAGTGCTCCCGAAGGATGCACATATCAGTCTAGTGCTCCCGAAGGATGCACAAAAGGGTGATGATCCCGTAGGACACCCGCAAGGTAACTATCCACTAGGAAATTAATAATTTTTCCCCTCAGTCCATTCTAAACATCTTAACTGTTATTCACAACTCAGTTAATATTCTCATCACATAAGCTCTTCATTTAACCCCAAACAGCCATCTAGCTCTAAATTAGTTCAAGGTCAGTCAGAAACACGTCAGTACATCAGTCAACAACTAAAATAATCATAACATCCACCTCAGACTACAAAGGCACAACCATGATGTCTCTTTCGTTCACAATAACACTACCATAGTTGTATATCATACATTCGGTTTACACAGCAATCTACCAGCTCAAGCCACACTTTATATAACCAACATCTACGAGATTCAGTCATTCCCACATCCTTACATTTGTACATATACATAACCAGACAGTCACAACATGCAATCAACCACAAGTCCACATCCAAACATATACACCATAGTCGTCATCCCTACTCAGTTAAGATATAACAATACGATCTATACAGTCAATACATCCAAATATTGTTATTGAGTCCAGTAGAAAGTCCCTTACCTTGAGGTTACCTAAACTTCTTGACCGAACTGAATTCAATGAAGCAAACCTACACACCAAGACAAAAACTCAACATTTTTCCCAACAATAATGTTCACTACAAAATCAACCCGACCAATGTGAAATTCGCAACTTACCCAAGTCGAATGAAGCATAAACTTCCAATGAAACTTGCTGTGAAACTCAAGAATCCTAACTCCAAATCACCAATGTCGTTTTCAAGCATAAACACTAAATCGACCAATTAAACAAACATCATATCTCAATGAAATTTCAATGTAGAACCTTAAACCCATCCATTTCATCCTTACCAAACGAATTTACAACAACGTAGAGGCAGCGGCACACAAGACTAGAGCAAAAGACATTGTGCAATAGATTTGGGCATGGGTCGGCTTCCAATCAGCGGCTGGAAGGTAAGGAAAAACGCAAGGCGGTGCTTCGAGGATGGAGGCTAGGCGCGTGCTCGACTCGGACTCGATCGACACAGGGTCGCAACCAAGCTTCAACAGACGGTACCAGGCGGCGGCGGACAGAGACGCAAGGACGGAAGAGAGGCGATTGCGGACGGAGACAGGCGCGAATGGATTGTCGGAGGAAGGCGCAACGGAGAGACAGCATACGGCTTGCAGCTGACGGAAACGATTGGCGGCTGGCTTCGTCGGAACGAAAAGGAGAAAGGGGAAGGAGGGTGGGCGGCGGCTAGGGCAAGGAGAAGGAGAAACGAAGAAAGTGAGGGGGGTGTTCCGGGCGAGGAGGAAGAAGAAGAAAAGATTTTTATTTTTATTTTTTTTAAACAAAATATAATAATAATAATAATAATAATTAATAATAATATATTATTATTATTATTATTACCTTTTCCCCTTCACTTCTTTCCTTTCCCATTAATTAAATTTCTCTTCCAAGCCAAAAGAAATAAAATAACACCCAACAAAAAAACAAATCCTAAAAATCGAGCAATTTGATTAAAATCAATTACCTTAGAGTTTGGGGTGTTACAGTTTCACTATCTCTTGGTATTGACTGAGCTTAGATACGCTAGAAGTTAAACCACATAATGATTAGCTTAGATATTTCTATACTCAAATTGAGTATTCTTTCCCTACAAGTATACGTGATTAAGTTGTTATTAATTTAATCTACTTAAGATGTTGATATTAGATATTTAATCAAAGAAAGGAAATCAAGAACAATAATAAAAGGTTCCCAAGAACATACATAAAACATCTCGTAAGTTGCCCCAACAAACCTCAAAATCGAAGTGTAGCTGTGTAGGCCTCTAGTTGGTTATCCAAACTTGAAAACTGATGCCATAATATTGATTACAAAGCAATAATGAAAAAAAAATCATGGATTTTACCCAAATACAACCAAAATTGAGCCTAGTGCTATGAAAATCACTCAATAACTCTCCTATAACCCAAAAACATAAATTAATTTGATGTAGGAATTGTGCTGGCGATGCAACATTGATGCATTTGTCCTCAACACCTCAAGGTACTATGTTGCTCTACTATTTATAATGCCTGATATTCTTTTCATTGCGTTCTGCATGTGATGCCCAACAACGGTTCGATTTGGTGTCTTAAATTTCGTTTATTTTGTAGTTTGTAGTTTTATTAACACAAATTATTTATCTAACAAAATCAAAAGTATTTTATTTCACATTTAGATAACATTAATTCAATCAATAAGTTAAGATATCCAAGATTAATTATATTCATGTCACTTAGAGGTGTAATTGGGCTAGGTCGGATCGATTTTTTTTCAAAACTGACCTAACTCGAAATGTACGTTTGTGTAGTAACAAACCTGACCCTACCCGCTTTCGGGTTGAGTCTAAGCGAGTTGGATCGGGTCGGATTAGTTTTTTTTTCTCCCTTTTCTTTTATTTTATTTTCTTTGTGGACTCGTTAATCTGAGACAAAGCATGACATAGGTTTTCTTTTAACCATTCTATCCATAAACTATGCTTATATTCTTTCATTTTCCTCGATCAAAGTTCAATTTATATATTAAAAAAATCAAACACAAGAAACCGGAAAGGGAGAAGATGAGCAAAGGAGGATACAAGTGATGATTCATAGGCCACATGCCATGGTTTTATGGGTTGGCTACCATTTTCACCTAAAATAATTCAAAAGAGAAATTAAAATACAACTATTCATAAAAAGAAAAATAGAAAGACAAACTATTTTACGTGAAAACCCTAAAACAGGGGGAAAAACGACGATGCTATTTTCTTATTATTTTTCTCTAACTCATAATGATATCGAAAGCATTTATTTATAGAACCCAAAATAAAAACAATAAAAGATAATTAAGGCATGATCTTAACAAACTCTCTGGCTTTCAATAAACAACAAGCTCGCTAATTCTAACACTCCCCCTCAAGTTGGGCTGTAAATGTCAAAAAGATCCAACTTGCTAACACAAGACTCAAAGCTTTGTTTGAGAAGTCCTTTTGAGAGAATATCATCAATTTGTTGGCTTGAAGGTATGTAAGGAATGAAGATGCTACCATTGTCCAATTTCTCTTTGATATAAAGTGTCTGTCAATTTCTACATGTTTAGTTCTGTCATGTTGGATCCGGTTATTAGCAATGCTGATAGCCGCCTTATTATCACAGAAAAGATTCATAGACACCTATAGTCCTGGTGAAGATCAAATAACACCTTTTGAAGCCAAATTTCCTCACAGATTCCTAAACTCATGGCCCTGTATTCAGCTTCAGCACTACTTCTGGCAACAACCCCTTGCTTCTTGCTTCTCCAAATAATGAGATTGCCCCATACAAAAGTACAGTACCCGGACGTAGATTTTTTTTTACCAACAATAGACCCTATCCAATTAGAATCTGTATATGCCTTAATACACCTTTTGTCAGTTTTTTTAATCTCAATCCCTTACTAGGAGTTGTTTTTAAATACCTCAAAATTATGTTTACTACCTCCATGTGTTCTTCGTAAGGAATCTGCATGAACTGGCTAACAATACTCACAACATATGAGATGTCAGGCTTAGTGTGAGATAAATAAATCAGTTTTCCCACTAGGCGTTGATACTTTTCTTTGTCAATCAAAACTTGATCACCTGTATCTTTGAGTTTGGACTTTGGCTTAATAGGTGTATTAGCAAGACGATATCCTAACATACATGTCTCAGTTAACAAATAAAGAGTATATTTCCTTTGGGATACAGAGATGCCCTCTCTAGATCTGGAAATTTCTATCCCAAGGAAGTATTTTAGATTTCTCAAGTCTTTAATTTCAAACTCATCTCCCATCTTCCTTTCTAACCTGAGGATTTCATCGGTGTAATCGCCAGATAGAACAATGTCATCAACATAAATTATAAAAACTGTAATTTTTCCAGGAGACTTTTGTGAATAAAGTATGATCATAAGGCCCCTGAGTGTACCCTTAAGACTTGACAAATGTGGTAAATTTGTCAAACCAAGCTCTTGGTGGGTGTTTCAACCCATACAAGGACTTTCGAAGTCTGCAAACCTGATGGCCAAACTGGACTTCGAATCTCGGTGGAGGACTCATACACTTCTTTTTCTAAATCTCCATTCAAGAATGCATTCTTAACATCAAGTTGATATAGAGGCCATTCTTTACTCATAGTGACAGGCAGTAAGACTCTCACACTGTTCAAATTTGCAACAGGAGAGAAGGTTTCAGAGTAGTGAACCCTTTTGCAAGTAATCTCGCCTTATATCTGTCAAGAGTACCATTAGCTCTGTACTTGATAGTGAACACCCACTTGCATCCTACACTCTTGTGTCCCTTAGGTAGAGTGCAGAGCTCCCAAGTCTTATTCTTTTCCAGGGCTCTCATTTCCTTCTTGACTGCAGTTTTCCACTCTAGGCATTCAAAGGCAACATGGATATTTTTTAGTATGGCAGTAAAGTCAAGCCTTGCTGTAAAGGATCTAAACCGAGGAGACAGGTTCTTATAAGACACGAAATTAGCAATAGAGTACTTTGTGCAGGACCCGGTACCCTTTCTCAGTGAAATAGGAAGATTAAGAAACGAATCATACTTACTGATATTTTCTAAAGGATCCTCCCTAGTGTTATTCTTTGTAACTTTTTCAGTCACCTCATTTCCACCATCACTACCTTCTCTATCTAAAATGACCCCAGTATCAACACTGTTCTGTTCACCTATGTTCTTAGGAATAATTGTCTCGGACCTGTCACTTTCACTCATTTTATTGATGTGAATTAGTAGTATCAGTCATACCTTGATATTGTAGTGGTTCAGAATCTTAGATGGAGTCGATTGAGTAGTAGGAGACCCAAGTTCCTTTATAAGATTCCTCCTATAATAAGTTTTCCGAGGAACTCTTGGTTCGCAGGTTAAACCGTGTTGTAAGGATCTGGACTAGGTAGGGGACTAAAAATAGGAAGGGTAGACTTTAAGGAAGTCATTCAGTTAGACTCTTCACTCCTACTACTCTCACTCTCCCCCTGAAGTTGGCTAACGGGAAAGAAAGGATGGTTCTTAATAAAGTTGACATCCATGGAGACAAAGTACTTACGAGAAGACGAATGATAGCATTTATAGCATCTTTGGTGCAAAGAATAACCAACAAAGACACATGCCTGAGCTTGAGAAGCAAACTTAGTTAGATTAGGACCATGGTTATGAATATAGGCTGTACACCCAAACACCTAGAGAGGAACATCAGAAATGAGACGGGTAGAAGGATATGACTCTCTAAGACACTCTAAGGGGGTCTGGACATGTAATACTGCGAGAAGGCATCCTGTTAATAAGATAAGCTGCAGTAAGAATGGCATCGCCTTAGAGATAGGATGGTAAGGAAGTAGACAACATAAGAGACCAAGCTACTTCCAAGAGATGATTTTTACGTTTGGCTATGCCATTTTGTTGAGGGTGTAGGCACTGGAACTCTGGTGGACAATCCCTTTGGAGGAAAAAAACTCATTTTGGAACTCACGACCATTGTTACTTCATAGAATAGCAATTTTTGCATTAAACTGTTTCTCTACGGTGTGATAAAAATCTCACAAGACAAAGGTAACCTCAGACTTATCGAAGATGAGAAAGACTGAGGTAAGACTGATATGATCATCAATAAACATTAGAAACCACTGTTTTTCAGATGAAGTAGTGACCTTGGAAGGACCCCAAGCATCACTATGAACAAGGGTGAAAGGATGAGTTGGTTTGTATGGTTGGGTTGGAAAAGATACCCGATGTTGTTTTGCCCGAATACACACATCATAAGATAAAGTAGACACACAAATTTTAGAGAAAAGATGAGGAAACAAATGTTTCATATATTGAAAATTACGGTAGCCTAGACGAAAATGCCATAACATGAAATCTTGTTCAGAAGTAGTAAAATAAGAAGATAGAAGGCCAGTCCTAGAAATGCTACTAGAGGTGTCATCATCAAGAAGGTAGAGTCCCCTACAATGTCGGGCAGTGTCAATCATCCTCCCCAAGCTCAAGTCTTGAAAAGAGACAAAATTAGATAAGAATGTTGCTTTGCAGTTTAAATCACAAGTAATCTTGCTTAAAGACAACGAATTATAAGATATTTTGGGCACATGCAACAGATGATGTAAGGAGAGCCTTGCACAAGGAAAAATCGTCCCCTTCCAGCAATAGGGGTCAAGAAGTCATCTACAATCTTAATTGTTTTGTTACCAACACATGGAACATAGAACACAAACAATTTAGAGGAACCAGTCAACTGGTTTGTGGCGCCAAAATCCAGAATCCAAGGTCTCTTCCCATTAATATTAATAAGACTGAAGGACTGAGATATACCTGTTTGGGCAATGGCTTCTAGAGTAGTAGAATTCAGATTTACCTAATCCTCATGCGGATCAGATGGTTGAGAAATTCTAGCAGACTCACTCACATATACCCGTTCAGTGTTCTGTTTATCGTTGGAAGGATGTTTTTTACCTCTTGAGGGATGACCATGTCACTTCCAACACTGCTCCTTGGTATGCCATTGTTTCTTGCAATGATTATAGACAGGAATTGGTTTTCCATTGTTCTTTTCACTGCCACTGGTAGAGGGCCTCACACTTAAAGCAGCAGAGTCAATAGTTGAGATTGTCGAACTATTCATAGCATTTGTGCGATCCTCCTCAAGATGGATTTCAGAACAGCCCTTCATTAGGGAGGGAATTGGTCTCTGGCTTAGTATATGCCCACGAACTATATCAAACTTAGAGATAAGACCAACAAGAAAATCATAAATCCTGTCAATCTTTGCAACTTTGGAGTACTGTACACTGTCGTTGGGACTGCTCAGACTAGTTCTCTGCATAAATCCATCTCCTGCCAGATAAGCGAGAGTTTGTAACAAAAGGATGTAACATCCATGGTCCCTTGCTTGCATTCATGAACCTTTTTTCATAGAGTATATAGGCAAGAGACATTTTGACGTTTGAAATATAGTTTTTGGGTTGTGTCCCAAATATCCTTAGCAGTTGCAGTGTAGAGTAAAGATTTGTCAATCGGTGGCTCCATACTATTGATTAATGTGAATCAAAGAAGAGAATCCTCTCTCTTCCAGTACCATTCCTAAGGGTCTTCAGGTGGAGGACAAGGTATTTTCTCCTTCAGAAAATCGAATTTATGTCACCCTTCAAGAACCATTTTCACTGACTGAGACCATGAGAAATAGTTATTACCATTCAATTCTCCCCTTGAAAAATATCCTGTAGACTGTGCCACTGTATTAGTCACATAAGGAGAGGATAGAGAAGGGAACGAAGTTCCCAGATTCTCAGAATACACCAGTAAAGATGTACGGAGACCACGACTAGGGTTATTGGATGTTGCCACTAAGGTAGCCTCAAGTGCTGTAATCTGTTGTCTAACTCCTCTAGTTGCTGGTGGGCTATATTCGAAGAAGAAGAGATTGAGACGTTAGGGTTCAAATGTGCCAAAGACTCTTCAACTTCAAATGTTGAGTAGATTTGGGGATGCCCAACCTTGGGACGATAGCTAGGGTTTGGAACAGAGCTAGTGGATGGTAAGGCATACAAGTTGGTTTGCAGAAGGGGCGATGGCTAGACTGAGGTAGATGGCAGAACATGAAGCGGTGCGTGGGAGGCATTAACGACTTAAGATGAAAGCAAGGTGGCGAGGATAGGTTGGTTGACCCTTTCTGAATGAGATGGAAAGGTTCGACAGTCTCCGGTGACAGTGTGTGGAGCTCCGACAGTGACAGTAGAGGCGCGTGGAGGCGCTTGTGGTGAAGAAAAAGTTGGGTTCAAGATCGTCGATGTTGTTTAAAGTCATCGAAACCATTCTTCCATGGCAACACATATACGATCATCAACGGCTGCGACAACGACGGCGCTGATGGCGGTTGTCTCCTATGTTTGGTTTTCACCAAGTGTTTGACCTTCTAGGTTTTATCAACACCTTGCTTTGATACCATATTGAAAGAAGGAAAATAGAAAGACAAACTATTTTACATGGAAACCCTAGAACAGGGAGAAAAACCACGATGTTATTTTCTTATTATTTTTCTCTATCTCATTATGATACAAGGAGCATTTATTCATAGGTTATAGAACCCAAAATAAAAATAATAAAAGATAATTAGGTGTAACAACCCAACTTTTCAATCTAAGTCGAAGTCATTATTTTAGCACAAAACAATTTGTTTGACACAAGATATAGTAAACTTTAGTTAAAACAATAAGGAAATCAAAGAAAACTTTATTCAGGCCCTATTTTAAACAAATAAAATTATAAAGTAGTGTTTATCAAAATAACTATTCATAAACTCAGTTCAATCACAAAAAAAATTAAAACCGTCAGCGGAAGCA
Source organism: Cucumis hystrix (assembly GCA_025688845.1). NCBI lineage: Eukaryota > Viridiplantae > Streptophyta > Magnoliopsida > Cucurbitales > Cucurbitaceae > Cucumis > Cucumis hystrix. The sequence goes on from CM046889.1 coordinate 10,302,072, forward strand.
GTTTAAAAGACATTTCCCCTATGGCATCCACGGCTCCTTCTTGTCCCTCGTCGATCTGCCCCTCGAGTTACCTTTGCCTGAAAAGTTAAACATAAAAGGGTGAGTATATACATACCCAGTAAGAGACCCACTACTGGTCCCGTTAGGGGAAAAATAAAACTGTTAACTTTCTATTGGGGGTACCCTGCACTTTAACAGTCTTATGATCCCAAGGATACACACAATCAGTTTAATGCCCCGAAGGACGCACATTTCAGTCTAGTGCTCTGCAGAAAACACATATCAGTCTAGTGCTCCCGAAGGATGCACAATAGATGGTGATCCCGTAGGACACCTACAAGGTACACTACCCTATAGATAAAGTTAACAACTTCCCCTCAGTCCCAATCTAACATTAATCAGTTAAACAGATTTGCAATTCAAGCTACCACAATTTCATTCTCCGAGTTCAACACATTTATAGTCAATTTATGCAATCCAACGCCTAGTCAAACATTTTCAAAACGGTTCCTCAACAATAAACTCACACATAAGCATCACTCTACTCCATTCAGTCAGTTCAATTTAATTCATAAATCACAGGACACTACCAATGCCATAACATAACAGCCAACAACCCACAACTTAATCAACTCAAGGTTCTCAGTTCAGTCATCATAATCAAATATACATATTAGTCAGTTCAACAAAGTTCATACAGCTAAACAGTCATCAATTAAAATTTACATATCAATCAGTCCCTCCCAATTTAGCGGGATCCACACAGAAAATACATCTCAATTGTATCGTTGAGTCCAGTAGTAGGAACCCTTACCTTAAAGTTACCTAATCTTCTTGATCGAACTGAGATCAGTGAACAACATAAACACCAAGATAAATACTCAATATTTTCCTCAACAACACCATCCACTTAAAGCCAATCCAATTTGATTATTCACACTTACCCAACTTTAATGAAGCTCGCTTCGAAACTTAGATATTCAAGCACCACCTCTCCAAAAAGAATCACCTTAAGATCAAACAATACTCAATCAATTAGCCGTCCTTGAAGCTTACACTAGCTAAGAACAATACTATTAAACCCAAAATTCTTATTACTAATGAACTCGTAACATGGACGTCAGATCCGCGAGTAGAAGACAGGAAGTTACACAGTGACGTACAAACAAAATCAATACAATGTGCAAAACAGATCCGGCGGCTAGCTTGGAGAAGAAGCTCGGTGCGGATGATGGTGGAAGGCTCGGTCAGATGGGGAGAAGCATGTGCGGCTTGGATCTGGCACCTTCGGTTCGGGTTCGACTCGGTTCACTACAGGCACCCAACGATGGTTGCTTCACGAGTAGCGGATGAAGACCTGGCGGCTCTGATGGTGGGCTGATGAAGAAGCGACGGACGGTCCCCGACCGGCAGACGAAGAATGCGCACGAACGAAACTGGTACGCGGCGGTTCGGGACGCGATGAACTAGGCAATCGGCATGAGGTTGGAGGGTGGTTGGCTGCAGAGTTGAACGAAAAATAAAAAGAAGAAGAGAAAAAGGTAGGTTGACGGCGGCTATGGACAGAGGAGAAGAAGAAGAAAAAAAGTTCCCTTTTTTTTTTAAGAAAATAAAAGAAAATAATTATAATAATAACAATACAATTTAATATTATTATTATACCCTTTTTTTTTTATCCATGCTCTTCTACTTCCTTCTCTAAATTTCTTTAATAAAAATAGACTCTCTTCTCCAATCCAACTATAACCATAAAACACCCAAGACTATTTTAGATAAGGAAAAAAAATCGACAGATAAACTGTGAGAATAATACCTCGAATTCGGGGTGTTACATTAGGACACTATAAAATCTTAACAAACTCTCGAGCTTTCAACATACAACAAGCTCGCTAATTCAAACACCCAACCCCAAAAATCACACTCACTTCACAACCCAAAATATCCACGACAACAAAAACCATGATTCAGGCAAGTGGGTCTGAAAATGGAGAAGTACAGGGCACAAAAATGACAGAGGGTAGATAGTTGGGTGCCTGGTATATAAATATTAAAGAACAAATACTGAAAAAGGGCAGCAAAAGGCAAACCCAAAATGAATGCGAACCTGACAATGGTGAATGGCGAACAACGAACACAAACCTAAAATGGAAAGTGGAGGCTAGAGAACAATGAACAGAGGCAAACCCAATACTAGACAACAAAGGCAAGTAGAGAAAATAGAGACGAATAAGTGGAGAAGGCGAAAGACAGATAACGAAAGAGAAGACAAACTGAGTAAATTTTAATTTTAACCTAACCGGTTAACCTCCAACCGAACAAAACCAAACCAAATTGGTTTCGTTTGGTAATATTATTGTTTTAACCCTGTCTAATCCATACCGAACCAACTCGATTTGGTTTGGGTTGTCAATTCAATTCTCTTTTTTTTTTGCCCCTAATGTCACTTGAATAATATGCAATTCACAATAACAGTAATTGAATAAAGGTTTAGGTGTCTTGTTCTAGTAACACTATGAATGACCAACTTTATCTTATAATTGTTATATAAGATGTTAGTGTTACAAACCATGTGTTGGATATTTCAGATGTTTGCTTTATATTTTTCTTAAGGTAAATATGTCTTTAGTTGTCTCTCACAAGTCTAAACATTAGATTTTAACATCAGAAGATTTTTTGGTAAATATGATTGGTCAAATGTGTAAGGCCTTGATTGCATGTAGCCAACGCGATGAAGGCTTTCCGATAAGAATAATGTGTGAAGTGACTCTTGATGAAAATGCAAGTTGCGAATAAACTACGCGACATGACCCATCCATGGAGAGGATGAGCAGCAATCGAACGAGCAAGTTAACCTACTTCATCTAGTGACGGTGATGTGATGCAAATGTCTAATATAGGTCGATGATTGATAAGACTCGGCTGTCCAATCTGATGTCAAGATAAGGGTTGATGGAGATTTGTGGTGTTTCAAGATTTGACCACCTTAAGCTACCCGTTATGGAAATCATTTTGATATTGAAAGACTCGTATGGGAAATTCTATAAACTAAGAGTCTGAACCATTTAAGAGTACTTTACCCTTGTTTTACTAAGAGAGAAAACTGGAAAGTGTAAAGGATTTAAGACGAAGGACGAGCCCATTTCGATCAAGTCTCCGAAACGTGCATGGAGACCTTCGCCTGGGGAAGCTAAACTAGTTGATTGAAAGAGTGAGTGGTTTTCTTACTAAAATTTTCAATAAAAAAAGATTTTCCCAAAATCCTACTTAGCACTTTACTATTCTCTTTCCAATCCATGAACCATATGATTTTCTGAATGTTTTCCACATACCAACGTATGTCAATTTATTAGCGAAAAGAAATGGGCTAATAATGTACTCTCTGAACATTGTATTACGTTATGTTAAAATGTAGATACTTAATGTTATGATCAAATAAGTGAAGAAATGGAATTCCCATAGGGGAAGCATGTGAACGTCGTGCAAAAGAAATTCAACTTGAAACACAGAGAAAACACCTAAACATGCTTCTATGGAGGAAAAGAAGAAAAGAAAACTAACCTTTGTAGAACCTCTCAAGAATTCTCGAACCTCCCAAAGAACACCACGAGGAGAACACCACGAAATCTTCTTTGTGACAAGATAAAAAAAATAACAGAGAGTTTGTGGGGCTTCTGTGTTTTTGTTTTGTTTAAAAGGAAAAATATTTGCAAAGAGATTTTTTCTTCTAGGAAGCAATAGATCGTAAAAAATCCCATACAGAAAAGATTGCATACATCTCTTCTATATCTTAACCAAAAGATATGAAGAGAGATGGAGGGGGAAGTTATCAACCTCTCCCATTACGTAAGGAGTTATTCTTTTATTTAAATTAATATTAATATAAATATAATATAAATTCAAATTATATTATATCTTATATAATATTAATTTTATATTATATCATATATAATATAACCAATGGTTTAATCTTCTTATATGATCTATAGTTCTAATATGAATCAAATCCATATTAATTTTTAATCTATAGTTTATTTATGAATCTTATTCATATTATTGTTATTTGAATCATATCCAAATATTAACTTCTCTCATAAACACTTTATATTATAATGTATCAAATATATTATATTAATTGTATCATATACAATTTATTCCCTTTAATCAATTTGAACGATTCAAATTAAACCAAAATAAATTTGATTCTCATTTATCTTTATTGAGCTAACAAGGGGACCTTATGGACCGACAGATTAAAGCTCCAATGATGTGAGATTAATTAATTAAACTCTTTAATTAAATTAATCACTATTCATTAACTATCAACCATTCCACTAAAGACCAATAGTTGCACTCTTCTTATTGTAGATATATTTTTGTGTCCATTAGATATAACCAATCAACAGTGCAATGACCCTTCACAAATTGCTCATAAGTACAGCTAGGCCAAAAATTACTGTTTTGCCCCTGTAGTTACATCTAACTCCTTAAGTGCCACCAATCCCTCTAATGAACAATAGTTATAGTCCCACTATAACTAAACTCCTCTCGGCCCAAGAGAGGGTGTGGCGCCACATTGTTCAAGCCCTGGAATAAGCCCTTAAGAGAGCAATTTCTCTACTTACTCTATCTATAGAGAAGGAGTGAATTCCTTCTTGTGTAATTGTGTTCCTAGCTCCCTAATCAAACGAATCCCCAAAATGGTAGGTCTATTGAGTCGGCTATATAGGCCACTCTCACCATGCAAATCAAAGGACTGCCTTCATAGGCAGAAGTTCACAACTTACTCAGGATTCAACTAGTAACGGTGTTAATAAGAGAGATTATTCATTTCATGGTCCAATCTTATACAAACTCTTTGTATAGAATACCCCTGCTCTAATGTCTCGACATGAATGATTAGGATCAAATCATTTATAGCACTTTAGAACAATTGTAACAACTACAAAGCAGGCCGTATTCATAGTGTCATCAGGATAAGGTATCCAGTCTTATCCATCTACTACAGACCATTTAGGTTATCATTTAAACATGATCCACTTGTATGTCTCCACATACATGTTTAGGTTACATAAGATAACCTTGGATGTTAGTTTATTGGTTTTGTGGGTTAATGCAACTAAATGTCAAATAAAAGAACACACTTTATTTTATTAGATAAAGAAAATGTTTGTATAATATATACAATTACAAACTACAAGACCACAAAATTTAGGGCATCAATCCCAACAATAAGTTGACCTTGTACCTTCGGTGATAAGTTGCCTTACTTTTGCTATGTGATCTGAGGTGAGATGCTCAATTCTTACTGTGTGATCAGGAATAAAATGTCTTATTCATGTTGTATTATCTTGAATAGGATGCCTCATACTTGTTGTGTGTGATTTGGTATATGAGATGTCTTATGCTTGTTGTGTGATAAGGCAATCCTAATCCTCAAACCAAATATCCAAGCTATTAACGTAACAAGAACCTTTGAAATAAGAAACTAACACTACAAGAAATCTGGCCTTTAATGTTAGTTGGAAAAAATGAATAATAAACTTTAATGTCGTTTTTCAAAAGGCAGATGTTTAATGTCGGTTTTAAACTGACATTAAAGTGGGATCTTTAATGTTCTTTTATAACCGACATTAAATATTATCTTCTTGAAAAACGACATTAAAGCTCATTTTTATTTTTAGTTTTTTTATTTAGTAGAGAATTAACTATTTCTCTCTCTTACTTTACTCTTTGTTAATATCCCACACGATTTCTTCCTCTATGTGATGATTTCTTCCTTCTATTCTCAATCTCATCTCACACTCTTCCGTCTCTTCTTTGAACAATTGCCGCCACCACCACCACTATCGTCGTCCCTCGTGCCCAGCCCATGCCCCCCACCACCGTAGTTACTCTTTCCTTTCTAAATCTTTGTTTTATTTATTTAAGGGATGTTACTTCACTCACTCTCTTTCATCCACAAGAAGCCAATAATCAAACTCGGCTGCCAAGTTCGCCTCTACTCCGTCGTCTACCACCGTCTCTCTCCTTCTCTACCACATGTATGACTTTAAAGCTTTTATGTTCATTCTTTTTTCCCTTTTAATTAGCTCAGCAAAATGTTTTCAATTTTCTACTTAATCCTTTTCGTTGGATCCTTCACGATTTTGAGGTGATTCAAAATTGATCGTTTCTTTTTCGCGCCCATCTCATTATCGGGTTTTTTTTAGGCTTGACCATGATTTGGTTGAATGTTTGATTAGAAATTAAACCTGAATCAGACTTGCCTCTTATGGGCAATGGTTGAAGGGCATTTGATATATTAACTTGGAGATTTAAGTGTTTAAGTTTTAGTAGATGCTTTGCTTGATAGAATACTGTGTTAGTGAATTTACACATGGTTCTTAATTATGAAAACAATGGATTAACGCCTGCGCTTCACTTGTATAACCCTAATCAATCCACCAACTCTGAAGATAGTTGAATTAGTGGGTGGGTATATGGTTATTAGTTATTATGATTTGTTGTATTTTGTGCTTCATACTTCATGACCTGCAGGCTTCTTGATGTATTCTAAAAGAAGGTCAAGTGAAGGTGAAATTTGATTGTATTGATTAAAAACTAGATTGTTGGATCCATATGCTTGCTAGTGAATGTGGATTCTAATTCCTTACCCATAATTACTTTGAAACCTGCTTCCATGTTCACTTTAGTAACACCAATCTCATCCACCCACTTCTAATTCTCCACTCAAACAACACGTCCACCCATTTATATATACTTAGCATGACTTCTTTAATTAATCAATAAGCTAGTTAATCACATTTTTTAGTATTTATTGATTTTGATCTTGCTTGTAGGCTCCAACAGGCATTCTTGATTTTGTTCTTGCTCGCCCCTACCTGTCCGGTGAAGAGAAAGGTAATTTTCTCAAAAAAAAATTCTTTTCTTCGATTACTTCCAGTTTGATGAGATGGGTTATCTTGTGAGTTCTCGTTTCGAACTCTGTGGTTTACTAATGCACGCTTGAACCAACAATGTAATCGTAGGTATGGTGATTAGTATTGTTTGATTACTAATCGTTCATATTAATCTGATAATCTTTAATATAAAGATTGAGATGAAGAGGGAAGATGGAAGGAGAGGAGGGAGGTATGTGATATAAGAGAGTATTTATCTTTATTTTTATTTTTTATTTTTAAAATACCCTAACTATAACTATTAATTAAAAAACAATTTGCTATTTGCAACTATTAGTGTGTAATTGATCATTTTGAAAGTTGAAGGGTTGATCAGTTTGAAAGCTAAAGGGTTTATCATTTTGAAAGTTGAAGGTGTGATTGTAACCAATGGGATGAGTGGTTTATGTAAACTTTTTTGGTCCCAACCTAAGATCACTGAAAATGAATTTTATTTTTGAGTTTCAGCTTCTTAAGTTAAGAAAAGAAAGTTAGCAAAAGCATGAATCAGCCTGGCTTCACAATCCAAAATGCTTCAATCAACAGCAACTTGCAAACCAGCAAAAGATGTGTATTTCAATTGTAATACCAACAAAATTACAAGAGGTAAAAAACACATCAAATGAAATCAAAGTTGGGGCCACAACACTAAGACACAGTTGCAAATGTTTCCCTGTTATTGTTATATAGAAGTCATGGATCTGTTAAAGTTTAATTGTCCATATCTTTATTTTGCCCTTACCCATTGTTGGTTTTCAAGTTTATTTTATTGATTATTTAAATTATTATTTTGCTCACAAGTTAGGCTTGCAGTAGACCCAATTAAGAAACGAGACTATATTGATATTGTGAATTTCTTGTCAAAGTATGCGAGTTTGCTTATCCCCACTTTTTACACAAATTCAGATCCAGTGATCTATTTGTTTGTATAGACTTAAGTCTCTGGTAATCATTTAATTTTTTAGTTTATGAAAATTAAAAAATCTTGTCCCCGAGATACTTGTTCATAAGGAGATGAACAAGAAGAAATATCGTGAAAGTAGTAGAATAAACTCACACCTGCAACGAAGTTAGTTTTCTTCTTTCACCTTGAGAATGATCAACAAACATTGTTCAACTTTTTTTTAGTAAGTTTGTATTTCACTCTTGTATTTTAGGGATAATTGTAAGACAATAAAGATTCCTCGAGCGCATAAGGAACTTGGTTTAATTTCCTTGCTAACTTATATTATTATGATTCCAATAAAAATTTTCTTCTTCTTACAGCAGTTGGTTGCAAAAAGTGAAATGAGAAAGTGAAACTCACCGAGCCTAATATTTTACACTCTATAAGGTATTATTGCTAGCATCACTTGGTGATCTGAAAGTTTTTTTTATGTTTGTAGTTTCACATACCCACTAATTAATGTTGAGCTAGCATTTGTTACTCCAATTTCGTCTCTAATTACTGGAAGTGAGCAATGTACTTTCTCGTCGAGTTTACTTTGTATAAAATGTTTGATTTTTCGTGAATTTGTGTAATGATCTAGTATGTTTCTCGCTTATCAAATAATTGGAATTAAGAGGAGATTTGTTTTAACATTTTATGAGAATAGTGCTGCATTAACAATTCGATTTTATTGCTAAGTGTCTTCGCGAGATTATGTCTTTCTGTAGTGTTAAAAGAGCTATTGTTTCTAATTTTGGTTCATTTCTATGAGAGATTAGTTTAAGATATGGAATAAATGTAGTTTAGTCATTTTTATGTTGCATTTTTATTTTCGTTATGTGATCTTAATTTGAATTTGTTCAGAGTAAGCATTTGAATGACATTCTGGGTAGACTGTTCCGACGTTGTATGTTGGCTGCAATCAATCGTGGGTCTCGTTCAAGTTGTGTTTTACGGTGTGGTTTTGGTTTTTACGGTAGCCTCCGACGGTGGTTGAAGCTGTTTTTCACAGTGGTTTAGCATTTAATGTATTTTCCTTCTTCTTGATGTGATTCAATCCAAATTATGTTGGGTGTGTTCGGCTTATTCCTTTGTTTTATGTATTGGTAAATCTAAGCTCTTTATAAAAAGTCTTAAACTGGGCATAGATCGAAAGGTTCAACGATGATGTGTGTTGGTGTTTTATCTCTTGCTCTGTTGGATTTGTTGTTGCAAATTTGTATTCCATTGGGCATTTCTAGGGTTCAGTGTTTTACAGTTACGAAATGGTTGTTGATTGTGTTGGATTTTGTATCATCTTCTAGCATGGTATGGTTTTTAGCCTGTTAAAGTAATGGAGTTTGTGTTAAGGATTTCTTTTTGTGTACTTAGGCGATTTTGGCCGGTTAAAAAGCGGGAGTAAAGATCGAGTTCCCCCTTCACATTGTATAGTTTTTTATCCATTCATGTCCAGATTAGGCCCAGATCCGTTCGTGCCCCTATCAATAAGTATGGTATGGTTTCTGTCAATTAAATATTCACTATTTTTTCAGACTCCTTAGTCCTTAGTTGGTTTCTTATAATGTTGTGGAAATCTCATTAAGACTTGGCCATTACATCTTGAAATTTGAAATTGTGCATAAAGAATGAAGTTTGTTATGAACTTATGGCAGTATTTTCTAATGTTTATGTTTTATCTATTATGTTTAATCTTTCTATTAATGGCATGGATTCAAACTTGTTGGATGGATATTGTATCTAACTTGATCCAAATGTATAAAACACAGTCCTCCATGCGGTTTCCCGTGGCTACGCTCTTCGTGTTTGTATTAATAGCACTTCAAGTTTCTTTTGTTTGATGAATTTTTTATTACTTTTACTGTGATTAGAAATACTTTCAACTAGCAAAATCTATAATTCAATCTATTAGAATTATGAAGCCACTTTTAATGTATAGGTTGAGGTGTAAAAATGAGAGTCTTTAACGTCAGGTGGTAACAGGTAAGCGTTTCTCATTTTTCTAAACTCTTTCCATTCTTTAATTGCTTCCTTGGTTTCATTCAGCAACACTTTAATTATAGCCTGCACAGTGTTTGATTAAATACCACTGATAAAAGTTTGAATGTCATTCTTTTGAACTTTTTATCAACTTCTAAATTGTTCACATTTAAGCTATTAGGGTGAATCAAAGAACATGATCTATGGGTTATTAATCCTTATTCCCCAACCCCAACTTTATTGTTTTGTTTCAAATTTTGCAATATTAATCTTTGGTGAATGTTTCAAAATTATTATTGATTTCTTATTAGCTTTTTCTACTGCAGTTTTATATTTTTAAATAGCTTTATCTTCTTGTCCTAACATTTCCAGCTTTGTCACAATATTCTATTGCACATCAAAGAAATTAAATAAGGACTCACACACAACTCATTTAATGAATGAATGAATTGATTGAAATTATTTGTACGAGGGTAATTTTGAAATTGACAAAATGTGCTTTCAAGAACTTCAAAATTCAATCTCAAACACCACTTAAGAGTTAAATGTTTAACCTGGATCTTCAGGAAATCATGAGGGTCTGAGTTGATCCTTAGTGTCCAAGTTCTTCATATATTTATCTTTGTTTTCTGTGGTGGCTCTCATATTTTTGGAATTGAAGCAATCTTTTAATGGTTATTTTGCCACCATGTAGAGCTCCAATGGATACTGACCTTAATATTGTTTGTAGAATGATTAAAGTCATATCGAGTTGAAAGCTAAACGATTGTGGTGATAGCTAGGCAATCGTTGAAGATTGAAGACTGGGACAGCGTTTAGGATTTCTTATTTAAGTCTTGTATTAGGATCTTATTTCATGTATTATTGTAGAATGTATATACAAACACGATATTATGATTTCATTTTATGTATACAAATGTAAAAGAAAATTATTGTAGTTTTTAAAATAATATTAATTTTATTGATTTGTTGGCGTGAAAAAAATATTTATCTACATGTACCCAATGTCGGTTTATAAAAGATGGATAATAGTGTAACAATTAAATAAAAATAAATTTATAAAAATAGATCCAAAAACAAGACTTTAATGTTGGTTTAATTTTTTTTTTATAAAAATAGATAAAAAAAAACTAGACTTTCATGTCGGTTTTAAAACGACATCAAAGGCCAACCGACACTAAAGATATTCAATAACACCATAAAAAATATCGGTTTAAAAACGACATTAAAGGTCTTTAATGTCATTTTTCAACCGACATTAATGAGGTCTTTAATGTCGTTTTTAAACCAACATCAAAGCAAAAATGACATCAAAGGTCTTTAATAACGCTAGCATAGATGTCAATTGCCAACTGACACTAAAGGCAATTAATGTCGGTTTAAAACCGACATTAAAAGCCAAATTTCTTCTAGTGTAACACCTCATTATACTAATTTAGATCAACCAAGGGAAATTTAGGATTAGATTACCTCTTAGATCAAATATTTAGAAGCAAGATTTAGAAATCTTGTTCTAAATTGAGTCACTCCACAATTAAACTTGATCAAGGTTAAATTCAATGGCTCACATGCATTCTATCATAAGAATTACAAATTAAGGAAAAACTCTCAAAATGAGATTTCAAAGTGCATTCATCAAAAGTCTTGTTCTTACAAATGAATAGATAAAGACATTATATAGTCTTGCAGAGATTCTATCCTAACTAATGAAAATACCAAAAAGTCAAAAGAAAACATTAATCAAGCTTTCTATCTTCCAACAACTTTCTTCCAACCACCATTTTCAATACTAACCTATTAATGGTAGTTACCCTAACTTGTCAAATTAAAAC
>CM046889.1:10313756-10350203 GCA_025688845.1 Cucumis hystrix
TACTAACCTATTAATGGTAGTTACCCTAACTTGTCAAATTAAAACATATGGAAATACAATAAAAATGTGATATTAAGTAAGTCATGAAGTCTTTAAATTGTTGGCTTCATTGAAACTTAATGTCTACCTAATAGTGCACTTCACCGAAAAAACATTGGCATTCAATCCTCCAAATGGTCCTTCATCTCTTGGTATGTGGTACATAAAATTGAGGATGAACTGCCCCTATCCATTTTTGTACATGAAGAATAAGTGATTGGTTAATCTTTGATGCCTTCGATCTTGTAAATGGTACGTATGGTACATCATGATTCTTATCACTATGTGACCTAGTATGAGATGTCTCATGCTTGCTGTGTGATCTGGTATGAGATGTCGTTTGCTTGTTGTGTGATCTGACATTGGAAGACGCATAATGCATAGAGGAAATGATGGAATTACTATACGCATTGAGTTTACTCCGCATAACTTTAACCTCACAAAAGAGTGTGGTAAACAGTTGAGCCTAGGAGCAGTACAAGTGTACAAATAAAATGCACAAAATGATTCTGCAAAATGAATATTCGGTATGCGAGAAACATGCATTTCGATAAACTATGAAATGATAAGTTACACTAATGAAATGATAATCTCTTACATCTGATTGTCAAGCCTTATGGCAACTTTGACTTGATTAAGGTGACTACTAAAAGACCCCACTCACAAGGCACTTTCATTGAACATTTTAAATGTTTGTTTCATTTGTTTTTACTCCCAGGTACAGAAGAACATCCAGTGTTGAACTTACAGTCGTGATTGCCTTCTGTGCCTTGTACTAGCATCATTTTGGTAGTGGACGCTTCCATTTCTCATAACACGTAGGAACTAGGCAAGTAGGGTTCTAGTCAGATCAAGTCTCTATTTTGTTCGTTTTTTGGAGGACTTGAGTATCACTGATCAAAATCTATCCTTATATTTGTTCATCAATGAAGTGTTCCATTTCCTTTCAATTTTGTATTCTGTGTTTCAAGTTTTTAATTATGGAGTTGTTTCGCTTACTAGGCATTTAATGCATCAAATCACGAAATGTATGTGTTGAATGACTAGACGACACTCCCTCTGTTTAGTCGCAAGGTGTGACATTTGGGACGTGACAAGTGGTATCAGAGCTTAAGTTCTTGGAAATGGTCTCAAGTACAGTCATGCATGTGGCGTTATGTAAAGTAATGGCATGAGAGTCTAACGTATTGATGCGGTATAGGAACTATGGCAGCACGAGCAAGTTTGAGATGAGTCAGACAAGTGGCAATCCAACTATTAAGAGTGCAAATAGAATGCAAGCATCGAACGAAGTGTCTAGTAACCACCATGGTTCGGTGGGAAGAAAAGCTGAGGAAGGGATGACGGATCATCTCCCTTAGAAAATAGTCAAAAGGTTTAATATCGAAATTAAGTTGAAAGCACTAGGGCAACCACCTTTATAGGAACCATTGATCCAGTTGATGCAGATAAGTGGTTAAATTTGATAGAAAAGTGTTTTGGGGTGATGGATTGCCTCGAGAAAAAGAAGGTTAAATTAGCAATGTTCTTATTGCAAGAAAACACTGAAGACTGATGGACTCTTCACACCACGAGGTTAGGGCAAGGAAGGTACCATAACATGGGATGATTTCAAGAAGGCCTTTAGAAGTAAATTCTACCCAAGCGCCTTCTATGACTTACAGAGAAACGAACTAATGAGCTTGATCTAAGGCAACATGTGTACGTAAGACCAACACCAAAATTTAGAATTTAAGAAAAAAATTCTGACTAAGTATTTTTATTTAGGTCTTTGGAGTAAAGAAGGCAATGTGGAATGGAGTTATGCAGTAAGAAATTGATGTTTACGGTAGTTCGTGAGGAAGAATTTTGAAGTATAAGTGTAACTATGTGAAAAGGACATTATGCTAGAAGAGGTTTGTTAGTTCGCGAAGAAGGTTATACGAGAAGTCTTTTGAAAGGTTAGGTGATTAAGGTTCTTCGCAAGATGAAGGATTAGGCAAGAAGATGTAAGGAAAGTCCTGAAAATTTCTTAAGTGTTTTAATAAGTCACGTGTAGAGATTATATTAAGCATGGTTAAGGTAAACATTGAGCTTACAAAGCACCACTAAGAGAAGGAGTTGGCAAGCAGACAAGAGTTTGGAAATGACTAAGCATTTTAGGTAGTAGAATAGGAGGAGGAGTTCAGTCATTTAGTTGTTATTTGTTTCTCTGAAATTTGAAGAGAAAAGCTCTAAGAGTTGAAGTTCTATCAATTTGCTACACGAGAAGAAGAAGAAGAGAAGTCTTAGAAGTTTAAGTGGCTAAGTAGAGTGAGTGTTTTTCCTAAAAAAACATTTATATTGACTTCAAGCTTTCTTTATAAATTCTTGATGCTGATTTTAAATATAAAAGTTTCTAAAATAAATTTATACGAAAAGTCTATATGTTTACGACATGTTTTATTATATTTCAAAGCATGATTTGATCTCAATGTTTATGCAATGGTGTTCAAATCATTAGTTGCTTCCTTTGAATGAGCTAACTTTTATGTGCACATAAAGAGTAAAGGCCACCATGAGTGAAAGGGACTACGAGGTGATGAAATGCTAGTTAATGCATTGAAATAAGCGTATTATACTTAGCCATTTGAGCAACAAGGACAAATCTATATACTCTCAGATGTTGATGATCTTAGTAGTCTAAACGTGAAGTTACATGACCTAGCATAAAGAGTGAAAGGCTTGCTAGGCGAGAAGACTGCCAAGGCGTTTAAGCTTAATTTTAATTTGTTTGTATTATGTTTATGTATGTAAAGTTGTTGTAAGCACTTGGACAAAGATTTATAAAGGATTGGGTTGGTTTATCTATGTGTGATAAGTTGTTTATATAGCCTCAAGTAATGGTTAAATTGTAAGTTGTACAATGAAAAGCTTTTAGGCGATTAAGCAAAGCTTAAGGACAAAAAAAATGAGTGCGTTTAGTGTTTAAACACACCAAGGCTACTTTAGTCGCGTCGCGTCTCGCAGGACAAGCAAGGACGTCTATGGGACGAGGTGTGACAACATGACTATCCGAGTATGAGAAAATATTTACTGAGTTGGCTAAGTATGCCTTAGCCTTCGTAACCAATGAGGCGAATAAGTGCAATCGATTTGAAGAGGGCCTGCGGACTGAGATTAGAGCACCAGTCACGACCATGAGAGTGGAGAGATGCATGGCAGATGATAAGAGAAATAAAGTTTTGAAAAGAGACTTAAGCAGTCTGAGCCTTAATGACTGAAAAAGAGACAAATGACGCATCAAGGTCAGACGACAAGTGCTCGGCGTTTAGCAACAGGGAAATTTTAAAACTCGTTCTCATAATCCCTCCAGCTCCAAAACCAGTTATGGAAGAGAATTTCATAGGCAATAGTGAGACCAAGTGTAATAACCCAACTCTTTATACTAAGTTGAGGTCATTACCATTTAAAAACCAATAAAGACTTTTTATTTAAATCAAAGAAAACGCTAAGTTTTAAAAGAAACACTTCAAATATTTGTTCATAAAATATAAGTAAAGTATGAAAAGAAAATAGCAAATAAAATATTAGATAAAATACTAGTTCGGGCCCTATTTAAAATAAAAAGAAATATCTAAAAGTAAACATGAGTTCTGAAATAAATTTCTAAAAAATTAAATACTAAAAACATAAATGCGAAAGAAAACATAAACTGTCCCCCTATGGCGAACCACAGTGACTTCTTGTCATTGGCCAACTTGCCTTTACCTATACCTTTGCCTAAAAATTTAAACGTAGAAAAGAGTGAGTATAAATTTGTACTCAGCAAGGGACCCACTATTAGTCCCGCTATGTGTCTGTTAACTTCTGTTAGAGTTCTGTAAGAAAGTACCGCATAACTATTGTTCTCCCAAACGCATGTTATCCAATGATCCCGTAGAGACACATATGGGCTCTCTGTGAACCTGAAGGAATCACCCTAAAGAAGAGTCGTACTGTAAGCGATTTCGTCAAATCATACATAAAAGCTGGCCACACAGGCATAAATAGGTGGTGATCCCGAGGGATACCCATATGGTACAACTCTAATAGACAAAGCTAACAGAACACTGTAGCCTAAACATGTATATCATAAGCTCAATCAAGCATATCTCAATCATGGCATATCTAATCATAGCACGTCTCATTCATAGTGTATCTTGGTCATAACATATCTCAGTCATACATATCTCTATCGTACATAACGGCCATCTATGTAGCCATTTATAACAATCATCTCTACCATAGCTACGTTAATGCATAATAACTAAAAACATAATGTCAAGGGTCTAATAGTAGAATCTCTTACCTGGAGATTAGCTAGAACAAGTTTCTAATCGTTGCAGTCAAGCTTTCCAATAGACGAATCTTAATAAAAAATAAGATTAAATTAATAGCTTGATAACCACATCAAACCATTAATTACTCAGCTTACAAACTAGGTTGAATCCAATGCAACCTTGGTCTAATAGTAGAATCTCTTACCTGGAGATTAGCTAGAACAAGTTTCTAACCGCTGCAGTCAAGCTTTCCAATAGACGAATCTTAATCATAAATAAGATTAAATTAATAGCTTGATAACCACATCAAACCATTAATTACTCAGCTTACAAACTAGGTTGAAACCAATTCAACCTTGGTTGGGAATAATCCACAATTCAAACCCTCTAATCAAAATTAGCCACACATTCAAGTAAAATAACCCAACTTAATCCAAAATTAATTTACTTATTCCAAACAAATTAATATTTGATGAGTATACCAAAAACCCAATCAAAGCTTACCAAAACAACTAGCTCAAACTGGTAGCTTGGCTAACAAAAGGCTCAAAATGGCTCAGTTGGAGAGGGGCTCAGTGCATGTGGCTAAGGGAGGCAGAACGGCTTGGACTCGACTCGGGCGAATGTCAATGGGTCAAACTTGGCTCGGGTGGACGCCAATGGCTTGGCGGAGCACTCATCTGGGATGCGCAGCTCGTGAAGAGCGTCTCCGATCTACAATGGAACGGCTTAGTCTACATGTGATGGACTGCAACGGTGACTTAGTTGAAACGAGGAGGAAGATCGACAGATGAAAAGAGAGAAACGTTTCCGCTTCACCAGCTTGAGAACGGAGAAGATCGGGGGTGCACAGTGATCATCACTAAGGAACGGAGGGGGAAACCAAAATGACAGCTTGACATTTCTTCTTCAGGCGACGAGGTGATCGAAGATGGAGACGTGCGGCGGCCAGGGTTAGTTGAGGAGATGAATGAGGACGAAGATGAATAGTGTATTATTATGCATGCTTCTTAATAATAATACATTACTATTATTAGTATTAATTACTTTTTCCCTTTTCTTTTCTCTTTTCTTTTCTTTATTCACTTATTTTCAAAACCATTAAATCTTTCTCTTTCCTCAATTAATACCTATCAAACGACCTCTCTTTTTACATTCTAAAAAACAACTCTTAAAATTATATTACTCCCAAGAATATAATTATTATTAATCTTCCAAAACCTACTTACTTATACATATATAATTTACCAAAAAAAATCTACAAAAAATCATTCAATCTTTACCAAAACCATACAATATAATTAAATTCCAAAATTTACTAATTAATCAAATATTCTTTCCATAAATATTTAATTAATCATAATTTTCACAAAACAAACAAAACTCTCCAATTATCTAAAATAATACCTAAATAAATCCAAGATAAATAAAAATCAAAATTACATAAATTTCTTTTTATTTTAAATTGGGCCCAAACTAGTATTTTATCTAATATTTTATTTACTATTTTTTTTTCATATGTTATTTATATTTTATGACCAAATAATTGAAGTGTTTCTTTTAAAACTTAGTGTTTTCTTTGATTTAAATAAAAATATTTATTGGTTTTTGAAGGGTAATGACCTCAGCTTAGTATAAAGAGTTGGGTCGTTATAAATGATATTAGAGCAAAACCTCTCCCAGTAAGATGTGGTTCGGGGACAAACCAAGTGGAATCTGGTGGGCATGTAACGCCCGAGATTAGGAGAGAGACATGAATGAACAATTATCACATCTAAATGATAGGGATCTTGAGGACATGAAAGTAATGTTAAGAAATACTTAAAAAAAATAAAAGTTAATACCTATACCAACAAGGTGTACCTTCCTTTTCGTTGGCTTGATCATAGGAATTCCAAAGTTAAGGGTGCTTAGCTTGGAGCGATTCTATGTTGGGTAACCTCCTGGGAATATTCCTAGGATGCTGGTGAGTGATGACAAAGCATGCTAAAAGAACTCGTGTTGGCTTGTGGGGAGAACTTTCACTCTAATAAGCCTTTAAGAATAGTAAGGATGATGATGCCAGATCGTAGGGGAATGTCGGGGATCTGAATTGCAAATCCTTATCTGAATCTTAGGCTTGGGCCGTTACACCAAGGAAGAGGAAGTACCTCATTATCGATGGAAAATGGGCCTCAGCAAAGGTTAGCAGTTGGACCTAGTGGAGTCTGAGAACGTAGAAGGCCCAAGTTGCAAGGTAAAATTTAAGTTATGGCTAGGAGAGAGGCTAGAGACAACCCTCACCTAATCACAAGTTCGTTAACAATTTACAATTTTGCTACTTCTATATTGTTTGACTCTAAGACCACACATTCTTTTATTTCTATGCAGCACGCTAAAACCTTAAATCACCAAAAATAGAACCTCTAGAGAATGGGTTGTTGATTAGAACCCCTTCAGGTGAGGTGTTCTTAGAAGAACAGGTATGTAGAGGTTGTGAAGTACGTATTGGGGGTGTCACAATGGAAGTTAACTTGTGTCTATTTGAGCTTGATGACTTGGATGTAATATTAGGAATGAACTTTCTCACCAATCATCAAGCAATATTAGACTTTTCCAATAAGGAGGTAATACTGCGAAACTCTGGGAAATTTTAAATCAAGTTTGAAGGCGATAAGAAAGTAAATCTAGAAAGGATCATATCCCTACTTAAGGTGAAGAAGTTAATAAAGAAATGGCATGCCACCTACTTGGCTCATATACTAGACACACAAGCGCGTCGAGACAATCCCGACAAGGTACCCATAGTTTGTGATTATTTGGATGTATTTCCAAAAGAATTGAGTGGATTGCCACCAAAAAGGGAGATTGAGTTGACCATTGAATTTGCGCCTAGAACCACGCCAATCTCTCAACACTAGAAGAAATTTGGCCTTTAATGTCGATTGGCAACCGACATCTTTGCTAGCATTACAAAAGGCCTTTAATGTTGGTTCGACTTTAATGTCATTTTTAAACCGACATCTTTGATGGTGTTTATGAAGGTCTTTAATGTCAGTTGGTCTTTGATATCGGTTTTAAACCAACATTAAAGAATCCAACAATGTCGATTTTAAAGATCCTCAACAATTTCAATTTAAAACCGACATTAAAGCCTTGTTTCTTGGTCCGTTTTTACAAGTTTATTTTTATTGAATTGGTACATTATTGTCCATTTTTTTATTAATTCGCCAAATAGTTAAAAACGGGCATTGTGGATCTGTGTAGATAAATATTTTTTCTTATGCCAACAAATAAATAAAATTAATATTCTTTTATAAACTGCAATATTTCTCTTTTACATATGTATATACAAAATGAAATCTTAATATTGTGTTTATATATACATTATACAACAATACATGAAAGACCCTAATACAAGATTTAAATAAGAAATTCTAAATGTCTTCGCAGTCTTCAACCTTCAACGATCATTTGGCTATCTACACAATCGCTTAGCTTTCAACCCAATATGACTTCAATCATTCTACAAACAATATCTAAATCAACCATTTAATCTAGAATTCTAACAAGGCAGCTTTGAAAAAAAATGTGGAATAAAAATGTTTCTAAAAACTACCATATAATTCAAGTAAAAGATAAAAATGTTTGAAACTAAATTGATTAGCCAAGTATATGTAACAGAAGGCTGCAAGTATTGGTAAAATTAATTGTAAAATTGAAGCTAAACAAATTGAAACATTGTAAGCAATAAGCATATTGATGTTGATAAAATTAAGGAAGTACTGGGAAATAAAGGAGTACCTAGAGATGAAACATGGAGGAGGGAGTTGGACATGGAACTTTGTTTCTTTTGTCACCATTACCGTTTTGCGACCCGAGCTGGACAAAGAAAAAATATAAACAAATCCATCAAAGAGAAACTTCCAAGAAAAGGGGTTTTTGATTCCTACCTTGAGAGCCCAGGATCAAGTGGATGCCAATAGTATTTGAGGTGATTTGATCATGGATCTAATGAATGGAACAAAACTGAACGGATCTTATGATTGGTTCGACGAATCTAAGGAACAAAGCTGATCAATCTGATGGTGGATCTACACGAATGAAGTTGAACGACAACAGATGATCTACACAGCCGACACAACGAGAGACGACAACGAACAAATCTGCATTTCTTAAAGATTTAATTTTCTTTATCCACTACAATATTAAGTTTGATTCTCCCATATACACACATGCAAACTTGGTTTATAAACTATATCCTTTTTAAATACAAAGCCACAAACTAAAAACAAAAGTAGACAGACAATGAGAGAAACACAGAGTGCAAAGTGGCTAGCAAGAAAAATGTAGGAACAAAATCTAACTGCACCGTCGAATGCTACACAACAGAAATGAAGCAACACGTACCTCTTTTCTAGTAATCTGATTAATAAAAAAAAATACACATTCTACAAAAAAAACTATAATTAAAAAATGAATTCATGAGCAAGTGGTTAAAATTACGATATATGAAAGCCTTTCAACAAAGATAGATATTGATGACAAAACATTTCAACAAAGATATATAATAAGAGAGAACCAAGACATCTTCAAGAAGACAATGATACTAACATAAATCTTGTAATCAAATGCTCATCAAATTGAATGAAGACCCTAATGTTAATCACACCATTAGGTCACGGATGTATGGAAACCTAATGTTAATCACACCATTAGGTCACCGGATGTATGGAAACACAGGGCAACAACTTCAGTCTGTGATAACACATTAAACAACGTACCACAAATTTTGATATTGATGGAATTGAATTAGTCACAGGAGTACTAGAGAGATAGCAGTAGTAGATTCATTCATCTAGACGCAAGAGAAAAAAAAGCTCACAATAACAGTTGTAATAGTGGCTTTAACTTCTCCCCTATGACATGTGTTGCTGGGGTTGATGCTCTAAATCTTGTGGTCTTGTAGTTTGTAATTGTATATATTATACAAACATTTTATTTATCTAATAAATAAAGTGTTTTATTTTATTTGGCATTTAGTTGCATTAACCCACAAAACTAATAAAGTAACATCCAAGGTTATCTTCTGTAACCTAAACATGTTTGTGGAGACATACAAGTGGATCATGTTTAAGTGATAACCTAAATGGTCTGTAGTAGATGGATGAGGCTAGATACCTTATCTTGGTGACACTTCGAATACGGTCTGCTTTGTAGTTGCTACAATTGTTCTAAAGTGCTACAAATGATTTGATCCTAATCATTCATGTCGAGACATTAAAGCAGGGGTATTCTATACAAAGAGTTTGTATAAGACCGGACCATGAAATGAATAGTCTCTCTTATAAATACCGTTACTAGTTGAGACTACATTTCACCAGGATGACCATATGTGACTTAACCTGAATCCTGAGTGGGTTGTGAACTCTTGCCTATGAAGGCAGTCCTTTGATTTGTATGGGTGAGAGTGGCCTATGTCGCTGACTCAATAGGCCTACCATTTTGGGGATTCGTCTGATTAGGGAGCTGAAAACACAACTACACAAGAAGGAATTTACTCCTTCTCTATAGATAGAGTAAGTAGAGAAATTGCTCTCTTAAGAGCTGATTTCAGAACTTGAACAATGTGGTGCCACACCCTCTCTTGGCCCGAGAAGAGTTCAGTTATAGTGGGACTATAATTATTGTTCATTAGAGGAATCAGTGGTACTTAGGGAGTTAGATGTAACTATAGAGGCAAAACAGTAATTTTTTGCCTAGCTGTACTTACAAGCAATATGTGAAGGGTCGTTGCACTGTTGATTGGATATATCTAATGGACACAAAAATATATCTACAATAAGAAGAGTGCAACTATTGGTCTTTAGTGGAATGACTGATAGTTAATGAATAGGGATTAATTTAATTAAAGAGTTTAATTAATTAATCTCACATCATTGGAGCTCAACCTATAGGTCCATAAGGTCCTCTTGTTAGCTCAACAAGGATAAATGAGAATCAAATTTATTTTGGTTTGATTTGAATTATTCAAATTGATTAAAGGGAATAAATTGTATATGATACAATTAATACAATGTATTTGATACATTATAATATAAAGTTTTTATGAGAGAAGTTAATATTTGAATATGATTCAAATAATTATACTAATATGAACAAGATTCATAAATAAACTATAGATTAAAATTAATATGGATTTGATTCATATTAGAACTATAGATCATATAAGAGATCTAAACCATTAGTTATATTATATATAATCTAATATAAAGTTTATATTATATGAGATATAATATGAATTAAATTTATATTAATGTTATTTTATTGATATGATTTTAATTAATCAAATAACTTTGGAGGGAGTTATTTTACATGAGGGAGAGGGCTCCTCTATTTCTCTAAAATTTAAAATAAAAAAAATGGTTACAAAGATACATAATGATTATGTGATCTCTTCTCTCTAAAAAAAAGATGATCTCTATGTTTTTTACGTTCTCTTTGTTCAAAAAATAATTCTCTTTAACCAAACCAAAAATCACATAAACTCTTTGTTGATTTTTATCTTGAGGATAACAAGGAAAACTTCGTGGTTTTCTTGGAAGATTAAAAGAATTGTTCTTAGGATATTCTACAAAGGTTAGTTTTATTTTCTTCTTTTCCTCCATAGAAGCATGTTTAAATGTTTGCTCTAAATTTTGTATGTGTTTCACAAGTTGATTTTCTTTTACACGGCGTTCACACGCTTTCGCTATGGGAATTTCATTCCTTCATGCCTAGCTCAAGAAAATTTTCAACAAAAATAGAATTTTAACATACTTCCTCAACCTTAAAAAGAATGGAATATTTTTCCAATCCTAAAGATTGCAACAAGCCATCTATACTTTGAAGTTCGTCGCCCTATAAATAACAAGTTAATAGAAAACAAGAAAGCTTGACGTTAAATAGTTTATATTAGTACTCTTCAATCCTCATAGATATTGTCTAACAGAAACAACAATTAAAGCATCAAATCTCCAAATGAGGAACAAAACTCCTCACAAAAAATTAAAATCAGCACCACTTCAACACCATACAAAAGAATCTACATACACAACGTAAACTCAAAAAATCGAAAGATCTCTTCTTATTGGTGCAACAACAAAAAAGTTAACAATTTATTGAAATGGCTTGCTTACATAGCTTGCTGCAAAATGGCTAGATTTGTTAAGATCTACCAAGCAATACAATAAATTACTAACAAATTTTCAAGTGACAAAGCATGGGAAGGAGATTAATCAATCAAATGCATCATCACTTATCAAAGGCTAATAAATAAAAGGTTGCAAATAAGTGAACTATAATCTTATGACAACACGTGGATATCATTCCTTGTGTTTTTTTATTACAAAAATCATATTAGACAAGGGAAAAAAAAGCATAAAAGATACACCTTTCTAAGCTCATCCCAAAGCTTGTAGAAACTGGCAATGTGAGGACCATGAAGATTATGGCAAAGCACGTGTAGCATTGTATCCAAAACTTGATTGAATGGGAAGAAATCTCCATCCCTATTTGGCCTTCGAAGCCTCAACTTCACATGAATTTCACGTCCGAAGTTTAACCCAAAAAGTGCTGGATTTTTTGGGCTGCAAATTTATCGATAACATAATGCACAACAACAATGAAAATTTTATTACTTCCCTTACTAATCACAAGATTAAAAAAGCGCAGGGATAAACCAAGAATGAACATTTTGGGCAATTTGACTAGGTTAAAAAAAATTCTCCTTTCATCATTTCTTGCAAGAAAAAACTAAATGATATGAGAAATGATATCTTCAGTTTTTCATTTCAAACAACCATCAAGAATAATGCCAAATATGAAGAGATATACAATCCAAGAGAAAATCCAACAACAAAACTACGATCCTGCCATTATAAGCAACAAGAAATAACGTGATGGAAACTTCATACCAAAAAAATAAAAGAAATAAAAAAAATAGAATGCCTTATAAGTACATTTACCAAAACTCCAAAAGAACCTTGACTCGCCATTTATGTTTACGCATAATGGGTTGAACTTTTTTGGTAATCCACTCGAGAATGTCCTTTGTTTCTTTCTCTCTGACCTTCTTTAGGGCTTTAATTTCCTAAACTTTGTTAAAGTCACCCACATCCTTGCTAAAAGAGGAGAGGAGATAAATTTGATATCAAAATATGTTGACTGAAAGAATGTTTGAAGTAGATCAGGGATTACTTAGAACTCAAATCGACTTTGAAATTTGGCAAAAGAGATAGATTTCACCTTTGATTGAAAGTTGGCAGGAGTTTTGAGTTCGCTTAACGACAAGAAACTTTGATGAGGAGAGGCCTAGTTTGGTTTAGAGGAGATCAAAGAAATGGAAGAAAAGGAGACGAAAGATGGAGAAAGAGTTGGTGTGAGATGTTGAGAGGGATAAAGGGGAATGGGATAGAACCGGCTGCCAATGGGTTAAAGAAAAAAAAAAGCAACAAAACCCTAAACTAAAAAGGAAATATTAATTTTAAAAAAAAAAAAAAAAAAACAAGAATATCTTTAAAGTCAGTTTAAAATCGACATTAACCCTTAGGTTTAAAACCGACATTAAACATTCGCATTTTAAAAACTGACATTAAACATCTGTTTTCATTTTTTCAACCCACATTAAATGTCACATTTCTTTTAGTGCAAGCTTCTTATCGCATGGCACCAAGTGAACTAAAGGAGTTAAATAACCAATTGTAGGAGTTAATAAAGAAGGATTACGTTCAACCTAGTACCTCTCCATGGGGAGCCCCTATCCTATTTGTGAAGTAGACAGACAGATCCATGAGGCTATGCATTGACTTTTGCCAACTAAACAAAGTGACAATAAAAAGTAAGTACCCATTGTCACGAATAAATGATCTCTTTGATAAATTGAAGGGAGCATCAGTATTCTCCAATATATTTGCGTTTCGGATATGAGAAACTAAGGACTAAGGAGGCCGACGTGCCTAAGAAAACATTTAGGATGTGCTATGGACATTATGAGTTCTTGGTAATGCCATTCGGGTTAACCAATGCTCCAGTAGATTTTATGGATCTAATGGACGGAGTATTTCATCATTACTTGGACTCGTTTGTCATCATGTTCATTGACGATATATTGGTTTACTCTCTGAATGGACAAAGGCACACAGAACACTTAAGAATTGTATTGCAGACCTTGCTAAAGGAAACGTTATTTGTGAAGTTCAACAAATGCGAGTTCTTTCTAAATCAAGTAGTGTTTTTTGGACATATTATATCCTTAGAAGGATTGAATGTGGACTCACAAAAGGTTGAAGCCATTGAAACTTGGGAGCATCCCAAAATTGTTCCCAAAGTTAGAAGCTCCATTGGTTTGGTAGGTTATTACAAGAGATTCGGGGAGGGATTCTCCAAATTGGCCCTTCCTTTGATGGCACTCACCAATAAACAACAAAATTCAAATGGTCACACGAGCGCGAGAGAAGTTTCTAAGAGTTAAAATGCAGACTTACTATGTGCCAACTAGCATTACCTACGTCGGAAAAAGAATACAAAGTTTTTTGTGACGCATCTCATTAGAGTTTAGGCCGATGTGTCTTGATTAAGGAAAGGACGATAATAGTCTGTGTTCTGACAACTGAAACCACACAAACACAACTACCCCACGCATAACTTCAAATTAGCTGTCATTATCCATGCAATAAAAATCTGGCGACACTATTTGATGAGGGAAAAGTGTATCATCTTTATGGATCACAAAAGCTTAAATTATATATTTGATCAGAAAGTACTAAACTTAAGACAAAGGCGTTAGATGGAGCTCATTAAGGATTGTGATTGCATTATCGCATACAACCCTAAGAAAGCCAATGATGTAGCGGACGCGCTCAGTAGAAAGAACCCCAGCCCAAGGATAAAAGAGAGAATGGACTTACTGAGAGAATTGAAAAACTTTAAAGTCATCCTGAATACAGGGACATCAGGGAAGCTAATGACGCATTTTTAGGTAAAATCCACACTCGAGGAAGAAATTGTTAATCGCAGCCTAAAGACCTGAAACTAAGAAAGATAACTGAAGAGGTAAGATGTGAAAGGTAGTGGAATTATGCATTTTGAGAGGATGACACACTGTTAAAAGACAAGAGACTGTGCGTCTCACAAAACAAGGCATTAAAGGACAACATTCTAGAGGAGGCTCATAGTACGGCATACGCAATGCACTCTGAAAGCACTAAGATGTACCCGACTTTGAAAGACCATTATTGGTGGCCAGGCATGAAGCGAGAAATCACTAAGTTTGCCAAGTGTTTAATTTTTCAATAGGTCAAACCTTAACGACAAATGACTAGTGGGTTGCTGTGTCCCTTACCAAGTCCTGAATGGAACTGGGAGCATATAACCATGGATTTTCTATTTGGTTTGCCCAGGACGCTGAGTGGCTGCAACGAGATATGGGTAGTTGCAGATAGATTCACATAGACAACAAGCCTCATCCCTATCAAACAATCCTTCCCACTAAACCGATTGGCTAACTTGTACATCAAAAAAATTGAGAGCCAGTACAGGACACCCGTGTCTATCGTTTTGGACCAAGATCTGCAATTTACCTCCAAGTTTTGGCCAAAATTCCAAGATGCTCTGGGTACAAGACTACACTTCATCACTGCATTTCACCCACAAACGGATGGTCAATCTGAAAGGACCATTCAAACGTTAGAGGATATACTAAGAGCTTGTGTCCTGCAATTCAAAGAAAGTTAGGACGAGCGGTTGTCCTTAATTGAATTCACCTACAATAATAGTTATCATTCAAGCATTAAGATGGCCCTTTATGAGGCATTGTATGGGAGGCATTGCAGAAAGCCAGTTTGCTGGGAGGAAGTCGACGAAAAAAAAATTGTTTGGACCAAAGCTAGTCCAAGCGACGACATATTACATCAAACTAATTAAGGAGAATTTGAAAATTGTCGATAATATACAAAAGTGTTATGCGAACGACCGCCCCAAAGCACTGAAATTTTGAATTGGGAGACAAGGTCTTCCTGAAACTGTCACCATGGAAAAGAGTAATCAGATTTGGCGATACATTGGGCCATATGAAGTTTTGGAACGTGTGGGACCAATGGCTTATAAGTTAAGATTGCCCATGAAACTCTCTGGAATCCACTGTGTCTTGCATGTTTCGATGTTGAGGAAGTATCTGCCATATTCTTCACACATTCTCCAAGACCAACCCTTGGAAGTATAAGAAAACTTGATCTATGAAGAAAAACCTCTTCGCATCTTAGACAAAAAGGAACAAGTGTTAAGAACGAAGGTGGTCCTTATAATTAAGATTATGTGGAATAACCATGGAGTTGAGGAAGCCGCTTGGGAAAACGAAGATCAGATGAAAGCTAGTACCCCCTATTGTTCGCATCAGCCTGTTAAATGTTAGGGACAAAATTTCCACAAGGAGGTAGTAGCTGCAAGGCCCTAATCGCATGTAGCCAACGCGATGAAGCCTTTGTGATAAGAATAATGCATGAAGAGACTTCTGATTAAAATGCAAGTTATGAATAAATTACGCAATAAGGACCCTTACACGGAGAGGATATGCGAGGATCAAATGGGCAAGTTAACCTACTTCACCTAGTGACGGTGATGTGATGCAAATATCAATATGTCAGCGATTGATGGGACCCAATCACCCAATCTAAGTTCACAATAAGGGTTGATAAAGACAAGTGGCGTTTCAGGATTTGACCACCTTACGCCGTCGGTTAGAGAAATCGTTTCGATCTTGAAAGACTCATTTGAGAAAGTCTACAACTAGAGAGTCTAAACCATCTCAGATTACTTTTATCCTTGTTTTACTAAGAGAGAAAACTAGAAATTGTCGAGGATTAAAGACGAGGGACGAGTCCATTCCGATCAAGTCTCCAAAATGATCAAGAAGACCTTCGCTTGAGGAAGCTAAATTGGTCGATCAAAACAGTGATTGGTTCTCTTACAAAAAATTTCAATAAAGAAAAGAGTTTCCCAAAATCCTATTTAGCACTTTACTGTGCTCTTTTGAATTCATGAACCGTATGATTTTTTGCATGCTTTCCACCTACCAACGTAAGTAAGTTTATTAGCGAAAAGAAATGGGTTAATAATGTACTCTCTGAACACTATATTACATTATGTTAAAATGTTGAGACTTAACATTATGATTAAATAAGTTGACCTTGTACCCTCGGTGATAAGTTGCCTTACTATTCTTACTAGGTGATCTGGGGTAAGATGCTTTATTCTTGCTGTGTGATTAGGAATCGAATGCCCTATTCATGATGTGTGATCTTGAATAGGATGCATCATACTTGTTGTGTGATCTGGTATGAGATACCTCATGCTTGCTGTGTGACCTAGTATGAGATGCCTCATGGTTGCTGTGTGATCTAGTATGAGATGTCATTTGCTTGCTGTGTGATTTTGCATTGAAAGACACATAATGCGTAGAGGAAATGATGGAATTGCTATACATGTTGAGTTTACTCTATATTGCTTTAACCTGGCATAAAAGTGTGGTAAACCCTTGAGCCTAGGAAGGGTACAAGAGTACGAATAAAATGCACAGAATGATTCTGCAAAACAAATATTCGGTATGCGAGAGGCATGCATTATGATAAACTATGAAATGATAAGTTATTCGGATGAAATGAGAATCTCTTACATTTGATTATAAAGCCTTATGGCAACTTTGACTTGATTAAGGTGACTACTAAAAGACCCCACTCACCAAGCGTTTTCGTTAACATTTTAAATGTTTGTTTCATTTGTCCCCCCTAGGTAGGGACAAGGACATCCAGTGTTGAACTTGCAATATTTTTATTGTGGCCACTATCATTCCGCATAACATGTAGGGGTTAGGCGAGTAAGATTCAAGTCATAGGTCGAGTTTGTATTTTGTTCTTTTTTTTTGGAGGACTTAAGTATCACTGATCAAAATGTACCCTTATAGTTTGTTCATCAATGAAGTATTTTGTTTCCTTTCAATTTTGTATTCCATCTTTCAGGTTTTTAATCACTATAAATTTGGTCTTCTTTGATGTGCAAAGCAAGTCAAAAAATGTCTATCTTGATTGTCTTTGCCCATCAAGTAGGTAGGTAGACATCAAGAAAATTGAAAAGCCCATCAAGAAAACCAATTTATCCACCTTAGCTCTGTGTTAATTGGCATCATGACTAACAATTGTAAACATCTTAAATTGCATACATGTGCCAGTTGAGCTAAGCTCATGTTGGCTAGCTTTTACAGATTTTAAAAACCTTAAATTACAAACTTTCAATTCAACTCATTAAAATTAAACACAATAACTAATTTAATGTTGATAAAGTCACTTATTTCAATATAATTATAATTACAATAGTTAACTTTTAAAAAAGTAATATTGTATTATTGATGAATAGAAAGTAATAATTGAAAGAAATATATAGTTAAGATTTAAGAATATTATTGATGAATATCGTGTTTTCTGAGCTCGTTAACGAGGGTCCGAATTTTGTGCTTAGTAGGAAATAGTTTTTTTCCTGATGGGTCTTGCCCATGATCTTATCCTAAACCCAAAATTATAATTTTTTTTCTTTTTTTCTTGAGGGACCTTACCCCTGATCTTTTTTTGGTCTCTGTCCATCAAGAAACCCTAGACCCATCAAGAAAATTTTAAACCCATCAAGAAATCCAAAACAAATATATCAATTTTTTTTATGATCACCATTGCAAATCAAGAAAATTCATCCCTTAATGGGTCTCACCCATCAAGAAAACCTAACTAACTTGATGGGCATTAACAGTCAACTAATATATTATCCTTGATGTTTATTGTCCATCGAGAAATAGTTTTCTTGATATTTGTGGACCATTAACAAAACTAAGGAAACTTTGCTCATCAAGGAAATCAAGAATCACTACAACAAAAATGGTGTACGACGACAGTAATTTTCTGTCGCGAACAAAATCCATGACAGTTATTTTCAGTCATAGAAGCGGGAGTCATGGAAAGTCCTTCCATGACAGTTTTCAAAAACTGCCGCAATAAGTTATTTCATGACAGAAAATAAATTTCGTTAATTACTATTTTATGACAACAAATAACTGTCATATTTTATATTATGACAATAAATAACTGTCATCATTTGCGTATTAACGACAGTTTAAAAAATGTCGCAAATTCATTAATTATGACATTTTTTAAATACACGGATATGTCAATCGTGACAGCTTTTTAAAAATAAATGTCATTGTTTTGCTATTGACGACATTTTTTTCCTGTCAAATATAGGGTAATCGTGACAGTTTTTTTTAAAAAATAAATGTCATTGTTTTGCTATTGATGACATTTTTTTCCAGTCAAATATAGTGCAATCGTGACAGTTTTTCTAAAAAGTTAAATGTCATTGTTTCGCTATTGACGACATTTTTTTCCTGTCACAGATAGGGCAATCGTGACAGTTATTTTATAAAGAAATTGTCATTGTTTTGGTATTGACGACAATTAATGACTGTCACAAATTCATATATTATGACATTTATTTCCTGTTGCAAATTTATCAATACCATTTTTTCCTGTTCTTATTGCCGCTTTGCCATTACACGAACCATTTCAATGACAATAATGTTATAATAAATCACACCCATATAGAAACAAATAACCTACACATTAATATATATACGCTATAATACACTTTGTAATATTTGTACATTTCCAATCAAGTTTCAACAATTTATAAGTACGGAATTCCAACCCTTAATCAAAACCATTGTAAATAGCATCAGAATACATATAACAAGATTTTCTGCACAAGCATAAACGACCAACCGGTAAGCTTTCATGTCTGAAAATATTCTTTGAAAGGAAACTCATGAAGTTGTCGATTATAAGCATCCATCACAGGACAAGAGAGTACAACTCTTATAGAAAATTTCAACATTGAGCATTACCTATCACTACATGCATCAATAACACTACATGCATGACAACGTTACAAAACCGGAAAGCATTACCTATCAATATTTCTTTCACAAGCATTAGATATTAAGAAATTTTTCAACATTGAGCAGTACTTGAACCTGAAGTCATTATATCATATGCATCAACACCTAAACAAAATACACAATTCTAAATTATGTGCAATACTACAATCGAAAACAGCATCATTGATTAACATGGAAGAATCTAAAAGTAAGAACCCTTTCCATCACAATAGAAAACAACATCATCGATTAACATGTAAAAATAAACTACTAAAAGTAGGAACCCTTTCCATCACAAGGAAGAATCTAAACAAGAACTAAGAAGACATGCGTATTTCTTCATCTTTTCAATGTGAGGACCGCACCAAGAGCAGGTACAAATCTGTTTGCAGCATTCATTAATCATTAGACTAAATCATCCACTTGTTTCAATCACAAAAATCCATTTCAATACCAACAAGAGCAGCTATCCATATCTCAGAACAAAACTTTAGACACCAAAACAATTCATGAACTATAAATCAACCAAAACCAAACACATTCAAATAACTCCAATCAATTCAAATACACCCCTTAATCACGTCACAGATTAAACAACAAGTTGAACCAAAAAATGACCAGAACCAAATCTGTAGTAGCAAACTTCAAAACAACCAAATAAGCAAAGTGCTTACCTTCAATAAGAATCTTCTTTCCCACCTTGCAGTTCCAGGGTGATCAATGTTTGAGAAGGGTTGAGAAAGATGGAACCTTCATTACAATCTAGAGTATATTAAGATAGCACAATTTCACAACTTTGACAAACAACTGCAGTTGTACAATTTGATTTATCAAATGAGATCTCCAGGGGAAAAAGAAGCAAAAAAAAGGTAACGTTCTTACTATAGACTGGGTCTTTCGCTTCCTCCTTAGTAAATGCTCAATCATTCCTCCACCAGCCATTTTAGTAAGTATTCCCATAAGCTGGTTAAGAAGCCAAACTGAGTCAGAAAAATGAAGAAAAAGAAGCATTTCAGGCATAGCTCAAGATAACCATGCTTCATAAATAGCCTTAGTAACTGACTGATCATTCATCCACCAACCATGTATGGTATACAACTTCTAATTTAAATAACCCACCTTTACCCCCTTGTAGTCCACCGAAGGCTGTTATATCAAAAATCCACAAGAGAACTTACAGTTGTTTTCTTTGCTTGTCATCTGGATGTGGACATTCCTTAAAAAACCTGAATCAAATTTCCACCCCTACATTTCTTCAACAACTGATATCATACACACAGACAGATACTTACAAACATTTGCTATATAAAAGTAAAGAACATCTAATTTAATCCATGATATATATGTAATAATCAGTTGTGTTATGCACATTTGACTTAAAAGAATACAATTTTTATGTTGTGGTTTGAATATGTACTAAAAAGTTGACAATATTCCTTTTTTAAATATTGCTTTTATGGTAGGTGAAAATCTCATATTTCTAATTGGATGTTGAAAATGTTCTTAAAAAATATTAAAAGTTGAACAAACTTATTACTTAGTGTTCTCTCCTTAAATTTTGCTTAGTTAAACACGTGTACCTTTTTTTAATGATAGTCATCAACTTGGTATAATCAGGTTGCATCATTTTTTTGTCTAAGCCTAATTAGCACTACTCAATACATGGCACTATTTTGTGAGCTGATTCAAACTAAGATCCAAACTAGGGCCTATCCAGGTGATCAACTTAAATTAAAGAAACCAACTTGTAAAACACTAATAAACTTAGTATAAACCAAACTGAAAGTTAAAAAGTTTGAACCTTCCCTCTGAAAATTAAAGAAAACAAAATGATTTTAAACTAGTTTTTAACCAGCCTTAGTTAACATAGGTACATGGGATGAACATTTCCCAATTATTTTAAGGAAAAATAAGTTCAAATTAAACGACAGTGGATTATATTGAAACTCTTACTGGAGACATCATAAAAAGGAAACAACTTTACTCTTAATTATCATTATCATCAAGATTATCGCAACCAAACACAATGGTTTTAGGTCAACTAGTACACCTCTCAAAAGTTACAGCATCAAATTCCTTACTCCCCAAATTAATTGTAATTTGTATTAAAAAAGATCTATTTAATTTATCTATTCAAATCTCTAAAATATGGTCCAAAAATTTTTAGATTTTGTTATTATATCATCACATTAATGGTATTCCTTTGATATTTTTGTAATAAGTTGGAACATAAAAAGTGGAAAGAGAGAAATTAAAAGAGGTGATTGTAAATTAAAATACATGAGAAGAGAAGATACAGAAAAGCTCCGTTAACAACAAAAACACATAACTAGAAACCAATAAATCGAATTAAATTAGATAAATGGAGAATAATATATAATAATAACTGTGAAAGTAAATAAAATACAAAAATACGAAATCAACATAAAATGTACTCAGTGAAATGCTACAATAAATCATTCAAATAGACAGACAAAGAGAACGAATCGAATCCGACTGGCACTCAGATTATCGAAACGACGGCGTATAGCGCAACGGCAACAGATCCGAACACCGAAAAAGTGATCGAAGCAGCGCCGTTACCTGACGGAGCGGGAGCGTCAGCAGGCGGGGAGGAGATCGAGGCTGGAGAACTCGCCGGAGAAGGAGAACTAGACGGCGAAGTAGAGGGAGAAGTAGAAGGAGGAGATGGTGGAGACTTCAAGGAGGAAGGAGTAGGAGCCACCGCCGGAGAGGATTTGGGGGACGTAACAGACGGAGACACCGATGGAGCCTTGGAGGGTGATTTGCTTGGAGACAATGACGGAGATGCAGTCGGCGATTGAGCAAAAGCAGAGCCGATCAAGAATGACACCAAAATAATCGCAACAACATTTCTAATCGCCATTTCTGTATACGAAATGAAATGGAGAGATTGAAAAAAAAGAAAAGAAAGGAAAAGATGAATGTAAAGAGATGAGAAAATGGAGAGAGAGTTGTGAGTGATTGAGAAGAAAGCAGTAGCAGAGAGGGAGTATATATAGAACAAAGAACACAGCGAAACCCTTGGAGTCAAAGGTAAATATGATGGCAGCCGTTGGATGGGACTAGAAAAAGTAATGAAAGAAGTGTGCGTGATGAACGGGGGGATTTGTATTCGAAATTTAAGAGAGGCGTAATAATGAGTGTAGTGAATGGAAGGCCTAAAGAGAGGGTTCCGTTTCTTCTTATTTTGTGTGTGTGTGTGTGAAGAATCCCAGCTGGGCTGCCTTAGGGGTTCTGAATTGCGGGTCCACCTTAAAGGTACAGTTGTTAATTGATCAGTTACGTACAGGTGGACGCTTCAGATCATAGGGATTTTGAACCGTTTTGAGTTTTCATAAGAATAACATTATTTAATTAATGAGATACGAGAATTAGTAACGGTCATAAAAGCTTTTGGACTGGAACATGACCGTTAAAGGGTGGCACAGCCTGGACTTGGACTGGCCACTCATAAAACTGGGTCCTACTTCCTATAATGTAATTTAAAACTAATATTTATTGATAATCTTAAAAGAGTGTATCTAAATAAAATAAAATAAAATTATTTCTAAAACATAACAATATCCCTCAAATTCTCAATAACCCATTTTAGTTTTTTTTTTTTTTTTTTTTATCTCTTTTGTAAATAGTTTTAATTCTCTTTTATCTATAACAATTCCTCTAAATTTAAATTTGGAAGTTTTTAAAAAATAGAACAAAACGTAAAAATATTTACCTTATATAGAACAATTTTATAAAAGAAAAAAGTCCACAATGTAAAATAACAAAAATACCTTCGCGATTAATCGATCACACTCGTGAAAAATGATCTCGTAGCAAGTCTAAACGATCTTGTACTTTTATACCTAATCTAAATGATCTTGTACCCTTATATCTAGTATAAATGATCCTCTACCCTTATATCTAGTATAAATGATCTTGTACCCAGTCTAAACGATATTGTACAAAATCTAAACAATAGTGGTTTTTCCCTATCTCTATCTCTATCTAAGACAGAAAACTGATCGTTTAGACTCTGTACCAATATCATTTAGATCTTGTACCAAGAAACAAAAAAAAAAATGAGAAATGGAAAAAATGGAAAAATCCTGGAAGAGAAAATGAAGAAATTGATAAATATTTTATAAAAACAATCATAATATTATAAAATAAAGAAAAAGTAATAAAATGAAAATAATAATAATAATATGAAGGGGAGATGAATAAATTGCAAAGAAGCCGAAAAAGAAGTGAAAATCGTCACATTATTTAAGGGCAAATCTGAAATTTATAAAACTATCATGAACTTTTTTATTTTGTTATATGGTCCGTAAATATTTGGATATTTTGTTATATTTATGATAATTAACCTTTAAATTTTATATGACAATATAATTATTATAATTTTGAAACGAAAATGGATAAGATTTTGTTTTTTGCTTTATTTTTTTTTGTCAAAACATATGAAACTAATTTAAATTTTACGAAAAAAAATAATGGTTCTACACGTTTGAGACATAGTATTAAATTTGCACTAGTTATTAATACTTTTAGGAGTTTAAAAGGAGTGGATTCATATTTTTATGGGATTTTTTTAAGAAATAGAACAAAACATAAAAATATTTACACTGTATAAAATAATTTTGAAAAAAAAGAAGATAAATTTACAAGCCCATAATGCGAAATACTAAATATACCCCTCGATTAATCAGTCACACGTCTAAATGATATTTGTTCACGATTGTGTACCAAATCTAAAAGATTCGTGTACCATTTCCTACACGATCGCGTACCATGATCATTTAGAAGAAACGAATAACTAATTAATTGCATGTTGTCGGAAGCATTTTTGGTATTTTCCATTGTGGTGTAAATATTTTGCCTGTTGTTATATTTTGTAAAACCTCATTTTTTTCTTTTTTGATTTTATAATTTTTACAAAAATATTCCACAAAATTAATATTTTATAGATATATTCATAAATTAATATTTCAATATTTTCGCCTACAAATTATTATTGTAGGTGGTTGACTATTTTTTTGTAACTAATTTTTTTAAAATAAATAAATATAATTTTAATTAAATTTATGTTAATTTTTATAAATATAACAAACCGACCAAATATTTACGACCCGTGTCACAAAATAAAAAAACTTATTAAGCTGATCATTTTTTTTATAAATATTTCAGATTTGCCTCTTTTTTTCATTGTCTTTCTTCTTCTCTTTCTTTTTGCGATTTTTCTTCTTCTTTTCATCTTCTTTTTCTTTTCTTCTTCTCCAATTTTTTTTTTAAAATTTCAAACTGTTATTTGGTTCAAGATTGTGTATCAAATATAAAATATTGTTTTAATTTTTTTCAAACTGTTATTTGATTGTTTAGATTGTGTGACAAATATGAAAGATTGTGAAAAAAAAAAGTTGAGATATTGAATAGTCAAATATAAACGATAGTGTAGCAAAGAATTTTAAAAAATATCGTTTAGATTTGGCTGTCCAAATTTAAACAATTGAATCTAAACGATTGTGTACCAAATATAAACAATCATTTTCCAAAAAATTTGAAAAAAATCGTTGAGATTTGACAACCAAAATTTAAATGATCAATATAAAAGATCATGTACCAAAAATGTATTAAAAAATCGTTTAGATTTAGATTTGATCGTTTAGATTTGGCAATCTAAACGATCATTTTCCAAATATTAAATGGTTGTTTTTCAAATATATTATGCTGCTAAATGTCAATTAATCGAGAGTTTCTTTGAATTTTTCATTGTGTGTCTGTGATATTTTTTCGTTTTCAAAATTGCTCTATATGGTGTGCACATTTTGCCGCTTTGTTATATTTTTTAAAAACACCCCTTAAATTTAAATGTAAATATTTGATATGAAATTTAAAAGTAATAAAACACAAATAATCACCGATGTGTCAAGAAAAAAAGATGCTAAAATTATATATGTTTAATTTAATTAATTGGTAACTAAAATTTTCTATATTTTTTTTCATTTTTCATTTTTTTTCTTTGTTTTACATAACAATTCATCTTTAATTTAATAAAAAAAAAACTTATGAAAAATAGAAACACAATTATAGAAACAAAATTAAAGCAGCATAGAAGCATTAATTACAATATGAGGCAAACACTTAAAAAAACAACAAAAACTAAGGACCACATCCACACATCACCAACTAAAATTTACCACATAAAAGTTCTAATTTAACAAATAATTGGTTCTACACATTCCCATATATGTATGTATATATACACAATTTTTTTTCCTTATATGCCTATAAGCATTAAAGTGAAAAGGTGAAGAACAGTTTTATACACATTCTCAGCTACCCTGAAAAACAGTTTTACTAAAGTGAAAAGGTGAAGAAGCTTGTTGTCAATTGTGAACTTTCCTTTACTCTCTTTGATTACTTTTCCAAATTCACATATATTATTGGTACTAAGTTCAACAAACTATGCATTCAGATTCATTTTTCTTTATAGACCATATGCAAAATCACAATTCACGTTCCCTTAAACCAAACACCTAACTTTAAGTATCGATCCATCTGAATATGTTCATATCCATTCTATTGATGATAGCATTCAAGGCTTGCAAGTATTGTAAAGAACGTTCATCTTTTGCCACTGTTCAGTCATTTTTTGGTTTTTCATTGACAACTCCATTCTTATCAGTAACTTGAGGAGGAAACAATCCAATATCAATAGGCATTCCAAGTTTTGAAATCAATAGATTTGAGAAAAGCAAATAGTCCAAGTTTTCCAATATGAGTAATTCTTTCCATCTAAAACGGGAGGGTCTGTTGTTGATTCACCTCCCCTAATCAACTCCATTGAAGACTCAATGAACCAATAGTCAATCCACTATGATGTATTTACCAAAGGCACAATGTCAAGCACAATGTCATTGACAATATATCCGATGAAAGGGACTTTAGGAAAGCAAACAAAAAAATAATAACACATAAATTGATAACCCAGTTCGATGCAAAATCACCTATGTTGGGGAATAGTGTACTCAATAGAATAAAACTTCACTATTGTAACAACCTAACTTTCCTATAAGTTGAAGTCATTAATATTTAAATAAATGTAGTTTTTTTTTTTTTTTTTTTTTTTTGAAAAGGAAAATTAATTTATAAGTTGAGAAAAATTTAAATAATAAGAAAATAAGTAACTAAATGGTAAAACAAAATACTAGTTCGGGCCCTTAAAATAAAGAAAATACTTTAAAATAATTCAAGTTCTGAGATTTTAAAAATAGTTCTTGAAACATAAATGCGGAAAAAATAAACTATTCCCTATGGCGAACCACGGTCACTTCTTGTCATTCGCCAGCTTGCCCTTGCCTTTACCTTTACCTGAAAATTAAACATTAGAGAGGATGAGTATATAAAGTTATACTCAGTAAGAGACCCATACTTAGTCTCCCTATGTGTTGTTAGTCCCTTTGTTAGGGTCCTGTAATAAAGTACCACGCTCTATGGTGCTCCCGAATGCACACTATCCAGTAGTCCCACCGGGACTGAACTGGGCTCTCGGTGAACTCGAAGGAATCACCCTAAAGGAGAGTCGGGCTGTAAGTGATCCCGTCGAATCACATCTCTGTAATATTTAAACATATATATGGGAGGACCTTAATGGACCCCTCGTGGTACGACTCTAACCAGCAAACCAACAGAACACTATAGGCTATACATGCTCAGCACAAAATTAACATTCAGCTCAACATACATACATATAATCACATTATGCATCAATAATATGCATCTCAGGCAATATGGGGAAAATCCTCTTACCAGGAGATCTACTAAAAGAAATTCACAGGTTGGCAGTCAGTTCCTCACAATACTCAGTCCTAAACACAAACAAAACTAACATTAATAATCTTGTCAACCATCACCCTACTGTTTAATTAAGCAACCGAACTTATCAAGGCTTACCCCAAGATTAGGGTTGAATCCAACACAACCTTAAGTGGAACAATTCACAATCTCAGTTCCTCCAATATATTCCTTCCTTCAAGAAAACATAGATCCACTTAAATCCATAACTTAATTCATTTGGAACAAAATAGGCAATTAATGGGAGTACCATCACAATCAACAATAGCCAAAACTCACCAAAGGGACCCAAAACAAGGAACGGCTCGGACTGACGGACACGGCTCTCGGCTCGGTGAAGGGAAAACGCGGACGGACCTCAAAGGCAGCTCACGCGGCGTGGTGAAGCCGGACGCTAGCGGCTGGAGCGTGGACCCGTGCGGCTGGCTTCGACAATGGGGAGAAGACGTGCGGCTGCCGGCTTGCAACTCGAAGAAGACGTGCGGCTGCGGCTGTGGTGTCGTTCGACGTGCGGCTGCCGGCGGAAGGGACGGTCGAAGATGAGAACGGTAGAGATTCCTTGCGACGGCTAGGGTTCTTTGTGAGGAAGAAGATGAATTGTAACTATAACAAGCATCCCGAGGGTGTATTTAAATATGTAAAATACCAATAATAATAATAACATTAATACCATTATTATTATTATTTAATTTCCCCCAAATAACTCCTCTTTTCCTTCATCTCTTCCTATTCCCATTTAATTTTCCCTCTCTCTTCATTAATAACCCCTATATCACCTCTTTTACATTTCTCCTTAATAATTATAATAATGATAATAATAGTATTGCCAATTTTTTTCACAAAATAACTCCCAAAATCAAAATCACTTAAAATAATTTTGGGGTGTTACAACTATATACAAAGTTTAACAACTACAACGAAATACTTATTTGATATACTCCCTTCACATTAACTCATGTATAGCTTTCTATATTCAACGTTTCAACTTAGGTTCCCCTAAGTTTTAGTTCCACACTTACATCCACAATATGCTTCTTCAAGCTTTGTATGAGATCCCCTCAATACAATATACTTCTTCAAGTTTTGTATAGGATCCCCTCAATACCACATGCTTCTTCAAGTTTTGTATGAAATCCACTCAATACAATATGCTCAGGCTCCCCTATGAGTTATTAGAAGATATTTCAAATCCACAAATCTCTCCTTAATTTTCTCCTCTCTAGTTAGGCCTCTAATTGTAAATTGATTTGATTGAATTTCTAATTGTAAATTGATTTGATTGAATTTTACCATATTTATATTCTTGTAACTTGTATAAATACCGATATATATTTCAATGAAAAGTATCATGAAGTAGTACAAAAAATATCTTTATCTCTTAAATTTTTCATGGTATTAGAACAACCTTCAAATTAATTTTTTTTACCTCGCATCTTCAATGGCTACATCTAGCTCTCAATTTGATTTCATTCCAACCGAATCCTCTACCAACCCCATTCCCACCAAATCCTCTACCAACCCCATTCCCACCAAATCCTCACCTAGAAAACACATCTACTCCACATCATGCACCCTCAAATTTTGCCTCTTCCCAATATACAGCCTCCTAACCCTCTCGATGTTGACACTACTTGCTCATCGTTTATGGATACTAATGCCACTTGTGAGTCTTTGCATGTTTCTTCTACTGTCGATACATGAAATGCGATAGATGTCGCCACACCCAACATACCACCACCTCCTCTTAGTAACACTTAAGCTATGCAAACTCGAGCAAACTCAGGTACTTTTAAACCAAAAGCATTTCATATCACAACTGCTCTCCCAACTCAAACATCCTGCACTAAAGCCTCCAATTATCCTTAATGGCGAACTGTAATGTGTGAGAAATTTAACGCTCTCCAAGCACAAGGTACCTAGTCATTAGTACCTCGAATTCCACACAAAATATAATCCTAAAACAGGACTAGTTGCTAAGGGTTATCGTCAGGTACAAGGTTTTGATTTTGATGAAACTTTTAGTCTTGTAGTCAAGAAACCCACTATATGAATTATTCTTGATTTTGTTGCTCAATACAATTGGTCCTTAACCTAATTAGATGTCAAAAATATCTTTCTTCATGGTATTCTCCAGGAAATAGTTTACATGTCTAAACCTACTGGTTTCCAAGACAAAAACATATCCAAATCAAGCGTGTCTCCTTCACAAGAGTCCTTATGTCCTCAAACAGGTCCCTCGTGCTTGGTTTGATTATTTTACATCTTTTTTATTTACTCTAGATTTTGTTGCTTCTGTTGTTGATTCCTCATTCATTCAATTAGTTGAATTTTCTCTCACTTACTTACTTTTGTATGTAGATGACATCATTGTCATTGGACCTAACTCTTCATATATTTCTCTTCTCAAACAACAATTGGCTCTTGAATTTTAAATTTCTGATCTTGATCCTTTAAAGTACTTTCTTGGTCTCAAAATACATTCCTCCACTGATGACATTTTCTTTAACCAAGTTAAAGATGTTACTAACCTTCTTCACACCTATGGAATGTCCTCTGCAAAATCTTGTGTTACAGTTATGTCTACTTCTATTGATCTTCATACCACTGCACTATCGTTTAATGATCCATCCCTATATCACAGACTTGTTGGTTCATTACAATACCTTACTTTTACTTGCTCTGATATTACATTCTCCATAAATCGTATCAATCAATTCATGCACAAACCAACTATGAATCAATTGTTGGCAGTCAAACACATTCTAAGATATCTATGTGGTACTCCGACCCTCAGAATAAAATTCTGGAAAGGTTCGATATCTCAACAGATCTTTTGTGACTATGATTGTGCTGGTGACACTTTTTATCGACGTTCCCTCTCAAGATTAATTGCCTTGCTTGGTTCTAATCCAATATCTTTGTCTTCCAAAAAGCAACCTATAGTTTCATGTTCGTCAACAGAAGCAGAATATTGCTCACTCGTCACTACTACTGTTGATCTTTACTGGATCTGCCAACTTCTTTGTGATCTCCGTGTTCCACTTAAGTCCCCACTAACTGTAATGCCCCAAAAATTAAGATAATGTTTGGAGATAATTATCTTAGTTTGCTTTAATTTATTGGGTGTTATTTGGTTTCATTCAATGGAAATTATTTGGTTTTATGGAAATTAAAATTTAATTAAATAATTTTGGGTGTTTATTTAATTAAATTGGGGAGTGGAATTTTTTGTTGGAAAGTTGATAATTGTATGTGGATATATATAATTATATAATTGTTGTGAGAAAGAAAGAAAAAATATAATTAATTATAATGTTAAGATATGATTATTTAAGGAAACTATTTTATTTTGGAAATAAGAAGATAAAAGATAAATAATTGTTAAGGATAAGTAATTGAAGGAAAGATATTTTTGAGAAAAAGAAATATAATTATAGTATGAAAAATATAATTGTTTGGAAAAGATATTGTATTTTGGTAAAAGAATAAAGTTGATTTGAATGGATGATTAATGAAGAGAGAAAATATTTGAATTTGTGAAAAAAGTTTAAAAGAAAAAAAAATATTATTATATATTTAAACTTCCTTAGTCTGCGTGTGAACTCATCATCTTCTTCTCCCTAAAAAAAACCCTAACCCACCGCCGGTCTTAGTCTGCCTGATTTTCCTTCCTCATCGACGGTTGTCGCTCCCTCTTGATGCATAGACCACGCCGCAAGTAACCAACAAACGTAGCCAACATTTTTGTCGCATCACATCTTCACCAAGCCGTCCAAAGTCCTTCGCTCATTGTTCGTCAACAGCCATCAATCTTTGTCATTCTCTATTCACACTCAGACAATGATGTCCGTCGTTGTAAGCTAAGTCGGATCCAGTCACCGACATCGATCGTCCATTCCTTACTCGAGCCATTTTTCCAGTGAAGCCAAGCCGAACGCATTCCACTTCGAGTCGAGTCACCTCCTACTTTCTTTTTAACCAAGCCAAGAGCTTTTCTCGTAAGCTAGTTGAGCTCTCTCAAGTAAATCAAACTATTTTTGGTTAGTATTTGATTGGATTTTAGGTATGTCCAATCAAATATCAATTTCTTTGTTTAAATTAATTAAATTTTGGTCTAAGTTAAATTTTCTTAAATTTTGATTTTTCCCTTCAATGTTCTTTTGGCTAATATTTTGGAAAAGTAATTGATGGAATTTTTTCCCCAATAAGGTTGAATTGGTTTCAACCTCAACTTTGGGTACGTTGATTAATTGGAGAACTTTGATGATCGTTGCCAACCGTTAATATTTATTAATTAAGTTGTTGAATTTCCCTAGGATTGGTTCATTGGAAAGCTTTGACAATTAAGGAATATTTGTTAGCTAATCTCAAGGTAAGAGATTCTTTTATTGGACCTTCGAACTTAAAATTTAAGAGTTTGCCTGTATTTTCCATTATGCAGCATAATGTGACTGATATAGATGACTGATATGTTATAACTAATATGTTATGATTGATATATTATGACTGATATGACTAATATGTTATGATGCATGATATATTAATCACATGATTAAGGACGTTATGATTAATATTCATGTCATGTTTATGATGTTTATGATATGTTACATGCCTTGGACTATGGTATGTCTGTTGAGGTTTTACCCCACCTGTATTGTGATTTTATCCATGGGGTTACTCGCACGACTAGGGGTGTTCCTACATAATCACTCGTATGATTTAGGGGTGTACCTACATATTACATGCACTGTTCATGATTTAGGGTTGTACCTACAGATCACGTGCACGGTTAAGGGACAGTTTTACTGTATATCAAGTCACTCGCAAGACTAGGGGTGTTCCGACAGGACCACTCACACGATTAGGGTTGTACCTCCATATCTCAGACATGTTTAGGAGTGTGTACCTACGATCACTAGCATGACTAGGGGTGTTCCTTCAGAATCCCTCACATGATTAAGGGTGTTTGTACGGTCTTACAGTGTGTATCTACGATCATTCGCATGACTAGGGGTGTTCCATCAAAATCGCTCCCACGATTAGGAGTTTTCATATGATCTCACTCGCTCAAATGTGCTCCATTGGACACACGACACCATTATTATGTTTCTAGTGGGACCAGTAGTGGGTCCCTTATTGGGTATATTTATATACTCACTCTTTTCTATGTTTAATATTTCAGGCAAAGGTAGAGGATTTGGAAAGCTAGCGAGGGACAGGAAGGATCAGTAACATGCCATATGGGGATTCAATTTTGCTTTTGCATCTATTTACATGTTTTTTTTTCAGTATTTTAAATTTTAGACATTTTACTTAAGGTTTTGTCTTATTCATTTTTTTTTATTTTCTTTAGAATTGTTAGTACCCGTACGTAGGTCACGTTTTTAAATTATTGATTTTACAAATTTTATGTCTTTCGAACATTATTTGATATTAATAAAATAAAATTTTTATTTTTTCTTTTTCCAAGAATATTTAAAGTGTTAATTGTCGTTTAAATAATGACCTTAGCTTAGATTAAAAGTTCAGGTCGTTACACTAACATTTTGGTGTAACAATGTTTTAGCTACCTCTCTGGCTCATAATCCTGTGTTTCATGCTCGAACAAAACATATTGAGATTGATTACACTATAAGAAATCAAAGATAATAGGAGTCGAGATAAAGGATGTCATAAAAAGATGCTTTTCACGACACACGAAAGAAGGTGTCAGCATTGGTCAGATATGCTGACGTCTATGTGAAAATGTTTTGA
Organism: Cucumis hystrix; assembly: GCA_025688845.1. Taxonomy (NCBI): domain Eukaryota; kingdom Viridiplantae; phylum Streptophyta; class Magnoliopsida; order Cucurbitales; family Cucurbitaceae; genus Cucumis; species Cucumis hystrix. The sequence continues at coordinate 10,346,679 of CM046889.1, forward strand.
TAACATTAGCCTTTCACGACTTCATGCATGAAGACGTTGCGAAAATGTTTTATTTAAAATATAATATAAATTTTCTGTTTCCCCAACAACGACTGACATGGAAGAGCACAACATCATAAAAAGTGAAAAATATTATTAAAATTTAGATCAATTGCAACGTGTACATGCATGTCATTGACATTTGGTCCATCTACCGCCACGTCGACAAAAGTTGAACCTTTAAAGTAGCACATCATGATACATCAATCTTTTTTTGACGTAGGGGTTGCCAACGTCGCAAGAAATTGTGACATTTGACTGATTTTGAAAATGTTTACACGATGCCATAAGTGACTACGTGGGCATTACATATAGATTGAACGATGCACTCACTTATGGCGTCGCAATTGGGCGTTCTCATGACGTTTTTTAGCTGCGTTGGAAGAACCCCTATTATTGTAGTGTTCTGTGTTCACAGAACACAAAAAACAACGAGAAAGAAAAGAGGAAGATGAAAGAGAGGGAGTTTGAGTCGTCCACTGTCGACCGTCGTCGCGTTCGTCGACTCCTTGCCCGTCGCTGTAGCCGTCCACCATCCTCCTATCGTCATCCACTTAGTTCGTCGTCTCTACTGGTAAAAATGTTGTATTTGATTTTTTTTTGTTTCTAAATAAATATATATTAATATATTGTATATCGAAGATTAGGTTGTATGTATATTGTATTTATAATTTGTAGATTGTAGATTGTAGATTGTATATTGTACATGTATTGTATGTGTAGATTGTATATTGTATGTATGTTTATTATTAAGTTTGTTGTATGAATAAGTAAATGTTTTAGAATTTAAATCAAAATGTATGTATAAATTGTAAATTAAAATTGTTAGAGACTTTGAATTATAATGTATATTTAATTGTTTAAGAATCAAATTATAATGTATGTATATTGAATTAAATTAAAATGTATGTATAAATTGTAAATTGAAATTGTTAGAGTTTTTGAATTAAAATGTATATTGAAGTGTTTAAGAATAAAATTGTGAGACCCATATTTAATTCTTGTATAAAAAGTAAAATTTCAGCTAAAACTACTATAGAAATTGACCTTTGAATATATGCGTGGAAAGGATTAAGCGATAAAATCTTTTATTGTTAGAATAAGTTTTGCGATTAAGAAGTTAATTCGTGAGGTAGTTTTGAGAAGAGAAGGGTTTGTAGTAGAATCTATAAGTCTAAACGCTCTCAGAAGAAAGTTCGTAAGTTTTTAAACGACAAGGGGTTTGGGTAGTCTTCGCAATAAGAACCAATAGTTTTGCGATGAAGAAGTCAGCGAGGAAGCTTTGAAGTTTAAATTCGCAATAAGTGTTCTAAGCGAGTAAAAGTTGGTTAGTTTGCGAGGAAGGTTTCTTGTAAACATATATAACTACACGATAAGGTTATTCGCGAAAATTGTTGTGGTTAAAGTTATTTGCGGTATGGGGTTAGGCGAGAAGTAAGGTTTGGCTAAGAAAATATCAAATCTGATTCGATAGGGGTTAACGTGTTAGATTAAGAAAATGTCTCTTCCCTCTCCACGAGAACAGAAGGAAGAGGATAATTTTTGTTAAAGTGTGGTGAGTGGTTATCTTCTTAAGTGTATTGTGGTTCCGCTTTACTATTTTAAAAGATGATTTCAAATGAGAGTTTCAAAAAGAGAATTCAATGAGATGTTTGTGTGTTCTAGTATTATAAAAATCATGTTAAAGCTTGATTTGATGATTTCTTGAGATGATGCTAACTTTTATGTGCACATAAAGAGTCAAGGCCGCGATGGGGTGTACGGACCACATGGTGATAAGAAGCTGGCTTGTGCGTTGAAATGAGGTATAAAGCTTTGCGGCCTGAGCAACAAGGACGAATCTGTATGTTTTCTAATGTTGTTGATACAGTAGTTAAACGCGTGGTAATGAGACCAAGCATAGAGAATGATTTGGGATCCTTGGTGAAAGGAATGAATGTTAACTAAGGTGTGTTATGTGAAATTGTTGTCATGAATGTTTGAAAGAAAGGTTTATGCGAGATGAAATGATTTAATGTTATTTATGCGAAATAATGTTTATAAGAAGGTAATGCGAAAAGGATTTCATAAAACCTCAGTCTTTTAGACATTCTTTCAAAAAATCATCTTCCAAGATCAGACATTTAGGCCAAGTAAATAAGGTTGAAGGATTTGCGGCGAGATGACTCCAGACTTTTTGGAAATAAAGTATTGGTTGTTTGGTCAAAGTGTTGTAATTATGTATCAAACGTCTGTTATTAATAAACGTTTCGGTAGATATTTATTATACATGGCGTTTAGGTTGACCACCGTTGTGTTTTACGTTTTGTTGATAATATAAAAGCAGTTGAGAATAATATTTTACGATAAGAAAATTTCAAAGTTATAACAAACTTACATCCTATTCCTACTACTTCGGCATTTTTGTTGATAGTACGGTTTAGGGTGTGACAAAAATTATATGTATGAATGGAATTTTTTAAATTGTAATATATTAGGTTTTAAACTATTGAAATTGTGATAATAATTATTGAAATTGTAATTGTGATTGTTACAGAGAGATTTAACTGTATTGAAATTGTTGAATTTATGAAATTGATGAATTTGAAAATTTCTAAATTGTTGAAATGGTTTAAATATTTGAAATTTTTTATTGATTTGTTGTGGCTATCCTGCAGTTATGGTAGCTTGTAGTTTATTATTCGTGGACATGATTTGTTTGTTAGAAGTAAGGTAACTTTTATTTAGTTAGAATAATGGTAACCCTATGATAATTTGTTCGTAGTGTTAGATAACTTAACACTTGAAGTTGGTTACACAATGCTTTGTTGGTTGAACAATACCCTAGAAATCCAAGATTGAAATACAATCCAAATATTTTCTTTCTACCCGTTAAAATTAGAGAGAGAGATTGTAAAAGGGTATTAATATTGGATAAAATAAAAAAATAATAATAATTACCATTAGAAAAATTAAGAGTTTCCATTTTATTTTACCCACCATCATGTAGTTGAGTTCTTTTCTATGAACTGTCAATTTGTTATAATATATAACAGTTTGATGATAATAACGATGCATGATCTATTTTAACGATGCCTAATTATTAAGAGAAGTATTGAAACAATAAATTTTTTGTTTTTGGAAAAGAATCTTTTTTAAGGTTTCAAACATGTAATTAGATATCTACTTTCAAATAAAAGAAAATAGATATTGTATTGAGTCTGAACCTATAAACTTAATTCAACCAATTTGTAATTATGTATCCCAGAATAGGGCATATCTTAATTATTATATACTTTGTGTTAGTAATAATAGGAACTACCCACTATGCAAAAGCGGTGTAACTAATTTGTTTTTAAATAATTATTTCAAGGTTAACTTTTATAAATGTAACAAACTGTAAAAATATTTACAGTCGTGTAGCAAAATAAAAAAGCACATGATGTAACCCCTCATTTCCTTCTCCTTTTACTTATATTAATATTTTCTAAGATGTGAAAAACAAGT
>CM046889.1:10359885-10403504 GCA_025688845.1 Cucumis hystrix
ATATTTTACGATAAGAAAATTTCAAAGTTATAACAAACTTACATCCTATTCCTACTACTTCGGCATTTTTGTTGATAGTACGGTTTAGGGTGTGACAAAAATTATATGTATGAATGGAATTTTTTAAATTGTAATATATTAGGTTTTAAACTATTGAAATTGTGATAATAATTATTGAAATTGTAATTGTGATTGTTACAGAGAGATTTAACTGTATTGAAATTGTTGAATTTATGAAATTGATGAATTTGAAAATTTCTAAATTGTTGAAATGGTTTAAATATTTGAAATTTTTTATTGATTTGTTGTGGCTATCCTGCAGTTATGGTAGCTTGTAGTTTATTATTCGTGGACATGATTTGTTTGTTAGAAGTAAGGTAACTTTTATTTAGTTAGAATAATGGTAACCCTATGATAATTTGTTCGTAGTGTTAGATAACTTAACACTTGAAGTTGGTTACACAATGCTTTGTTGGTTGAACAATACCCTAGAAATCCAAGATTGAAATACAATCCAAATATTTTCTTTCTACCCGTTAAAATTAGAGAGAGAGATTGTAAAAGGGTATTAATATTGGATAAAATAAAAAAATAATAATAATTACCATTAGAAAAATTAAGAGTTTCCATTTTATTTTACCCACCATCATGTAGTTGAGTTCTTTTCTATGAACTGTCAATTTGTTATAATATATAACAGTTTGATGATAATAACGATGCATGATCTATTTTAACGATGCCTAATTATTAAGAGAAGTATTGAAACAATAAATTTTTTGTTTTTGGAAAAGAATCTTTTTTAAGGTTTCAAACATGTAATTAGATATCTACTTTCAAATAAAAGAAAATAGATATTGTATTGAGTCTGAACCTATAAACTTAATTCAACCAATTTGTAATTATGTATCCCAGAATAGGGCATATCTTAATTATTATATACTTTGTGTTAGTAATAATAGGAACTACCCACTATGCAAAAGCGGTGTAACTAATTTGTTTTTAAATAATTATTTCAAGGTTAACTTTTATAAATGTAACAAACTGTAAAAATATTTACAGTCGTGTAGCAAAATAAAAAAGCACATGATGTAACCCCTCATTTCCTTCTCCTTTTACTTATATTAATATTTTCTAAGATGTGAAAAACAAGTTTAAATCCAATTTTAAATTTTTGATGGGTTGAATCATTTTGATGAGAAAATTTTAGAAACAATTTTGTTTTTGTAACACCCCAAATCCTAAGGTATTTTTTTTCTTTCAAATTTGCCTTTTATTTGGAAATTTTAAATTTTTGGTGTGATATTTTTTTTTTATTTTCTTAGTATGGAAGGGAAATTTTTCTAGAGAGAAAGAAAAGAATGTAAGGAGGAAGATGGAATTGGAAAGATAATAATAATAATATTTTTTTTATTAGTAATTATTATTAATGTTTTATATTAATTATTAATTATTATTCTTTAAAAAAAAAAAAGGAAATTAAAAAAATTTCCTTTCCCTCTCTCTTTCCCTCTCACGCGCGTGCCCCCCCCCCTCATCTTTCTCTTCTTCTTTCTTTCTTCTCCTTCTCCTTGCCCTAGCCGCCGCCGCCAACCACCAAATTTCTTTTCTTCTTTCTTCGTTCGTCTTCAACGGCTGCACCTCAAGCCACAACCATCACCGTTCGTCTCTTCGTCGTCCGGTCAAAATTCGATTGGAGTCTCCAGCCGTTTGTCGTTCGTTGAAGCCAGTCCTTGTTTGCGAAGCTAACGCCGCCGCCCGAATCCTCTTCGTCCCGCCGTCGTCACTGCCCAGTCGACATCCATCTTGGTTGCGAAGCCGCCGCACGACTCCTTAACATTTCTCCTTCCACCTGCGCGCGCATAGACTACGATCCGTTTGGCTGTTCGTGGAACGTCGACCCCCTCCGCCACGTCTCCCTTAGCCTACCGCCGACCGACCCACACGTAGGGTTTCCGCGAACTGACAGCCGTGCGCGGTGGAGTGCCGCTGCCTCTTTTTTACGGTATTTTTGTCGAAGTGGTTTTGTTGGTAACAAATTAAATATGGGTTGTAATTGTTTTAAAGTTGTTCAAGCGATATGGTTGGAAGGATTGGCTAATTTGTTAATTTATTTTTGAAGGTGTTGAAAGTAACGTTGGGTCCCTTGAATTCACAACCAATTTGTGAATTTTTGGAGTTTGGTTCACCAATACCTTGGTAAGTTAGAATTTACCTTGAGAAAAACTAAGTGGGAGTTTTTATCGTGGAAATAATTGAGTCCCATGCCCTTTTGATTAGGTTTCATTCATTGGATTTAGTTCGTTCAAGAATTTTGAATAACACTAAGGTAAGGGACTTTCTACTGGACTCAATAACAAAAATTAAGGCGTATTGACTATATGGACTGAAATGTTATATCTGGACTGAGTAGGGATGACGGTTATGATGTGCATTTGGGTGTGGACTGAATGTTTAACGTATATTGTGTTTGACTGAGTGAAATTTATATATGTATGTATGGATTGACGTGGACTTGTGGTCTAGTGTATGTTGTGACCGCTGGGCTATGTATGTTGTTGACTGATGTAGTGACATGTTTTTTACTGTCCTTGGGTGAAATTAGGATAATATGGTTGTTTGAGGTTAAATGAAGAGCTTATGTGATAAGGAAATTTGGTTGTATTAAGAATGATTGTTAAGATGTTTAGAATGGACGGAGGGGAATAAATTATTAGTTTCCTAGTGGATGGTTACCCTGCAGGTGTCCTACGAGATCATCACCCTTTTGTGCATCCTTCGGGAACACTAGACTGATATGTGCATCCTCCGGGAGCACTAGACTGATATGTGAATCCTTCGGGAGCACTAGACTGATATGTGTTTCTGCAGAACACTAGACTGATATGTGTTTATGCAGAACACTAGACTGATTTATGAGTCCCTTGGGCGTTCGACTGATTATGTGTATCCTACGGGATCACAAGACTCTGACTGTGCAGGGTACTCCATAGGAAGTTAATAATTTATTTTTCCCTAACGGGACCAGTAGTGGGTCTCTTACTAGGTATATTAATACTCACCCTTTTTACGTTTAACTTTTCTGACAAAGGTAACACGAGGGGCAGACCGACGAGGGACAAGAAGGAATCGTGATTTTCCATAGAGAACCGTCTTTAAACTGCTTCCGCTGATGGTTTTAAAATATTTTTGTTTGAACTAAGTTTACAAATAGTTAATTTTTTTTGTAAACAGCACTTTGAAATTTTATATTTTGAAATAGGGCCCGATTAAAGTTTTTCTTCGATTTCTTATGGTTTCAACTAAAGTTGCTATGTCTTTTGTCAACAAACTGTTTTGTGTTAAAGTAACGACTTAGACAAGGTCTGAAAAGTTTGGGTCGTTACAGTTTTGGTAATGTTTTGAAAAAAATTTGATAAGTGATGGAAAACTAAGAAAATGTATAAGTAAGTTTAAATTGAAAGAGGGACAGATCATTCTCTTTATCATTATTATCTTCCTTCTTTCTTTTTTCAAGAAAAAAAATGAAAAAAAAAGAAAAAGAAGGAAGAAAAAGAGAAAGGACTCACAAGGTTTCTTCCCTCCTCTCTCGAAGATTCTCACGTCGAAACCTCTCTCCCTTTTCTTCATGCTGACGCTGACGCCTCATTCCACCGCCGATTATCGAGCCACCTCCACTCGTCTCGTTCGTTCAGCCACACACCAAACCGTCATAGCCCAACCGTCAGGCACCACGTTGGTTGTTGCTCCGCGTTGTGCTGGCCATCGCTAGCCTCACCGAATCTGAAAGTTGAGGTCAGTTTTTGAGTGTTCGGTGAGTTTTGTGGGTTTTCTTGAAGATCTTCACTACTCATTAGCCTTTGGCTTCAAATAACTAGTTTCTATCATGTTTTGGTGTTAGATTGAAGAGTAGTGGTGTTGTTTAGTTGCTATCCAGCAGATTTGATAAGTTTTTTTTTTAAGATTTAGGTGATTAGTTAAGGTGGGAATTTTTAAGTTGTGAAATAGAGTTTTTTGGGTAAAGTTTTGCCTATGTTAGTTGTATGTTTTGAAAAGTTTCGACTACCCATTAAGTTTTGAATTTGATTTTGCAATACCCATTACATTTTGTCGTTAGATGTGGAGACTTTGGAAATTTTAGCCGTTGTTCAATAGTTGAGAAGCTAAAAGTTGGACGTTTTGGCACAACCTGGGTAAGATTCTAAGCTTTATGGAGTGGGTCTTGAGTATCCATCTAATTTTAGCGATAATATTGAATAACCCATGATGTTGGATACTTGTTTTCAAATTTTGAAAGTACTTATGGTGCTGTCCATTGAAGTTAAGGGTACTTTATTAAGTTTTTGGTAAGGTTTGGAATAGTTTTCGTAGACCATCTCTGGTTTTTATTTTGGTTTGAGCTACACAAGAAGAATTAAAATGTAAGGTTAGATTTTTTTGAAAGTTAACTCAACTTCTAACAAGTTTCATGAATAAAGCTTTAGCAAATTCTGAGGCTAAGTGAATGATTTTTGAAGTAGAAAATAGGTCACAAACTTTTCACAAAAGTTTTTAGCAGCATTTGGTTTTTTGAGTATCTTAGAGTGTATAGATGGAACTAAAAGCCCTATTAGATGTGGTTGAAAAGCTTATTCAATGTCCTATAGCTTTTATGAAGCACTCGTTAGCCAATTCTGATTAGAAATATGTTTAAATTTAGAAGGAAAGTAGGAGGTTTAAGAGAATGTGATTTTGGAGTACTTGTTTTTCAGGGTAATTCTGAAAAAATCTACTGGCAATCTCACTTTCCTCTCTTCCACAAAGTTGTAGAGAGCCCCAAAATGAAGAGTTTGTTATAAAGTACATTATTTTCATGAAGTATTGAAAAAGTTATGAGTAGTTGAAGTTAGCCTACTGAAGCTGAAAATTTCTTGAAATGTATGAATTATGATTTTATTTGTTAGGTGTAGAATTCATGAGCTCCATAGTTTTTGTGTCATCTTAAGATATTATAGAAAGACAAGACTATTTAAGGTCGTTTACGATGACTTAAGTTTAGGTGCTTATGACATTAAGAGTTTAAGTTGAAGTTTAAGGGTCTCAAAAGTGTATTCACCTAAAAGACTCATTGAACATGAACTAAGTTGGATGCTCATTGTGTTAAGTATCTAGATTTCGAGTCCAAGGGTTTGTATGTGAAAAGTTTAGTCTAATCCTAAGCATTTTGGAAATTCGTAGACCTTAGAGGTATAAAATGGATTTAGGTGGCCTTATAAGGTATTTTGCAAATAGTTGTAGCATCGTGTTATGTGAAGACAATGATGAGACCTTAATCTATGTTTCAGGCCAATTGAAAAGAAGAAAGTGTATAATCTCGGGGGATGGAGTTATTAAGGTGAGTGGTTACTTTCAAACATTTGATATGAAAATTGTTTTAAACAAACTATTGAACTTAGTTTCTGAATAAGTGTTGGTTTAACTTGCTTTGATAAAAGTGTACTATCGATAATGATTTGCCTTTTCTATTGATTCCTACGGATTGGATCAATGATCTCTAAAGGAAGTTTTTTGGCTTTTCATGAGTTCTCTACAATGTGAATTTGTAATATGTGTTCTTGAACATGATTTGATTTAATTACTATTTGCGTGAGTTATGGTCAAAATGTGTTTTATAATGAGTTGATAAAATATGTTTACCTTGGTTTTATCGATGAATATGTTTTGTTTGTTTATTAAGAAAACTTTGTTTTAGCTTTGAATTGCTTGAAAAAGTTTGAAACATATTTATAGATGTTTGTTTATGATAATGGAATGTGAAGGTTGGTTTTCAAACCACAAAACTGATGTACCAATGGGATTTTATCCATAGGCTACGTGAATGTGTTTTCGTAGTGCCACCTATGGTTGTCAGGGGGTTTCGAGGCTGAAAAAGATTGTGGTCAGAGATCCGAGAACCTGAGCCTAGGTGAGGATGTGGATGGAGGATTGTGATATGACTTCGGGTCCAGTTTAACCCATGGTGGGTGGCTCTATGTGCACATAGGAGTGGATGGATGTTGTTAATATGGTAGGTGCTAAATATCCGTGAGCTTCATTTGGCCGCGTGTTTCCTTGTGGATATGGATCACGTGTGAGCTATTCGGGGCCATGTATTTAGTATGCTATCGTGGTTGGATTGGATGAATGTTGTTACTGTGGTAGGTGTTAAGTATGCGTGAGCTCCATTTGGCCGCGTGTTTTCTTGTAGATATGGATCATGTGTGAGCTATATTGAACCGTGTATTTAGTGTGCTATCATGGTCAGATTGGATGGAGGTTACTATCGTGGCGGGTACTAAATATGGTGAGCTAGTTGTGGTCGCATGATTCTTTAATCATGTGTGAGCTATTCTTGGCCATATATTTAGGAGTCTTGCCATGGTTGGATTGGCTACAGGTTTGTTGGTATTACTTGTGAATTATGACAATATATGATTTTAATATTTTAACTATTATTTCGTTATGGATGACACATTTAAATAGTTTGAAAGTATTGTTTTACGAGCTTTTATTTTTAAAAACTTGCCACTCATTGAGTTTTTAGCTCATGTTTTTAAATGTTTTCTTTCTCCAGGTAGCAGTCAAGAACCAAGCATACTTTGAGCTTCCCGTCATTGATTGTAGATTCTTATTCTTTTGTTTATGTATATACTTAAGTTTTGTACTGCTATTTGGATGATTAGAAGTAGTGAGAGTCACGATGACTACTTGTGTTTTGAGATGTCCCTCATTAGACTATGATCATTTTGTGTGTAATATCTAGTTTGGATTTTATCTCTGCTTAAAACTCTAGAACTGTCTGGATGTGATGGTGAGACACATTTATTTTGCATTGTGGAATCTGAAGTCTATATATACATATAGAAGTAAAAATTTCTTCTTTTTCAGGTTTGACTAACCCATTTTTAGGATAAATCCTATCGAAATTTCGGTAGAAATTCATTTTATGAGTTCCATAGAAGTTAAGTTGGAAAACTTGTGATTAAAAGGTGTTTCATGTCACGATCTAGGTTAGAGAGGAAAACCTAGAACGGGGTGTGACACATGAAGCTAACCTTTTTTTTTTAAATATTTCAAGTTTGTTCTTCCTTTTCATCATCTTTCTTTACTTCATCTTCTGCAATTTTTTCTTCTTTCCATCGTCTTTCTTTTCTTCTTCTACCAATTTTATTTTATATGTTTTTTGAAATAATGATCTTTTTTTTCAATCAATCATAAATCTTGTATTTTTTTTTCAAAGTGTTATTTGGTTTACGATCGTGTACAAAATATAAAAGATCTTGAAAAAAATCGTTGGAGCACAAAACACGATCACGATCGTGTACTAAAGAATCTTGAAAAAAAATCATTTAAATTTGGATAGACAAATTTAAACGATCATGTACCACAAATCTAAATGATCATGTAGCAAAGAATCTTGAAAAAAAATCATTTAGATTTGGGTATCCAAATCTAAATGATGGTGTACTAAAGACTCTTGAAAAAAAATCGTTAAGCAAATCTAAACAATTTCAGTAGAAGATCATGTATCAAATTTATTACGTGAGCTAGTGGCCAATTAATTGCGTGTGGACTGGGCATTTTTGGTATTTTACATTGTATGCCTGTGAGCTTTTCCCGTTTTCGAAATTATTCTATATAGTGTAAATATTTTGCCCTTTGTTATATTTTTTTAAAAATCTCTTATTTCAAACTGTAGAAAAAGTACTCTTAGACAAAGTGATTAGGGGTAGAGATGTCCTATGCCCCCTATCCCATTACCCATCCCCACGAATTTCTCCATAGGAATGGGGCAGGGATTCCGCGGGATCGGGTTCCACGCTGTAAAATATTCTCAATTTTTTTTTATAAATAAAATATATACATGCATACATGCATATCTATGAATATATATATATATATAAATCATACTAAATAAATAAATGAGCATTTTTAAAAATAGCAAAATAAGTTAAAATATTTACAAGCTATAGCAAAATTTTGAATTCTATAAATGATAATTATTGATAGATTTATATCACTAGTGGCTATCAATGTCTATTATTGATAGAATCTGAAAATTTTGCTATATGTTGTAAATATTTTATCAAATTTGTTATTTTTGACGATTCCCCGTAAATAAATAAATATATGGAAAATTTTCAAAAATAGCAAATTTTACAAAATATTTACAAACTATAGTAAATTCTATCACTGTTAGTCATTGATATGTTATAGTGATAGAATCCAAATTTTGCTATAGATTGTAAATATTTTAATTTATTTTGCTATTTTTAAAAATGCCTCTTTATATATATATGTTTATTTGTTTATATATGTTTATATATGTTTATATATGTTTATATATACATACACATATATATTTTTGTATATATATTTATATATGAATATAAATATAAATATATAAACATTATGTAAACATAAACATATATATATACATATCTTTACCTTTCGGGGCGAGGGGGATCTAGTCGGGGTCGAGGTCGAATAATGTATTCTCTATTTTCAGTTTCGAAATATCAATGGGGAAAAATAATCCCCTCTCTCTCTCATTCTCCTTGTATTTGAGGCAGGTCCCAACAAGGCCCCGACCTCGCAAGTTAAATTGCACCTCTAATTAAGGACATTAATTCAATGCTAAATGCCAAACCTACCATTATTTATGACTACCAAATAATTTATGGCCGAGTTTCTTTTAAAGTCAACAATCGATAAAAGATTGAACCATCAAATTTTTAGATGGAAGATTTGTTTGGATTGCCTTGAAAAAAAATCTTTGTTAAATTAAAAAAGAACATTTTATTTAAAAGCTTTGATGAAAAGTGCTTCAAAAGTTATACCGAATAGTTATAAAAAACTAACACTTTCATTGTTTTTTTTCAAAAATGATTTTGTTTTCAAAACTAAACTTTTGACATTTAAATACATACCCTAAATAAATTATTTCCTAAGTTGTGCTAAAATTCACATATGTATGGCTTAGTTTAAAAAATGTTAAATAATCATAAATTGAATGAGGTAACGAACTATTATTTCCTCTTATTTTATTCTTAAACTTTAAAATTTTAAATGAAGTGGGTAATTTGAAGTTAAAAAACAAAATCTAAAGTAAGTGGTTAAGTTCAACTTCTTCTTCTGTATACTTTACATTTAGAAAAATATGGTTATATACAAACAAAAAAACTAAATCATATATACATTAGTCCCATTCTTCAATATATACTAATCTATTTTTGCAAACATGGAATAGCTGAAAGAGAAATTTTCAAAAATATCAAATTTTACAAAATAATTACAACTTATAGCAAATTCTATCACTGATAGTCATTGATATGCTATAGTGATGGAAGATTATCATTGATACAATCCAAAATTTTGTTATAGCTTGTGAATATTTTAATTTATTTTGCTATTTTTAAAAATGTCCCTAACTCAAATTGGGTGAGATATATAAGAATACCTTAACCTTATTTTGATGCAAAGAAAATGGATTAATAAAAAAAATAGTGAAAGAAAAATTTATAAAAAAAATTTAAATTCATAGTTAAACATAACTTAATTGTTAATTAAAGAGAAAAAAAAAACCAATAAAATAGGGATCACATTTGATGTGAATTCTCCTCCACGATTTTTTGATGGGAACTCTCCTCCGCGATCAAATCTTACGGCCTTGATCATCAGACCACTTTCTTTCTCAACCAGAAAGTTGAACTTCATAAAATTCTCGAACACTTCTAATTTATGCTTCAAGAAATACACTTATGTTGTTCTTGAGAAATAATCAAATGAATAGAAGGAAATGGTTACTCTTACCAAGTGAGCTTGACTTGATTGGTCCACAAACATCTGTATTTATAAGTTTCAAAGGCCTTTGAGCTCTTAAGTTTTACTCCTTTGGGAAGCTCTTCTTGAATTGCTTTCTGAGTAGACATCCTTCGCACACTTATGATTCAAGTGGCTTATGGAGGGTAGTCCTCTCATCATGCTATTTTTGGAGAGTGACTCTAATCTCCCAAATTTGAGATGATCATATAGAAGATGCCAATGCCAAGATGCATCTTTGTAACACATCTTGAGGTATTTTGCAATGTCACTTTGAATGTTGAGCACAAACATTTCTATTTTTGGTCATTGGTATCTTAGCAATCAAAAGGTCATTATCTTTTAAGTGAATGTCATAACCTTTCTCTAAGAGTTGGCACACGCTTAAGATATTACTCTTTATATTTAGCACATATAATAGACATTTGAAATAAGTTTTGGTGCTTACCATTCTTTAATCGGATGAGAATGTTACCTCTTCTTTTTACTTCTACCTTAGATTCATCGCCAAATGCTACAGTGCTATTCACTGATTCATCAAGCTCCACAAACATGTTTTTTTACTTAACACGTGTGGTTGCTTGCCCTGGTGTCCAAGTACCATATTTTATCTTTTCTCCATTCGCTATTTGTGCAAGTCATCAATAAGGTGCCACATTCTTGACTTCTATCTTCAATGTAGTTTGCCTTCTCTTCAACTCTTTTGTTCTAGGAACTCTACATTCGAATGCATAATGATCAAACTTCTGACAACTATTTTATTAAATGTTTGATTTATTATACCTTGATCTTGAGTTGCCATGTCCACGACCTCTTGTTGAGTTTCTCGTTCCTATTTTGTAGCTATTGTTGTTGTCTTCATTGGGCGTCCAACCACGTCCTTGTCCTTGTCCTCTTCCTCGTCCTTGATATCCAACACCTTCTTGTCTTTGATTACTTCTATTATTAAGACTAACTCTTCCACTAGTAGAATCAACTCGTAATTTGAGCAATTGATCCTTAATCCCTTCCTTCTTCTTTTTCTTTTCTTCATATGCTTGTAACAAACTTACGAGTTGCTCAATAGTCAAAACTTCCAAGTTATTTGTTTCTTTGATTATGACCACAATATGATCAAACTTTGAAACTAACGATCTTAGTATTTTCTCCATGATTTTAACATCATCAATCTTTCACCATTTCTTTTAAGTTGATTGGTGACAGTTAACATTCTAGAAAAATAGTCTAAGCGACTTTCCTTCTTTCATTTGCAAAGTTTCAAACTCTCAACTTTGAGTTTGAAGACATACCTTTTTTATGAGATTTGCTCCCTTTGTACTATTTTCGCATGTTGCTTTTGTCGTCTTTGCTTCTGAAACCTTCTCAAATGCATCATCATCTAATCCTTGATATATTAGATAGAGAGCTTTCTTTTCTCTCTTTCTTGAATCCCTCAAAGTATCTCTTTGTGCTTAAAAAAGACTACAACGACTCAACTCCTTATACTAAAAGAAATAACAATTTTATTTCATTTAAACGCAAAAAGAAAAATCAAGTTCTCAAATAAAGAATTTCAAATACTCGTTATAACTCATAATTTGGAAAAATAGAAATAAATACTAGATAATTTAGTTCTAGTTCGGGCCCTATCTAACTTTTAAAGAAAAATTGAAGGAATGGAATTCCCATAGCGGAAGCGTGTGAACGCTGTGCAAAAGAAATTCAACTTGAAACACAGAGAAAACACCTAAACATGCTTCTATGGTGGAAAAGAAGAAAAGAAAACTAACCTTTGTAGAACCTCCTAAGAATTCTCAAATCTCCCAAAGAACACCACGAGAAGAACACCACTAAGTCTTCCTTGTTATCCTCAAGATAGAAAAAACAACAGAGAGTTTGTGGGGCTTCTGTGTTTTTGTTTTGTTTAAAAGGAAAAATATTTGCAGAGAGATTTTTCTTCTTGGAAGCAATAGATCGTAAAAAAAACTCACCCAGAAAAGATTGCATCCCTCCTTCTATATCTTAACCAAAAGATATGAAGAGAGATGGAGGGGGAAGTTATCAAAATAACTTCCTCCCTCTCCCATTACGTAGAATAACTCCCTTGGGAGTTATTCTTTTATTTAAATTAATATTAATATAAATATAATATAAATTCAAATTATATTATATCCTATATAATATTAATTTTATATTATATCTTATATAATATTAATTTTATATTATATCATATATAATATAACCAATGGTTTAGATCGTCTCATTTAATCTATAGTTTATTTATGAATCTTATTCATATTATTATTATTTGAATCATATCTAAATATTAACTTCTCTCATAAAAACTTTATATTATAATGTATCAAATACATTATATTAATTGTATCATATACAATTTATTCCCTTTAATCAATTTGAACGATTCAAATTAAACAAAATATATTTGATTCTCATTTATCTTTATTGAGCTAACAACGGGACCTTATGGACCAACAAATTAAAGCTCCAATGATGTGAGATTAATTAATTAAACTCTTTAATTAAATTAATAACTGTTCATTAACTATCAGTCATTCCACTAAAGACCAATAGTTGCACTCTTCTTACTGTAGATATATTTTTGTGTCCATTAGATATAACCAATCAACAGTGCAATGACCCTTCACAAATTGGTCATAAGTACAGCTAGGCCAAAAATTACCGTTTTGCCCCTATAGTTACATCTAACTCCTTAAGTACCACAAATCCCTCTAATGAACAATAGTTATAGTCCCACTATAACTAAACTCCTCTCGGCCCAAGAGAGGGTGTGGCGCCACATTGTTCAAGCCCTGGAATCAGCCCTTAAGAGAGCAATTTCTCTACTTACTCTATCTATTGAGAAGGAGCGAATTCCTTCTTGTGTAATTGTGTTCCCAGCTCCCTAATCAAACGAATTCCCAAAATGGTAGGTCTATTGAGTCTGCGATATAGGCCACTCTCACCCATGCAAATCAAAGGACTGCCTTCATAGGCAGGAGTTCACAACTCACTCAGGATTCAGGTCAAGTCACCTATGGTCGCCTTGGTGAAATGTAGTCTCAACTAGTAACGGTGTTAATAAGAGAGACTATTCATTTCATGGTCCAATCGTATACAAACTCTTTGTATAGAATACCCCTGCTCTAATGTCTCAACATGAATGATTAGGATCAAATCATTTGTAGCACTTTAGAACAATTGTAACAACTACAAAGCAGGCCGTATTCGTAGTGTCATCTGGATAAGGTATCCAGCCTTATCCATCTACTACAGACCATTTAGGTTATCATTTAAACATGATCCACTTGTATGTCTCCACATACATGTTTAGGTTACATAAGATAACCTTGGATGTTAGTTTATGGGTTTTGTGGGTTAATGCAACTAAATGTCAAATAAAATAACACACTTTATTTTATTAGAT
Source organism: Cucumis hystrix (assembly GCA_025688845.1). NCBI lineage: Eukaryota > Viridiplantae > Streptophyta > Magnoliopsida > Cucurbitales > Cucurbitaceae > Cucumis > Cucumis hystrix. The sequence continues at coordinate 10,373,147 of CM046889.1, forward strand.
AAATAAAATGTTTGTATAATATATACAATTACAAACTACAAGACCACAAGATTTAGGGCATCAATCCCAACAAAAATAACATAAAAATAGTTCATAAGTTCAATAAATTTAAATAAAATACTAAAGATCAAATACTGAAAACATGGAAGACAGAAGCAACATAAAATTTCCCCTATGGCAAATCACGGTCACTTCTTGACATTTGTCAGCTTTCCTCTATCTTTGCCTGAAAAATTAAACATAGAAAGAGTGAGTATAAACATATACTCAGTAAGGGACCCACTACTAGTCCCACTAAGTGTCTGTTAACTTCTCATTAGGGACTTGTGAGGAAGTACCCCAGAACAATCGTGCTCCCAAACACATGCAATCTAGTGATCCAGTAGGAACATATATGGTCTTTCGATGAACTCGAAGGAACACGTAATAGAATGGGTTGTAAGTGATCCCGTCAGACCACTCATAAAACATATCATGACAGACTGATGGTCCCGCCGAACTCACACAGTCATAAATCTGTGAAAATGCTGTGATCCCGAGGGACACCAATATGGGTACAACCCTAACAGACAAAGTTAATAGAACACTCATCCATAGCATGTAGCATATCATAAATATCATAACATGACATGAATATCAATCATAACGTCCTTATCATGTGATTAATATATCATCATCATAACATATTAGACATCAACATCAATCATCAATATCAGTCATCAACATCAACACATTATGCATCTTAGCTACATCAATGTTTAATAAAAAATACATGCAAGCTCTTAATTTTATGTTATAAGGTCATGTAGTACAATCTCTTACCTTGAGATTGGCTAACAAATCTTTCCTAACAATAAGGGAACCCAATAACTAAAAATAAAGATGTAACAGTTAATTAATGACCCAAAAATCATCTCAATCAACTTAAACTTAAATCCAATATTAATTTATTTCAAGCTAAGAATTACCACTTAGCAAAATTTACCAAAACTTGTTAAAAATTGAGGGAAAGGGACAAAATATTGTTGGCATCTCGACTAAGCAAGAGGCAGCTTGCACGACTCAATGATAGAGAGGGACATCTCAAAATGGGGAAACGTCTTGCAGAAGGGAGCATGAGACTCAGATGAAGGAATCAGCTCAAGTTTGGCTTTTAGCAAACTTCGTCGGAACTTCCTTTGCAATAGAGATGGAGATGGATGGCATGGTAGATGGAGAGTTGTGTCGGTTGGGTAACTCGAGAAGGAACACATATACAACGTGAAGAAGGATGAAAAATCAACAGAAATCAATGTCAATGGACGATTCAGAAGCTTCACGGTCTTGTACGTCTTTTGGACGAACAGGGAGCGGTACTGAAAAGATCAGCAACAAATGAGAAGCAAAATGGTGAAGAATCAAAGAGGGCCGATGGTCGAACAAAGATGGTGGAAGGACGGCGGCGACAACTAGGATCTTTGTGTGGTGAAGAATACAATGAATAGTGGTTGCACGCTAAAAGAGACACTAGTTAATATAATAATAATAACAATATTATTATTATTTCTCTTTCCTTTTCTCTTCCTTTTCGTTTTCCCTTTATTAAATTTCAAAAAATAATAACTCAAATGTTTTCTCTTCATTTAATTACCTATTAGTTCATCTTTTTATCTTATTCCCAAAATTAATATATTTTCTTTCATTAATTATATTGTCGCTAATAATATAATTATTCTTAATCATTCCACAATTTAATTAATTATATATACACATATATAATTGGGGTCGTTGCATAGGTAGCGAAAATGATTTTAAAAATATAGCTCATAGCACCCTATTTTATAATTTGCATAGATGGTAAATTTAGAGGCACATCCCAAATTAAACATGGGCCTGAGATCAAAATTACTAATTTGCCCCTAATTCAAAATTGTAAATGTGGCGCAATCTTTCGATTTTTATTATTTAGCTGGTTCATCTTTTTTCTCTTTTTTCTTTTTACTCGTTCTCTCTCAGTTCACTCCCATCCTTCTTCTTTCTCTTTTTCGCAACAAAATGAGGGTCTGATATCGGAAACAATCGGAAACTCCCATTGTTTCTGATTTTTCTCTCTTCTCTTCGAGATCATCCAAGTGTAGGGTGGGTTTCGCAATATTGGTAAGGGCATTAGCACTTCAACATATATATATTTTTTTAAATCCCTACTTCTTATTTCGCAAAGAGTAAGTGTTTCTTATTCTAAATTTATTAGTTTCCCTATTGCGCACATTTTTTTAGGTTTTCTCTTAAACACGTCCATCTAATGGTAATTTTAGGTTTTCTTCTGCACATATTATTTTAGGTTATTTGTTGTTTTCTTAAGTAATCTTAAGTAATTTATTTATTATTTTAGGTCCCAAATGTTGATTACACATTTAGTTTAACAAGGTAATTTGTTTGTTGTATATCTTTCTAATAACTTATGATTACAGTCTGATATATCTGATATATGTCTTATAGTTGTTGAAATTTGATAAATGTTTGTTGTTAAAAAAATTGAAAAATCATGAAAGAAGAAGTTAAATCCAAGAAAAGACAAAGAAAAGATGAGAAAGGTGAATCTCATCTAAAAAACTAGAAAAATAGTGGATGAAAGTGAAGTAAGTAGTGATTGCCTATTATTAACATATAATATAATTGATTTGCCTGCCTATTAATCAATTTATTGTAAATTTATTCTAACAGGAGACACAATCCTTTCCTATCAATGTTCATTATTATTATAGGATAGACATTATTGAAAATTAGTTAAGACTTTAACAACAAAACAAGTTGAAATATTTAAAAAAGGGCCATTTGGGTTATTTTTAAATTTTGAGATGAAACGTTTTCAAGGACAATTATTAGTTCATCTCAAAGATTGATTGAGTGTTAAAGATAGTATTGATGAACAACTAGTATTTTTCTTAAAAGGTTTAAAGTAAAATTTTCAATTAGGAAATTTAGCATGATCACAAGGCTTTCTTGTACCCCATTTATGAAATCGTTAGAATTGTCAAATGAGCCACAAAAATCACGATTGTTAAAGGATGAAATATTAAAAAATACCAGTTCAATCAAGAGAAACGAAATTGAAGGTTATCTCACAATACCTTCACAAGATGATAAGGTAATTATGAAATTACTAGAGTGACATCTTAGAGTTTTTCATTAATAGCAAACAAATACATAATGTCCTAGACTATAAAGATGTCGAAATGATTGAAGATGATGAGACATTGTATAGTTTTCCTTGGGGTAGACTAGCATTTAAATTGACCGTAGAGTTTGTTAAAAGAGTTGCACAATCTAAAGGTCCACAATGCACATTACAAGGTTTCCCACAAGCCTTGTTAATTTGGACATACAAAATCATACCTAAACTCTCGGATGAAAGTGTTAGGGTAGTAACAAAGATTAGCAAAAACTACCCTAGGATGCTTCGATGGAAACCTACCAAGAAGCTTGATTGGAACTTCCTACAAGATAGGATCTTCAAAGCTAGTGATGTAAGTTTACCCAATAATTACTTTATTATTTTTCCTATCTATACTAGGTTTCAATTTTGATATCACTAACTTATTGTACATATTTTATATAGTTTTCAGTTGCACCTTTAAACCCATCGACCTTCGAATTGTATTCCAAATATTTTCAATGATTTGTGAATGAACCAATGGATGCAATAGAGGAAAGATGGGCCTATAAAAGGTCAATAAACTTAAATGATCATAAAGGTAGCTATTATGAAGAAGATGGGGTTGGCTCGAAAAAAGAAGATTGTGACGACCCGGACTTTTCGGACTGACCGTCTAAGTCGTCAATTTGACACAAAACCGTTTGTTTACGAAAGACATAGAACTTTAAATGAAACCATACGAATTCAAAGAAAATTTAATCGGGCCCTATTTCAAAACATGAAATTTTAAAGTACTGTTTACAAACTTTAACTACTTGTAAATTCAGTTCAACAAAACATTTATAAAACCGTCAGCGGAAGCAGTTTAAAGGACAGTCTTCTATGGCCATTCACGAGTCCTTCTTGTCCCTCGTCGGTCTGCCCCTCGTGTTACCTTTGCCTGAAAAGTTAAACATAAAAAGGGTGAGTATTAATATACTCAGTAAGGGACCCACTACTGGTCCCGTTCGGGGAAAAATAAATTATTAGTATCCTATGGTGTACCCTGCACAGTCACAGTCTAGTGCTCCCGAAGGATGCACATATCAGTCTAGTGCTCCCGAAGGATGCACATATCAGTCTAGTGCTCCCGAAGGATGCACATATAGGGGATAATCCTGAAGGACACCCGCAGGGTAACTATCCACTAGGAAAACTAATAATTTATCCCCTCAGTCCATTCTATACTTCTTAACAGTCAATTTACAACTCAATCAAACGTCCTCATCACGTGAACTTTTCCCTTACCCTCAAACAACCATTTTTATTCCAATTTAACCAGAGGACTGTCACAAACACGTTAATACATCAGTCGACAGCAAAACCAACCATGACATCCACTTCAATCCAAAATAGCACGACCATGATTTCTCTTCCGTTCACAATACATCCTCATAGTCGTCTACCAGGCATTCGATTTACACAACAATCTACTCATTCAAGTCACACATTATATAATCACATCTACGATATCCAGACATTTCCACACCCTTACATTTGCACATATATATATTCAACCAGTCATAACATACTATCAACCACAAATCCACATTCAAACATACACCTCATAATCGTTATTTCTCCGCAGTATAACAGCACGAAACATACAGCCAACACATTCAAATAACATTTATTGAGTCCAGTAGAAAGTCCCTTACCTTGGCGTTACTCTAGTCCCTTGACTGAATCCCACGTTTGCCAACAACTCAATGTCACGAAACGAGTCCCAAATTAACAATTGTTCGTTGTGAACTCAACGACTTCAAGCGTTACCCTCAACCTAAGATTGAACATCCAAGCAGTCAATTTAACAACATCCACAAATCGAATTTTTTTCAATGGAAATCCCCAAATTCATCAATTTCATCCTTACCAATGAAGTTTCCAACATGGACGTTGGATCCGCAGCTGGATGGAGAAGGACGCGCGGGGAGTCACGGCGGCGCGTGGGGTCACGGCGGCGCGTGGAGACGCCGGGAGGTAGATCTGAGCAGGGGGAGGGGGTTCGGCTCGGGTTCGGTTGGGTTTTGGCCGGTCGGACGGAAGGGAAAAGGAAAGGGGCGCCCGGTGGTGGTCTCACGGATGGAACCCGACGGCCACGGGTTGCTTCCGTGGATGCCGAACGGCAGAGGCGGCTGGACGGATGGAGACGCGGATGGGCAGACTGACGCGGTGGCCGACGCAGACGAAAGGAAGGGCAGATCTGGGCGGCTGGCTTGCAGATCCGGGCGTCGGCGTGCAGCTGGTGGATGGCAGCTTCGCCGGTCTGACGGAAGAAGAGGAGCGGCTGGGTTTGGCTCGTCGGAACGGAAGGAGAAACGGAACAGGGACGGATCTGGGCAGACGGCTATGGCTGTGTGCAGTGGGACTTCGCGAACAGAGGCGCGGCGCGGCGCGGCTGCTGCGGCCACCTGGGCTTCACCGGAACGGAAAGGAGAACAGGGGGGGGTGGCGGCCGGCTGGGAGAAGAGGAAGAAGGAGAAGAAGAAAAATGGAGGGGGGGGGGGATGCACGCGGGGGAAGAAGAAAGGAAAAAGAGAAAAGAAAGAAAAAAAGAAAAGAAAAAGAAAAGGAAAAATAATAATTATTTAATAATAATATTTAATAATAAAATAATATTATTTTATTATTAACCCTTTTTTTTTTTTTTTTTTTCCAAGGGCGTTACAAAGATTCTCTCATGTTGGAGGTGAGAAAAGTGAAGGATATTTATTTGGCTTCTTTTCAGAATGAAGTGATGGGAATGCTTGCGTCAATCATGAACATTATAAATGAAAATTTGACTACAAGAAACCCTAACAAGCAATCTCAAGACTCTATTTATCAAAATAATCCTCCAACGAATAGTCTTAAAAACATTGAAGATGAGATGAACATTCAAGATTTGAACGATAAAGAGTTAACTATATCTTTTATCATATGATTGCTTATTTATTTATATGGTAACTATATCTCTTATCATATGTGATTACTATATGATGTCCATCTGATTACTTTTTTCAGCTTCCTGATCAAGAAGAAAAAGATGAAGGAAATGAACACGATGGATGTTCACTTGATGAAGTACATAAGGTAATTGTAGTAACTGGATTATGTTTTTAATCTAGGTGATTACCATTTGATGTCTATATGATTGACATTTGATTTCTTGTCTTCGGTCACTGAACAAAAACAAAACCAAAAACAAATTGAAGAAACAAATCAGGAAAATGATGATGGATGAACAGTTGATGAGGTACTTCAAGTTGACAAGGTAATTTTAATTGAAGTGATTACCATGTAATGTCCATCTTATTTCTATCTGATTGCATTTGATGGAAATATTTGTAATTTAAGTTATTTCCAAGTTAACAATTTTTTATTCTAATCTCCTTAATTTGTATATAATAGATTGTGGAAAAACTTCAACGAAAAGGAAATAAAGAAGATATACTAGTAAGTACCTAATAATATACACAAATTGTTTTGAAACTTTTTCACTAGATGATGATTGTTTTGTATATTTTGTAAATAGAATAAAGAAAGCAGAGAAGAAAGAGAAAGGAGAACAAAAAAAAGGAATGATAAAGGAAAACAAAAGGTAACAAAATTGTATATTTTGATAAAGTGTAAAATTAATATACTTGAACTAATAAACTCGTTTTAGGTCCATGAACAAGAACCAGAAAAAGATAAAGAGGTTGATGGAAAAGATCAACAAAACGCTGAAGGATGTACAATTGATCAAATACTTGAAATTGGCAATGTGGTTTTCAATAATTAGTTCTGATTTAAATCTAAATCATTACCACCTTATTTCCATATGATGTCCATCTTATTTTCATCTTATTAAATCTATTTTTTTTTAATATTCTTCATATAAATGTAATAGCTTGTTGAAGAACTTAAACAAAAAAAAATCAAGAAGATGAAATGTTAGAAAAAGAATCCATTGTAAGTATTTAATAATAAACACAATAATTTAAACTTTTTAATTAGCTAATGATTGTTTTGTGAATTCTGTAAACAGGGTGAAGAGACCAAGAAATAAATACAAAGAAAAATAATGATAAAGGAAAAAAGAAGGTAACAAAATTCTCTATTGTTGATAAGGTTTCAATCATGTAATTACCTTCTAATTACTATTTTGTACCAATTTAAAATTCATTTTGATATTGTTTTAGATGGTTGACAATAGAATGAAAACAAGGAAGTCTTTCCAAGAAGAAAAGCTTGAAGTGGTAGAAAAAGATAGACCAAAAAGAAAGATAAAGCAACACCAAAGGCTATCAATTTGGAAATTGGAAAGAAACATAAGTCATCGAATAAGATCCATAATACAAGAAGCAATGTTTTTTAGCCACCTTTATTTAGTTTAAATTTATCACAATAGAATTTAGACAAAGGAAAAAAAGCCTTTATGAGCTCCATAGACTGATAGTTACTAATACTTTGTTGTTAAAATCCCTTTGCAACCAACAAATTCATACTTTAAGTTTTGCCTACAAATCATCAAATTGTAATACTGAAGACATAATCAGAAGATAGCACATTAGCAAACAAGACATATTGAAATACAATTTCATTTGATTATCATATGATGAACAATTGATTGAAATATGATTCACATATAATGGAAAATTGATTGTCTTATAAGTGTAAAAAAATATATAATGTTTAGTAATTAACATACTAAAGTAATACTATTTAACTCAATCAATAGGGTACTGTCTTCATTTCTACATGATGCCTCAACGTGATCCCCACAATACCAATCAAATAGGTTGATTTCTACATGTTCTTCAATTATGACCAATACCTTGCAATGAGTACATTGACCAACAAATGCATATTTTAAGTTCTGTCTATAAATCATCAAATTGCAATACTTAAAACATAATAAGAAGATATCATGCTAGCAAACAAGACAAATTGTAAAAAAATTTGACATCTAATAATCAAATGATTAACATCTGATGTACATGTAATTAACACCTGATTCTCATATGATTTACATGCGCTTGTCTTATAATATAGTTTGACTTAAAATTCCCACAACATTGTTCAAACAAGCTGATTTTTACATGTTCTTCTATTATGACCAATACCCTTAGAATGGGTACACCTCTTGTACTTGATGTTGCACTTCCCCAATTCACCAATTGAAGGGATCCGTTGTTTTCGAGGTCTTCCTGCTGGACGTTTAGCAACTGGAGGTAATATAGTATCGTTCACTGCTACAATACTCCATTCATCATGGTTACCAACAAGATGAACAACACCATTATAAGTTGATGCCAATGTGCTAGCAAAATAATACTTAGATACAAAAGAATAAGGATCTAAACTAACAGTATGAATAACAACAAGTGCGTGACTACATGGTATTTCTTCCTAATCTCAAACACGACAAGTGCAACTTCTATAATTTAACTTGACCAAAAAAGTTTTACCTTCATCAAGTACATGATGTTCAAACTCACTATTAGTACAAACCTAAAATAAAAACAAGAAAATAATTAATTCATAGACTTAAGTATTAGTCAACATAATAATAGCAACATATAATAATAAAATATTAATCAAATCAAAGTGTAATATCTAATAGTAGTCTTATAGAAATCTAATGGTAATATAACGGTCGCAACAACAGATAGCAATCTTATAGAAATCTAATAGTAATCTAATATATAATCTAATATAAATCTAATATAAATCTAATAGTAATATAATAGTAATCGCAACAACATATAGCAATCAACCAATTAAAAATAATACTTACAGTGAAGCTTTGTGATATCTCAACTAGCTTTCTTATCTCTCTTTCAGGCCATTTACTCAAAATACTATTCAAAGAGGCTGATAATTTACTTCTTTCATATAACCACTCTTGGAGTAATTGTCGAATTGCACCTAACAATAATGCAACAGGCAAACTTCTATCATTTTTCAACACTGAATTCAAAGACTCATAAATATTTGTTGTCATCATTTGATATTTTATTTGCTCAGATTATGCACAAGCACATCTCTCAAAACCAGCATGCCTAAGATATTCTCTAATAGATGGGTATATTGACTCCATCCATCTCATATTCAATTCAAAATCATCTATTGTACAAGACTTTGTCTGGCGAAAAAGTTTGTCTATCATAAAATCTTTGAACGAAAGCTTCAAATTGTTTAGAAGATGTTCAATACAAACCCAATGTTCAACCGATGGAAACACATTCAAAAAAGATTTTGCAATGCTTATATGCCTGTCAGAAACAAGTACTAATCCTTCTCGATCTCTAAACCAAACCTTTAACTTCTCAAAAAACCACATCCATGAAGCATCATTTTTTTAATTTACTATAGAAAAAGCAAGGGGAAAATTTTACTATTACCGTCCATTGTTGATGCAGTCAATAATGTTCTAGCAAATTTACACTTTAAAAATGTCCCACCAACAGAAATTTTTGGTCTACAATATGTCCAACCTTCAATTGATGGCCCCATAGACATGAAATAATACTTTAAATGACCATTTGAACCTACTTTATATTCAGTAAATGTCCCTGCAAAATACAGAAAGAAAAGTATTTCTAATACATTCCTATTAGATTACTTACTGATTACTATTAAATTCATAAATTACTATTAGATTGCTTACTGATGCCTATAAAAAAAAAAATTAAACTTGGATTCATTTCTTTCAACTTCAAAAAGAATTTTGGAATCAAGTCATAAGAATCACGGGCATCTCCTTTCAACAACATCATAATGGATTCCTTTGCCCTCCAAGCTTTATAGTAACTAACACTTACATCATAATTCATTCGTGTGTGATGTATAATATCCTTTGGTGTAGAATGATGGTAGCTATATCTAAAACTCTCAATCATACAATCACTAATAAATTGTGAAGATGTGTGCTTGGTGAGAAGAACAAATCATCATAGAGCAATTATGCTACTAATATACTTCTTAATCATCCACAATTCACTGCATTTATAACGTGATGTCCTAAGAAACCATTGACAACCATCTTGACTACATATCAACTCAATATATTTTAATTTGACCTTATAGTTCTAAATTCAAAATTGTTCTTAACAGCTATAAATTGCAACCACTTCAACAAAATTTCCTTACTACCAAACAAATCTTTCTCCTTCAAAGACAATGCAAAAGACATATTATCAACATGGAAATCTTTAAAATCTTCTAGTTCATCTCCAAAATCAGATTCACGTACAGAAGAAGAAGAAGCAATTGAAACCTCTGAAAGTGTATTCACAACATGGCCAACAAGCGGATATTTTGTAAATTGATCATTCTTAACCACAGTAAAAAACCAACATATATATTTATCTTCGAAAATCTTAACAATGTGTTGAACTCCTATAGTACCCAAATTCATTAAAACTGAAAGTTGAACAAGTGAATTAATTTGAAGTTCATTTTGTATGAACTTAGCAAAAGACTAAAAATCCATCCATTCTTCCACTAATACACCAATAGTTTGATAACCTATATAATATTGTTGATCATTTCATTGACCACTGTGGAAGACAACTATTAGAAGTTTAACCATAACTAAAAAATGTTGCAAAAATGTAAAAACTTAAATTAGAGTATAAACAAAATAGTAATCTGATAGTGATTACATGACAATTATATAGAAATAGTAATCACTTCACACAGACAGTAATCAAACTAAAATCAGATAGAAATCAGATGTCAATCAAACTAATAAAATTAAAAATTACAAACAAAAAAAAAAAACCTAAAATGTATAGAAAGAAAAAAATTGCAGATTAAACAAATAAATCAGACTCGAAAATAAGACATCTCAAAGAAAAAAGAAAATCATAAAAATTTAAAGAACGGTAGAAGAAAAATGTACAAGAAAATAATAAGCAATCAACGAAATCATAAAAGAAAAAAGGAAAAGAAGTACACATCTCCAATAAAACAATGTTAATCTCTGCAACAAAATTGAACAAAACTCCAACAAAACCAAACAAGGCAATGGCAAACTATGAAATCGAAACGGAATTGAAGAAGAAGAAGAAAGGAAAACAGAAGAAAAATAGAATTTTCAAAATTTCAATATGGAAATAGAAGAAGAAAGGAAAACGAAAACGAAAGAAGAAAGGAAAGCAGAAGAAGAAGAAAGGAATACAGGTAGTTTTAGAATTCATAAATTTTTAACAAAATTTAAAAAATATATTTTAAAATGTTGTCATCTATGCAATTATTAAAAAGCAGCCGATGCGTATTAATTTTAAGAAAAAGCATTTGCCACCTATTGTAATTTCCCTATATAATTAACCATAATTTTCTAAATTTTACAAATTTCAATAAACCCATACCAAATTCTCAACAACACCAAAATTCCAAATCTTCAAATTAATTAAATATTTAATTAATCCTAATTTTCACAAACGGTCTCAATAATTCAAACATTCTCTGGTTTGACTTATCCTTTCTCTACAATCTCTTACCCATCTTGTGAGCCAAGAAGTGCCTTCATCTTGAATTTGGAAGAGAGGGTTGAGGAAAGAGGCTAATTGTGTTATTCAACACTTCTTTTTTTTTTTTGGCTTGATACAAGAGTAGGAAACCCCTCCTATTTATACTAGTTGGCACCTCTAAATGTATGGTTTCGATTTTGCCAACACACTCTTCATCTACTGGTTACAAATGACTCTCTAGAATACTCTTTACAATTACACTCATTTCTTCTTATTTTCTAGATATTTCTTCCATCTTCTCTAAATATCTCCTACAATTAGTATTTCTATAATATTATTGTAGTAATTAATACTTTCTATAAATTGGGCTTTATTTGGGTTAGGTCCAAATATTGTTAACCCAAAATCAAGTTTATATTTCAATAATTATGTGACGACCCAGACTTTTCTGACTGACCGTCTAAGTCGTCAATTTGACACAAAACCGTTTGTTGACGAAAGACATAGTAACTTTAATTAAAACCATACGAATTCGATGAAAACGTTTAATCGGGCCCTATTTCAAAATATGAAATTCTAAAGTACTGTTTACAAAACTTTAACTATTTGTAAATTCAGTTCAACAAAACGTTTATAAAAAAAATCGTCAGCGGAAGCAGTTTAAAGGACAATCTTCTATGGCCATTCACGAGTCCTTCTTGTCCCTTGACTGAATCCCACGTTTGCCAACAACTCAATGTCACGAAACGAGTCCCAAATTAACAATTGTTCGTTGTGAACCCAACGACTTCAAGCATTACCCTCAACCTAAGATTGAACATCCAAGCAGTCAATTTAACAACATCCACAAATCGAATTTTTCAATGGAAATCCCCAAATTCATCAATTTCATCCTTACCAATGAAGTTTCCAACATGGACGTTGGATCCGCGGCTGGATGGAGAAGGACGCGCGGGGAGTCACTGCGGCGCGTGGAGTCACGGCGGCGGCGCGTGGAGGGCAGCGGGCGGCAGAACGTGCAGATCCGGCGTCAGCGTGCGGCTGGGGAACGGCGGGACGTGTAGATCTGGCGTCGGCGTGCTGCTGGGGAACGATTTCGCCGGTCGGACGAAAGGAAGGGCAGATCTGGCGGCTGGCGGCTGGCTTCGCGGCTGCGTGTGGTGGGGATTCGCGGACAGAGGCACGGCGCAGACGAAGGCAGACGGCGTCGGCGTGAGGTTCGTCGGACGGTGATGCGGCGCGGAACAGATCTGAGAAGGGGAGGGGGTTTCGGCTGGTTTCCGGCGCGGACGGCTGCGTCGCGACGGCTGCAGTTGGAGGGACGGTGCGGCTGGGCTGGACGGCGTTGCGGCTGGAAGGCAGACGGCGTCGGCGTGAGGTTCGTCGGAAGGTGAGGGCTGCCGAAGAAGAAGAAGAAAAAAGAAAATGGAAGGGGGGGGCAGTCGCGCGAGGAAGGAGAAGGAAAAAGAGAAAAGAAAGAAAAAAAAAAGAAAAGAAAAAGAAAAGAAAAGAAAAAAATAATTATTTAATAATAATATTTAATAATAAAATAATATTATTTTATTATTAACCCTTTTTTTTTTTTTCCAAGGGCGTTACAAATTACATTTATTGGTGTATTGGATTATTTCCTAGAGTGTAATGGCAATGCATATACAAAATAGCACAAATTATTCGGTTGTTGGAGGCAAGAAGAGTAAATGAATGGATTGTGACTAAGAAATAAATATTTGTACTATTCGAGCTATTTGAGCTATGTTTAGTTTCCTTTGAGTTGGGTGAGTTTCTCTGGATGAGATTGATGCTTTTAATGTTTCTTTTAATTTTAAGTTTGACATGCCACTCCCTCCCTCCCTCTTCATTGCAACTAGGACGATAGTTTTGTTTTCTTTTTTAGTCTTATGTTTATACGTATTTTAGTTTCGTTTGAGGTTATTTGCATGTCGATGAGCTAACTTAGGTTCTTTAAATGTTGATAATGGTTTGTTATACAAAAAGTAATTTTTTGAAGTATGCTCTTGCTTTCTTGATGCACAAATGTTTATGCTCTTGGTTTGTTTCGTTTTGCTATGTGTTTGAGTGAATTTGTTTGCTTTTGTTCAACTATTTATATCCTTTTATGTTTACACATTTCACTTTTTTATTTCTTAGATTTGATGGATATGGTCTTCTATACAAGATTTTAATGTTGATTTTGGATGGAAATGAAAAGAGTGTTTGTTGGTATACACTAGAAGAAATTTGACATTTAATGTCGGTTGGCAATTGACATCTTTGCTAGCGTTATTAAAGGCCTTTAATGTCGGTTCAACTTATTAAAGGCCTCTTTGATGTCGGTTTTAAACTGACATTAAAGAGCCCAACAATGTCGATGTAAGTTTTGTTTTTGGGTCCACTTTTATAAATTTATTTTTATTAAATCATTGTACTATTGTCCATTTTCTTATTTTGCCAAATAGTTAAAAATCGACATTATGAATTCGTATAGATAAATATTTTTTCTTATGCCAACAAATAAATTAAATTAATATTATTTTATAAACTATAATATTTCTCCTTTACATATGTATATACAAAATGAAACCTTAATATTGTGTTTATATATACATTTTACAACAATACATGAAACAAGATCCTAATATAAGACTTAAATAAGAAATCCTAAATGCCTTTGCAGTCTTCAACCTTCAACAATCGTTTGGCTATCTACACAATCGCTTAACTTTCAACCCAATATGACTTCAATCATTCTACAAAACAATATCTAAATCAATCATTTAAACTTTAGAATTTTAACAAGGCAACTTCGAAAAAAAATGTGCAATAAAAACGTTTCTAAACACTATCATATAATTCAAGTAAAAGATAAAAACGTTTGAAACTAAATCTATTAGCCAAGTATATGTAACAGAAGGCTGCAAGTATTGGTAAAATTAAGTGTAAAATTGAAGTAAAACAAATTGAAACTTTGTAAGTAATAAGTATATTGATGCCAATGTTGGTACTTGCATCCTTGCATACTACACCCACTTAGCAAGGAAGAATACCACAAGTTAAAGAACAAATTTTCAATACCTAAACTCATATCCTCCAATCTCTTAAAAAACAAAATTTCAATAAGGTGAATATAAGGTAGAAATACCTTTTTGAAGCTAAAGAAGTCATCCTCATCGTCTTCGAGATCATCACAACCTCTCTTACTCCCTACATTTTTCTTAAACATAGCATTAAATCAGTAAACACAGGCCAATCTCACACCAACGATTCATTTCAAATAATGCAAAATTTTACCTGACTGCCTATTGTTATGCGTTCCATTAAAATCGCCTCCAAAATCATCAGATTTGGAACACAATTAAACAAATTAAGACAGTGGAAATTAAGCACGATAGTAGACAATGAAGTGATTATCCAATAGTAAGAGACATAACTATAATAGGTGGAAATAGTTGTCTAGTGAGAAAAAACAACAGATAGCAAAGAAAAAGACAGTGGAAATTAACTATTTTGGTGGATATGCAGTAACTCATCTACACAAATAGAGGATATGCAGTAATTCATCTACACAAAAAATATTGGAAACAAAGTTGATGGTATTACCTTTGTTTGTGTAGATATGCAGTAACTCATCTACACAATAAGATATGCAGTAACCCATCTATACAATAAGATACTAAGAAAAAACAAATCAACCAAAGCAAGAGTGAAACTTGAACTCCTATATAGTCTTATTCATCAATGGTTAGTTAAATAAATACAGATGTCAATTGATCCTGCTCTTCTTTAAAGATTATCTATACCGTGCCACAAAATCACAAGACAAGAAGGTAAATATCAAAAACTGATGACAACTGACAAGGTAGAAAGAATGGGAAAGGCACACTTTTGGTCGTCTCTAGAACATACACTTTCCAAAACTAACACTTGAAATCTAAATTTAGTTTCTATTTAAATTTTGAGATCTTAAAAATGGCACGTTAGATTCAAGGTTTAAATTTGATCTCTAATTAATCTCAAAACTTTGAAATTGGTTTGTTTCTTAGCCGAGTTTGATTGTTCGATGACTACATGAAATGATGATGTGAAACCAATTTAATCCTATAATGATATTTATTTTTCAAATGGGTTGGACCTTTTTTTTAATACTAAAATTTAACTAGAAACCAATTTCAAACATCAAGGTACAATTAGATATCAAATTCAAAAGTCAGTATAAAATATGGCATCTTCTAAACTTGAAAGACCAAATAGAAACTAAACGGGTGGACAAAATGTAAGTCTGATAAAAATAAACCCATATATAGTCTTCAACAGTGCAAAAAGGTCCTTCATTGAAGGCAAGGTCGTAATAATTTGTTCTTCTTTTAGCTAAACTAGATCTGAAGAAACATATTCTACATTCTCACTAAGAAGGAAGGGAGCATAAAGAATACATTCGACAATAGAATCAAATGATGAAATGGTGAGATTGAAATTGGAATCATCGAAGTCCAACACATTTCCATCCGCCGTGAGTTGCAGCTCTGAGCTGGAAAAGGAAAAGGATCGACTAGAAGAAATCTTGAATACGAAAATAATTAATATCAACAGAATCTCACTATTGCAATGGGTAGTAAATCTAAGGGTTGCTGCTAAACTCAGTAAACCTTCCACCTGAAACTCAGTAAACCTCAACAATGGCAAAACGGAGATAGTAAAAAGAAAAAAAAACTCTTGTTGTCTCTATGGATAAAAACGTTAAGTTGCTTCTAGAAAATCAAAACAAACATGTTAGTTCTTTGTTAGAAGAATGAATTCTAATACTAGTGCTAACAAAAACAATGTAAATTCAAAACTACCTCAATCACTTAGTTTTACATATTTGATATATCATTGCGACATTCTTTCAAACACCTAGTCTGTAGCAAATTGAGTTTTACTTTAAGCTCTCTTTTTCTGTGTTTAACCATTAGAAATATTATCAAAGAAATAGTATAAGATTCACATACAAAAAAAAAAAAAAAAACATGTAAAACATGCAAAGTAAAAATGTTGCAGTAAAAAAAAACATAGATAGAAATTAACATCTAAACGAGGTATCTTTAAATTGGTAAATAAACATAGATAGAAATTAACTTACTAACTCCTCAGACACTCTATAAGAATCGATAGTGAATATCTATCCCAAATCCTTGCCACCATAACGACACGTTGGGATTTAAAGGTGAAAATTAAAATGTAGTTGGTTAGATTCACTACTCTAACTAACAAACATAAAAATCATACTTTAACTAACAAACATAAAAATGCAAGATCTTCAACGGGTCTATATGGCCAGGCTCCACCAAAGGAGGAAAAGGAAATTGGAATATAAAGATACTTCTATTTCTATTGAAATGGAAATGGGGAAAAGGAAAAATCGAACAAAATACGTAAAATTCACCTGAGATAAAATAATTAATTCGCCTTGAGATGCATATAATATCTTCTGCTTCAATACATCAACAATCTTGAGGTAAATCACTTCATTTCAGCCTATATAGAATCATTATTTAATTTTTTTCCTTAATTTATGGATAAACAAAGTCACGAGCAGCAAAAAGAAGAGTTTCGAAATGGTAAAGTTATAACTAATAATTAATCATTCTTTCTACTTAGATGAGATTAGTAAGAAAGAAAAAACCTCATTAATTCCCACTTAAACAAAACCTAAATGAATATATTTAAGAGTGTCGAATAGGCTGTGCATGGTGGTGGTGAGAGCTGGGCACGAACGTGGTTGAAGGTTTTCGATGGTAGTGGTGAGCACAACGTGAAAGAAATGAGGGTTTTGACGGTAATGAAGATTCGAACGTGAAAGAGATGAGGGTTTTGACTTAATGGTGAAGAGCAGACCGTGAAAGAGACGAAGGTGGTGGCGAAGGCTGAGCATGACAGGCACGGGCTGGACAGGAGAAACACGACGGTGGTGGTGGCAGTGGCGACGACAGTTGTTTGGAGAAGAGAGGGAAGACTAGTGTGAGATTAAGAAGTGAAGAAGAAAACGCGTGAAGGACTGATTTTGAGAAAGGTAAAGTAAGAGAGATTTTTTTATTTTTTATAAAATTAAAAATAAATTAAAAATAATAATAAATGATGGTGGAATTTTAATGTCGGTTTTAAACTAACATTAAACCTTTCTCATTAATGTCAGTTTAAAACGGCCGACATCAAACATCCACATTTTAAAAAACGATATGCATTAATGCTCATTTCTTATTTTTTTCTACCTGACATTAAAGGCCAAAATTCTTCTAGCGATATCTTATAGTTTTGTTTGAAAAAATCATTTCATGCTTCTAAAACCTTTTATAGGAATTTTTGTACCTTAGACTTGGACAAACTACAATTATTGTAGGAATACTCGTTATGCAAATTATTGATACATAAAATTTGGAACTACCTTTGTAAATCATTTACTTGATAATTATAACTCACATTAATATTGTTCGAACTCTTTCTAAAATTATCAAAGCTTGTTGACAAAGTTCTTCTCCGAAACTCTCAAGCAAGTTAGTGTTATTACATATTATTTAATGATAGCATTGAAAATGTGTAATTCTTTCATTTGTTCAGAAGATTATTATATTTAGACTTTTATAACAAGTTTAGATAGTATATTGGATATTGTTTTTTTAATTAATAAAATTCTTTTACATATATTTTCTATAACATCGCTAAATCATAATTTTTTCTTAAATCATATCGTCAAATTTATAATAGCCTAAAAATATTGATTTTACTCGACGCTTATGCATGTTGCAAAAAAGTATTTGTGACAGTCACAAATTAGCATTTGGAGCAATATTTGTTACTAACATTTAATGTACGATGTTACTCTAAATTGTAACGATACCAAATTGTAATCAATATAATAATATGGTAAAAAAAAGTGTTACAGTTTTAGGCATCCACATATACGTTTAGATAATAAAAAATAAAATCTCAGAAATAACGAAGAAAATTGATTATAATAAAATTCTCTTTTAAAACAAAACAAATATCAAATTCAGAATCTCCAACAAACTCAATTCCACAAATATATTGTAGTTTCATTTAAGCGATAAAAGCCGCAATCATTAATCCAGCTGCAATAGACCCACCAATGGCGAATCTGTTTGCACCGGCGCCGTTACCCTCCTTCGACGGTGCCGGAGCTACGGATGGCGTCGGTGGCTCCATCTGTCCATTCGGTGACGGAGGACTACTCACTGGAGCTTTAGAAGATTTCGGTGCCTTTGCTGGCGCCGGACTAATTTTCGACGGAGCTGGAGCCGGTGGTTTTGTTTTCGCCGGCGACGGGGCATGACTTGGACTCTTCACTGCCGGCGGTGGAGCGGTCGGCGACAATGTAGGTGGGTTAGCCATGGGCGGCGAAGTGGGTGCATAGGATGGTGGAACGGGGCTGAGCTCCGGTGGGGTGACCGGGGGAGATATTGTAGGCGAAGGTGGAGACGTTGTCGTCATTGGCGGTTCCGCAGTCGGTGGAGAGGACGGCGGTTCGTTAGTGGGTGTCCATTTCCACGTTGGTGATTCGGCGCTCGGTGCTGGAGAGGGTGCTGGGGAGTTGGCAGCGGTGGAGATAAGCAGGAAGGCTAGCGTGAGAAGATTGAGAAGGGTGGAGGAAGCCATTTTTGAGAGATGATAAGTAAGCTGTGTGAAGAAAGGATGAGGAAAATAAGAGAATATATAGAGAGGAGATTGAACTTAATTAATTTCATGAAAAAATAATAATTTGATTTCTTAATTTGTTAAATTAGACTATTGTGAAAGGAAATAAATAAATAAAAAAGAATGAGAGTTTGTGGACTTCGACTACTTCTAGTTTGTGCAATGCCATGATGCCACTAACCATACCAACCTGTCTTTATAATTAAAGAGAAAAATACAAATCAATTAATTTACTTAATTAAAAACAAAGTATTCCTGTATGTTTTTAATTAATGGTCACATCTTTTATTCAAAACATAGTTTATAAAAGAGTATGGTATATTATGTTTTTTTTTTTTTTTCGTTGATTAAAGTTTATAAAAGGTAAAAAACCATAACAAAGCATCAAAATATTTACCATCATTTTAAAATTGTAAAATAAATTAAAATATTTATAAATTATAGCAAAATTTTTAGATTCTATCAAATATTTTGGTAGAAGATCTAAATGATTTGGTGTACACGATAGTTTAGATTTTATTGTTTAAATTTTAGTAGCAAATTCTAAAAGATCTTTTTTAGATCTTTGGTTCACGATCGTTTAAATTTACCTACCCAATATCCAATGATTTTTTTCCACAATCTTTTATATTTGGCACACACTCTTGAACAACCAAATAACAGTTTGAAATTTTTTTAAAAAAAGTATCAAAGAACCAAATAAAAATTTGAAAAAAAAAATCAAAATTGCAAAAGAAGAGAAAAAAAAACGATAGAAAGAAAAAGAAAAATTGAAAAGAAAGAAATGGAAAAAAAGGACAAAAATAAAATATTTAAAAGGGACTGTAAGTCATATTGTCTAAATTGCTATAGGATATTACATGAAGAGTCCAAATTACTAATAAATTTCACAAAAATCCTAAATGGGCCACTATATTACATAAATGTAGTGCCCAAATTACATCTTTGCCCATTTTTATTATTTAATTGATTTATAATTTATAACAAAAATCTAAATGGAATAAATCGTGGGTTTTACGGTTTTAGAAAGAAGTGGAAAAGGTTACTTTCCTTATACCAAAACCGTTGTATACTACCTCCATTATACTCGTAGAAGATAACGTGGGTATTGAGAAATTTGAGAGCTTTCGGCGGTGAAGAAGAAGACATTCGACGACCGGCAACTTCATAACTTTTCCGATAAAATCTGGGTATAAATTTCAAAGTTAGTATTGTATATATTCAATACATATGAAACATTAGGTATATTAGGTATATTGAAGATATTCGATTAAATAGGAAAACAAATGAAACTATACTTTTGCATGTGATAGATTCTAGGGTTTATTGAGGTTTCGGGCATGAAGAAGATGATTTTCGAGGGCTGTTACATTTTGATCTTTTCCTATAGAAACTGGGTAGAAACATTAGGTATATTGGGTTTATTTTAGATGTTCGATTAAATTGACAAGCAATCGAAAATTTACTTTTGATTGTGACAGATTCTAGTGTTTATTGAGAATCAAAGTTTTTTTAAAAAAACTATTGCATTGTGAATTTTAAGGCATAAAGAAAATGTACTATGAGTTTCTTTAACTTACATTGTGATTTAAATATGTAACAAAAAACTTACTCTAGGTTGATTGACAATGCAATGTGGTTTACATATGTTAAATGTTGGTTAACTTTGTAAAATTTTATTTAATGGAAGTGCGGAAAATGGTAAGACAAAGTGGAAGATGTTGGATCAGTATGGCAACCCTAGAGGGGGGTGAATAGGGTTTAATTAAAGTTTTTAACAAATAAAAAGTAAATTCAACTAATTATATATATTTTTTTAAATTAAATGAAGAACTTTGTAAAATTTGTTCAATAACAAGATTGATAAAAAGATATGAATGGAAGTATGCAATCAAACTCAACCAATAAGAATATGTAACTAAAATTAAATTAAAAAATAATTAGAAAAGAGTTAGAGAAGAAGACACCGTAATTTTATAATGGTTCGGTTAAACTCAACCTACATCCACTTTCCCAAGCACCTCTTGGGATTTTGATTGAAAATCTTCTTTTGACTCTTTCCACGGATTTGAGCCGAACTGATTCTTGCTCCTTTTTCGGGTTCAAAAGCAAACCCGATCCTTTCCACGGGTTAGGATCCAACCGTTACAATATGTTGAAGTTTTAAATCACACAAAAGAAAACTCTCTAAAAGAGTGAATATACAATTTGAAGCTCACAAATTTAATCTCCACAATATAATAAGAATTCTCACAAGAATAAGATGAAAAGAATAAAAATTGGAAGCTTTAGAAAAAATAACAATGTTGGCTTTTCACTTTTTGAGAATTGTAAAGTTTTAATAATCTTATCTTTTAAAATTTGGGAAAAGCGAAGTATTTAAAAAGATAAGAAAGATAAATTCAAAATCATTTTGGGTCATTAGATGTAAGTAAAAGAAAAATAAATGGTTGAGATTTAAACTCAAATAGCCGTTAGACACAATACAAATAATAATATAATAATTTGTCTTTTCAAAAGTCTTTGTTTAAAAACCAATAAAGCAACTTCACAATCTTTTTTAAAAAAAACTAGCCGTTAGACACAAGGAAAAATAATAATATTAAAGTTATTTTCTTTTTAAATTCATTTTCTTTATAAAAGCCAATAAAACATAACCAAAAGCCACATTTGTTACTCCTCCATTGCTCCAAGTGGCTTTCACTAATTGGTTCAAATTGAATGCTTGGCCGCCACGTTACAATCTCGGGTATTTTTTCGTTAAACTTCTTTTAACAATATTTTCTTCGTTTGAACTTCGATTTGGGTGATTCAAGAGGCGTTAGAATCATCTTTCCAAGCTCTACGTTATGGACTATTCAAATTAATAAAATTGTCAATAAAAAAAATAAGATTTGTTATCATCAAAACATAAATAAATTAATTAATTAAAATAAATTAATTTGAGATTAAGGGCCAAAAAGCCAACAATCTCTCCCGTTTTGATGATGACAAATCATTGAAGAAAAAAAACTTGAAACACACATGATCAACAAGTAATTCTATTATCAAGATGTATAACCATAAAGCTCATGTATATATTTCACCACAAAGATCATACTTGAAAACAATTGAAAAGAGAAACTTTCTCCCCCTTAATTAATTATCCTTCTAAAAATATGCATTATTCAATAGAAACAATTATACAACAAATTCATAATAACATATTTTTCTTATACTTCTCCCCCTTTGGAATCATCAAAAACAATAACAAGGAAGTAAGCACTCCAAAAAGAATATGAACACATACAAAATGTCTAATTCTCCCCCTATCAATATGCATTCGGTAACAATATCAAGTAAGATGTAAAATCAAGATGCATCACAACGAATAATTCCAAGCTCAAGCCTATTTTTACAAAAACTTTCTTCATTCAAAGGCTTGGTAAATATATCCTCTAATTGATTATTAGAGCTCACAAACTCAAGACTAATATGACCATTTTGTACATGCTCTCTAATAAAGTGATGGCTAATATCTATATGCTTAGTTCTAGAGTGATGAATAGGATTCTTAGTCAATTTTATGGCACTAGTATTATCACAAAATATAGGCACATTATCAAATTTTAATCCAAAATCACAAAGAGTTTGTTTCATCCAAAGAATTTGTGCACAACAACTAGCAACTGCAATATATTCCGCTTCGGTAGTGGATAAAGCAACCAAATTTTTCTTTTTACTAAACCAAGATACTAAGGAACTACCAAGAAATTGGCAAGTCCCACTAGTACTTTTACGGTCAAGTAAACTACCAGCAAAATCTGCATCGGAATATCCTACCAAATTAAACTCAACATTTCTAGGATACCATAATCCAACATCAATAGTTCCAAGCAAATATTTAGGTATCCTTTTAACAGCATGCAAATGTGATTCTTTAGGACAAGATTGAAATCTAACACAAAGACATACACTAAACATGATATCGGGTCTACTAGCGGTCAAATAAAGTAAAGATCCGATCATACCTTGATAAGTCTTTATATCCACACACTTACCTTTTTCATCTTTGTCAAGCTTAGTGGTAGTGCTCATAGGAGTTTTTGCAACTTTACCTTCATTTAATTTGAATTTCTTGAGTGAATCCCTTGTGTATTTTTCTTGACTTATGAAGATGCCATCCTTGAGTTGTTTGATTTGAAGACCAAGGAAGAAACTAAGTTCTCCCATCATACTCATCTCAAACTCATTATGCATACACTTGGAAAATTCTTCACACAAAGATGAATTAGTAGAACCAAATATAATATCATCCACATAAATTTGCACAATAAGCATGTCATTATTTTTAACTCTAATAAAGAGAGTATTATCAATTTTTCCCATCTTAAAGTCATTCTCAAGTAAAAATTTGCTAAGTCTATCATACCAAGCTCCTGGAGCTTGTTTTAAGCCATAAAGAGCCTTTTTCAACTTATAAACATGATTAGGTAAATCAAAACTTTCAAAGCCCGGAGGTTGTTCTACGTAAACTTCCTCCATAATATAACCGTTTAAAAAAGCTCTTTTTACATCCATTTGATACAATATGAAATTTTTATAAGAAGCAAAAGCAAGCAACATTCTAATAGCTTCTAATCTAGCAACCAGTGCAAAAGTCTCTTCATAATCTATACCTTCTTCTTGACAATAACCTTGAGATACAAGTTTATCTTTATTTCTAATGATATTTCCATTTTCATCCATCTTATTTCTAAAAACCCATTTAGTTCCAATTATAGATGCATTAGAAGGCCTAGGGACTAATTCCCAAACTTTGTTCCTTTCAAATTGATTTAACACTTCTTGCATAGCTAAAATCCAAAACTCATCACATTCAGCATCTTTAAAACTTCTAGGTTCTGTAACGTCCCAAAAAAAAAAAAAATAATAATAATAATAATTATTATTATTATTAATTATTAAATATTAGTATTTTATTATTATTATATTATTTTTATTTTTATTATTATTATTATTAATAATAATAATAATAAAACAAAAAAAAAACCCTCTCTCTCTTCCCTTCTTCTTCCCCGCGTGCAGGCCCCCCCCCCTCCATTTTTTCTTCTCTTCTTCTTCTCCCTTTGCCCTAGCCCCGACCACCATCGCCTCCCTGCCCAGCCTCACCGCCGTGCAGCCCAGCCTCACCGTCGCCCAGCCGCACCTTCCCTCCATTTGCAGCCGTCGCTACGAAGCCGTCGAGACGCAGCCGTCCGCGCCGGAAACCAGCCGAAACCCCCTCCCCTTCTCAGATCTGTTCCGCGCCGCATCACCGTCCGACGAACCCAGCCGCAGGCCGTCTGCCTTCGTCTGCGCCGCGCCTCTGTTCGCGAATCCCCACCACACGCAGCCGCAAAACCCAGTCGCTCCTCTTCTTCCGCCCGACAGACGAAGCTGCCGTCCAGCCCAGCCGCACGCCGACGCCCAGACCTGCACGTCCCGCCGTCGCACCGTTCCCCAGCCGCAAGCCGACGCCCAGATCTGCACGTTCTGCCGTCTGCACGCCGTCGTTCCTCCGTCCGCCGCCGCCTGCCTCCATCTCAAATCTGTCCGCGAGTCTCTCGCCTTCCAACCGCTCGTGTTTTCCCGTTTTAGCCGCTGCCTCTACGTTGTTGTAAGTTCGTTGAGTAAGGATAAATTGTGGGCTTCATATTGTTTTTGTAATGTCGATTGATTTGTTAAATTGACATCCTTGAAGTAGTGTTGAAGCGAGTACACCGGTGAATTTCCAATAGATTGGGATTAAATGCTGAAATTTGTTAACTTACTTTTGAAGGTGTTGAAGGTAACGCTTGATTTCCTTGGGTTCACGACAACATTTGTCTTTATTTGGAGCTCGATTCGCGAACCTTTGGGTTGTTGTCAAACGTGGATTCAGTCAAGGGGTTGGAATAACGCTAAGGTAAGGGACTTTCTACTGGACTCAATAAATATTATTTGGATGTGTTGGCTGCATAAATCGTACCGTTGTACTGAGTAGGGATAAAATTTTGATGTGTATGTTTGAATGTGGACTTGTGGTTGAATGCATGCTATGACTGTCTGGTTATGTATATGTACAAATATAAGGATGTGGGCATGTCGGAATCTCGTAGACTTTACTTAGATAAAGTGTGGCTGAAAGGGATAAATTGTTGCGTAAACCAAATGAAGGATATATAACTATGGTAGTGTTGTTACGAATGGAAGGGATATCATGGTTGCGCCGTTGTAGGCTAAGGTGAATGTTATGGTTATTTATGTTGATGACTGATGTATGGATATGTTGATGACTGAGGTATGGATATGTTTTGATTGTCTCTGGGTGAAATTAGGATGATATGGTTGTTGAGGTTAAATTGGAAGTTTATGTGATAAGAAAATTTGACTGTATTGAGCATGACTGTTAAGATGTTTAGAAGGGACTGAGGGGATAAATTATTAGTTTCCTAGTGGATAGCTACCCTGCGGGTGTCCTTCGAGATTATCCCCTTTATTTGCATCCTTCGGGAGCACTAGACTGATATATGCATCCTTCGGGAGCACTAGACTGATATGTGCATCCTTCGGGAGCACTAGACTGATATGTGCATCCTACGGGATCACAAGACTGTGACTGTGCAGGGTACACCATAGGATGCTAATAATTTATTTTTCCCCGAACGGGACCAGTAGTGGTTCCCTTACTGAGTATATTAATACTCACCCTTTTTATGTTTAACTTTTCAGGCAAAGGTAACACAAGAGGCAGACCGACGAGGGACAAGAAGGACTCGTGAATTTGCCATAGGGGTCTGTCTTTAAACTACTTCCGCTGACGGTTTAAAAAATATTTTGATTTAACTAAGTCTAAAATAGTTAAATTTTTGTAAACAGCACATTGTAAATTTTGTATTTTGGAAATAGGGCCCGATTAAATTTTCCTTCGTTTTCTTACGGTTTCAACTCAAAATTTTTTATGTCTTTTGTCGACAAACGGTGTTAGGTCAAATTGACGACTTAGACGGTCAGTCTGAAAAGTTTAGGTCTTTACAGTTGGTATCAGAGCCTAAGTTTTAGGTTCTGTAGACTGACTTATGATTTAAGTCCATGTTTTTATGTCCCTATGGCTAGCACGATCCTTCGTCACTCGTCAGGTACGCTTTCATGATTTATAGGTATGATTTTATGAAAATAACCTTGCCTAAGTTAAACTAGACTGTCTGAGGTGCTTTGATGTTTAAGACTAAAAGGAAAATTTTGGTGGATGTTAGGAAACCATGGATTGGAAGCCACTTCGCCGCGAGTTTTTCCTTACCTTCCAGCCGTGGATTGGAAGCCGACCCATGCCCAAATCTATTGAACAATGTCTTTTGCTCTAGTCTTGTGTGTTGCTGCCTCTACGTTGTTGTAAATTCATTTGGTAAGGATGAAATTGATGGGTTTTAAGGTTCTACATTGAAATTTCATTGAGATATGATGTTTGTTTAATTGGTCGATTTAGTGTTTATGCTTGAAGGCGACATTGGTGATTTGGAGTTAGGATTCTTGAGTTTCACAGCAAGTTTCATTGGAAGTTTATGCTTCATTCGACTTGGGTTTGCTTCATTGAATTCAGTTCGGTCAAGAAGTTTAGGTAACCTCAAGGTAAGGGACTTTCTACTGGACTCAATAACAAAATTAAGATGTATTGACTATATGGACCGTAATGTTATATCTGGACTGAGTAGGGATGACTGTTATGATGTACGTTTGGGTGTGGACCGAATGTTTAATGTATACTGTGTTTTCCTGTGAGAAATTTATATATTTATGTATGGATTGATGTGGACTTGTGGTTGAGTGTATGTTGTGACCGTTTGGCTATGTATATGTACAAACATAAGGATGTGGAAATGACTGAATCTCGTAGATGTTGCTTATATAAAGTGTGGATTTTAACTGACAGATTGTTGTGTTGACTGAATGTATGATATACTGTTATGATTGTGTGCTTGTGAACGGAGGAGACGTCATGGTTGTGCCCTTGTAGACTAAGGAGGATGTTATGATTATTTAGTTTGTTGACTGATGTATTGATATGTTCTTGACTGTCCTTGGGTTAAATTAGAATAAGATGGTTGTTTGAGGTTAAATGAAGAGTTTATGTGATGAGGACATTTAACTGGGTTGTAAATGACTGTTAAGATTTATAGAATGGATTGAGGGGGAAAATTATTAGTTTCCTAGTGGGTAGTTACCTTGCAGGTGTCCTACGGGATCACCACCTTTTTGTGCATCCTTCGGGAGCACTAAACTGATATGTGCATCCTTCGGGAGCACTAGACTGATGTGTGTTTCTGCAGAACACTAGACTGATTTATGCGTCCCTCGGGCGTTAGACTGATTATGTGTATCCTACGGGATCACAAGACTGTGACTGTGCAGGGTACTCCATAGGAAGTTAATAATTTATTTTTTCCCTAACGGGACCAGTAGTGGGTCTCTTACTGGGTATGTTAATACTTACCCTTTTATGTTTAACTTTTCAGGCAAAGGTAACTCGAGGGGCGGACCGACGAGGGACAAGAAGGAGCCGTGATTGCCATAGAGGACTGTCTTTAAAACTGCTTCCGCTGATGGTTTAAAAATATTATTGTTTGAACTGAGTTTACAAATAGTTATTTTTGTAAACAGTATTTTCGAATTTTATATTTTGAAATAGGGCCCGAATAAAGTTTTCCTCGATTTTTTATGGTTTAAACTAAAGTTTACTATGTCTTTTGTCAAACAAATTGTTTTGTACTAAAGTAATGACTTCGACTTAGATTTGAAAAGTTGGGTCCTTACACTTAGTTTGCTTACCCATTTGACAAGCATCACAAACTTTGTCCTTTTCAAATTTAAAACTAGGAAGACCTCTAACCAAACAATTTTTAGAAATATTTGAAATTAAGTGCATACTAGCATGTCCTAGTCTTCTATGCCATAACCAAGAATCATCATGCAAAACCGAAAGACATTTATCAACAATAGGATAATCATTCAAATCAAGAGTGTACACATTTTCATCCCTATTTCCAACAAACAAAACTTTTCTATCACTAACATTTTCAATTATGCAATTTTTTTTAATCAAATATTACTTTAAATCCTTTATCACACAATTGACTAATACTAAGTAAATCATGCTTTAAACCATCAACCAAATGAACATTTTCAATCAAAGTAGATGAATCATTTCCTATATTACCCTTACCAATTATTTTATCTTTCTTGTTGTCACCAAAGGTTACCATGCCTCCATTTTTTTTGGAGAAAGAGATAAGCTTGGATCGGTCTCCCGTCATGTGTTTTGAGCAACCACTATCCAAGTACCATTTGTTTTTCTTGGAGGCTTTCAAACAAACCTAAAAACAACTAAGTTCAAGTTTGATCCTTTGGTACCCATACTTGTTTGGGTCCTAGAATGTTAGCATTTACATATTTAGGGATCCATTTCATTTTTTCATAGACATTACAAGCATTAGATCTAGATAGGTAACAAGAATAAGCTTTATGTCCATACTTGCCACAAGAAAAACAAACAACATTATGCAAAGATTTATTTTTCACAACAAATTTATGTACTCTACTTTTCTTGGAGAAATTCTTTCTTGGAGCATTGTAAAACTTTGCTCTTTGTGAAAAATTTCTTCTTGAAGAAGTATTTTGAGCATACTTCAATTTAAAGCATTTAGGTCTAATGTGACCTTCAACACCACAATTATGACATATGGGTACAAAACTAGATTTAACATGATTAGACACATCATTAGGCATGTTAAGCTTAGGCACAATAGAAGATGCTTTAACAAATGTAGTTTTAGAACTTGAAGGAGTAGATGATTCATCAATATAGCCTAAACATCTCTTATCACCATAAGATTTTCCTACTTCAATAATTTTGTCCAATCTTTGAGCACCTATTGTCAACTTTTTAATGGTTTCTTTAGCTTTATCAAGTTCTTGTAAAACATTTAGTTCATTTTCTTTAAGCACTTTAATCAAGTTATCTTTTTCACAACTTTCATGCTCAAGAAATCTAACTTTATCAAACAAAGCATTTTTCTCAATACAAACATGCTTATCACTAGAGACATTCAATTCTTCAATTTGCTCAACATTTTCATTCTCTTTAAAGCAAGCAATTGTATCAAGTAAAGACTTATTTTCACTAATTAAAACATTGTATTTCTTCTTAAGCACAACATACTTAGAACTAAGTTTTTCTAGGTCATTTTGCATGCTTTCAAAATTTTCAAATAATTCATCAATAGAAGGAGGTTCTAGAGTTACCTTATCATCATGTTCATCTTCTTTGTCATTATGAGCCATGAGACCAAGATTTGCCATTTCTTCAACTTCACTTTCACTTTCGCTACTATCATCCCAAGTAGCCTTCATTGCCTTCTTCTTGGATTTCTTAGATGATTTGAGGAGAGGACAATCCATTCTTATATGACCCGATCTTTTGCATTCATAACAAATCACCTCATCCTTTTTGCTTTTCTCACCTTTTGACTCTTTTTGGGTTGATAGGTGTTTCTTGAAATATTTCTTCCTTTTTATGAAATTTTTGTACTTACGTGAGAAATAAGCAATGTCATCTTCATCAAGGCCATCCTCATCTTCGGGATCAACTTTCAAAGAGATGGTCTTTAATGCAATGCTCTTCTTCTTTTTGGACTCATCCTCCAAGTGCTCCTTCATAATGATCTCATGAGTCATGAGTGAGCCAATAAGCTTCTCTAGTGGAAGTTTGGTGAGATCCTTTGCTTCTTGAATTGCCGTTACCTTAGCTTCCCAAGTCTTAGGTAGAGACCTTAGAATTTTTCTAACATTTTTGGAAGTTGTATAAACTTTACCAAGACCCTTCAAAGCATTTATGATGTTAGTAAATCTAGTAAACATATCGGTGATAGTCTCATTAGCATCCAACTTAAACAATTCATAATTATGAACAAGCATGCTAATTTTAGACTCTTTAACTTGATTTGTTCCTTCATGAGTAATTTCAAGAGTATTCTAAATTTCTTGTGTAACGCCAAAA
>CM046889.1:10413289-10474701 GCA_025688845.1 Cucumis hystrix
AGCACTAGACTGTGACTGTGCAGGGTACACCATAGGATACTAATAATTTATTTTTCCCCGAACGGGACAAGTAGTGGGTCCCTTACTGAGTATATTAATACTCATCCTTTTTTTTGTTTAACTTTTCAGGCAAAGGTAACACGAGGGGCAGACCGACGAGGGACAAGAAGGACTCGTGAATTTGCCATAGGGGACTGTCTTTAAACTGCTTCCGCTGACGGTTTGAAAAATATTTTGATTTAACTAAGTCTACAATAGTTAAATTTTTTGTAAACAGCACATTGTAAATTTTGTATTTTGGAAATAGGGCCCGATTAAATTTTCCTTCGTTTTCGTACGGTTTCAACTGAAAATTTTTATGTCTTTTGTCGACAAACGATTTTGGGTCAAATTGACGACTGAGACGGTCAGTCCGAAAAGTCCGGGTCGTCACATCTTGAGCGGAAGAACACATGGATATTCTATTAAATTCATCTTTACTCAAGGCACAATACAAACAATTAATAGCCTTAGTATTAAAAGAACACTTTTTCATTTCATTTTCATCATACTCTTCTTCTAATTTAGGCTTATCAACATTATCAACCTTTTTCATGGGTACATAAGGACCTTTAGCAACAATTAACCACAAATTATAGTCAATAAATTGCAAATAAATTGTCATTCTAGCTTTCCAATATGCATAATTTGAACCATCAAAATAAGGAGGTCTAGAAGTAGATTGACCTTCAACAATCCCATTTGCCAATAGGTTTGCCATGATGCTCTAACAATAAAGTTTATCAAGAAATTAAAATTTCAAGATGAGCAACCTTGCTCTGATACCAATTGTTGGATCGGTATGGCAACCCTAGAGGCGGGTGAATAGAGTTTAATTAAAGTTTTTAACAAATAAAAAGTAAATTCAACTAATTATATATTTTTTTAAAAAAATTAAATAAAGAACTTTGTAAAATTTGTTAAATAACAAGATTGATAAAAAGATATGAATGGAAGTATGCAATCAAACTCAACCAATAAGAATATGTAACAAAAATTAAATTAAAAAATAATTAGAAAAGAGTTAGCGAAGAAGACACTATAATTTTATAGTGGTTCGGTTAAACTCAACCTACGTCCACTTTCCCAAGCACCTCTTAGGATTTTGATTGAAAATCTTCTTTTGACTTTTTCCATGGATTTGAGCCGAACCGATTCTTGCTCCTTTTTTGGGTTCAAGAGCAAACCCGATCCTTTCCACGGGTTAGGATCCAACCGTTACAATATGTTGAAGTTTTAAATCACACAAAAGAAAACTCTCTAAAAGAGTGAATATACAATTTGAAGCTCAAAAATTTAATCTTCACAATACAATAAGAATTCTCACAAGAATAAGATGAAAAGAATAAAAATTGGAAGCTTTAGAGAGAATAACAATGTTGGCTTTTCACTTTTTGAGAATTGTAAAGTTTTAATAATCTTATCTTTTAAAATTTGGGAAAAGCGAAGTATTTAAAAAGAGAGGAAAGATAAATTCAAAATCATTTTGGGTCATTAGATGTAAGTGAAAGAAAAATGAATGGTTGAGATTTAAACTCAAATAGCCGTTAGACACAATACAAATAATAATATAATAATTTGTCTTTTCAAAAGTCTTTGTTTAAAAACCAATAAAGCAACTTCACAATCTTTTAAAAAAAAACTAGCCGTTAGACACAAGAAAAAATAATAATATTAAAGTTATTTTCTTTTTAAACTCATTTTCTTTATAAAAGCCAATAAAACATAACCAAAAGCCACATTTGTTACTCCTCCATTGCTCCAAGTGGCTTTCTCTAATTGGTTCAAATTGAATGTTTGGCCGCCACATCAACATCTCGGGTATTTTTCCGTTAAGCTTCTTTTAGCAATATTTTCTTCGTTTGAACTTCGATTTGGGTGATTCAAGAGGCGTTAGAATCATCTTTCCAAGCTCTACGTTATGAACTATTCAAATTAATAAAATTGTCAAAAAAAAAAATCAGATTTTTTATCATCAAACATAAATAAATTAGTTATATAAAATAAATTAATTTGAGATTAAAGGCAAAAAAGCCAACAAAAGATGTCTTGGGTCCAGGGGTAAGAAAATTAGATCAAACGAATATAATCCAATCATTATCGATGATGCTGAGGTATATTTAATATTAACTGTTATAAGATGTTACCGTATTGATGTTTCATATGTATATTAATTGTTCCATAGGTATATATATATTAATTATATTGTATTCGTGTATATCATAGGATGAAAAGATAACGAGTTCTCAAGACTTATGAAGATAACCAAATGGAATACAAACCTATACAAACAGTGTTCCCATGTGAGGATGAATATGATATAACAGGACCAAATGACACTCAAATAGTTCTCTATGATGAGAACTTAACTATAAAAAGAAACATAGTGCTAGAAACTCTTGGTCAGAAAATGGATGCACAAGCAAGAGAGGTCAGTTAATCTGTATATATATAAACATTGTTCACTACTACAAAATCTACTTTACTTGACACTAGGTACTTTTACATACTTGACCATTTTAAAGGAAAAATGTAAAGTATAGTTTCAAAAACGCGAAGTTTTCACGAAATTTTTCAAACTATTTTAAATTAGCTTTTACTTGATGTTTTTTTTGCATCAAGTATAAGGGAGATTTTACTTGACGTTTTATTCGCATCAAGTATAAGGGAGATTTTACTTGACGTTTTATTCGCATCAAGTATAAGGGAGATTTTACTTGACGTTTTATTTGTATCAAGTATAGAGAACTTTTACTTGACTTGAGTAAAACGTCAAGAATAGTTTAAAGAAAGCAAAATTTTCACAATTTTTTTAATTATTTTACGTTAGCTTTTACTTGACATTTTTTCAACGTCAAGTAGAGTCCAAATTTTGCTTGACATTTTTTTAATGTCAAGTATAGTAAACATTTTTATTTTGATAAGTATAAAAATATAAAAATACATTTTATTTTCCTCCTTTAATTAAATAAAATTATTAAAATAAAATTATTAAAATAAACTTATTAAAATAATTATTTTAATAAAATAAACAAACATTTTCCTCCCTCCTCTTCTCTTTTTATTTCCCCTTTTTCTCTCCAAACCCTCCCCACAATTTTCTCTCCATCTCCACCTTCACCTCCACCTCCACCGGTGGCCAACTCACAACTCTCCATCTCTCCACCGGTTGTCGTCCTACAGCCACCCACAACCCATAACCCACATTCTCCGATGACCCGCCGCTGCTCGCACGACCTATGACAGCCCGCCGCTCCCATGACCCATGGCAGTCTGCCATTTCAGTGTGTAGAAGTAAAATCAACCCACTTTGTTGTTTGCATCCTTTTAGTCCATAATGTTGGGAGTTGCATGTCACAACTTTTCAATAATAGCAATAGTGGATTTGACATGACCAATTCAGCATAGTGTTAGGAAAGAAATCACACAATTCAACACACTTTTTTACATAATGTTGGGAACCTACAACTTATATAATTTGTTGATTTTTTAACCTAAAAAGTTCAAACGAATTGACCTTAATGTGTTTCAGCATTTTTGTTAGCTTAAAGTGTTGTTATGTATGCGTTTTTTTTAGCTGAAATTATATTTTTTTAGTAGTTTGATGAATACCATGAGTTCATTTAGTCATCTTGCTACTAGATTCTTTCTTCGATTGTTCGTGCATGTTAATTTGATGAAGAGTAAATTGCTTCTTAATTTGAGCTTTAATTTCGATGTAAATGATCTTAATACTAGAACACTTAGGCCAGATTGAAATTTGTTTGTTGATAGGATAGACTATTTTGTATAAATTTTAATGTTTTGTTTGACTAGGAAGAGAAATTAATTTTTTTTATAAGAATGACATTTGATTATGAATGTCGTGTAGATTATTTTTATTATTATTGATATGTTGAAGTTGTTGTACATTCTCATGCAAATAAAGTCCTTATAGTATACACAATAATACAATAATGGTGTGTAGTAGTTAGCAAATAGGAGTTGAAGAAAAGGACATAGGAAGTCAATTTTTGTGTGTATGTATAAACGTAATGTATAATATAAATAATGTATGTTTGTATGCTTTGATTAAGACATTGATAAATAATGTCTGTTTGTATGCTTTCAAACATATTTATCCATTATAAATGTGTGATTTGATTCAATTCATAAATTTTATATAAAAACAACTTCAAATTATATTTTTATTTAAAAAAAAAAAAAGAATTATTTGAGAAATAAAGTTTCCACCATGTGTGTTTGATAGTAGAGTAAGCTTTTTAGGAAGAAGATGAACTTATTTGATGAATAGTTGTTATAAGGCCGGTCCTTGAAGGTGATTTCTCATTTAATGAAGTCAAATAAAACCAATTTTGCATCCATATTGTGGTTCCCTATTTCATAATCTATATCGAGCTAACCTATTTAGAGTTTATCCTCATTATATTGTACACCATCTTTTGAACTTTTTGTGATTCTTGGTCCAAAATAACTCATAACATATGGTATAAAATTTTTGTGGGTCTATTTGTTATATTTTGAGACATTTATCACATTGTTTAATTTTGTTATTCAACCCAAGAAAAATGAAAAAAGAAATTGATGTATGTATGTATATGTAATGTTTATAATTGAGAGAGGGTCCCTTCTTTCCAAAAGTCAAGAAATTTAATGATGGATTACTTTGCATGTTTACATTTTTTGTAGCTCCAAGATTAGAATATTATAAGCATGGATAAATCATGGATGTCAAAGAGTCGATTATCTAAAGAGTTTGAGTTGGGTGTAGAGAACTTCATCAAATTTGGACTTTCCAATACAAAAAATACTTGCACATATGTTTCATTTAGTGGTCACTGGTCATTAGTAGTCATTAATGCATATGATGATGTGGTGTACCATCTTGATTCGTTGAGACAAGCTCTCGAGAGGACATCAAATATATAACGAATATGTAAGCTAACTCTGTTTGTGTTTTTTTTTTTTTTTATCGCTAACAAAATTAGTTCATTTTGATTTATACTATACTTTGGAAAATGTAGAGCATTGACGATTTTTCAATCTCAAAAGAATTTAAAAAAAAAAACAGAAAAACAACATTTTGGAAAGCGGTAAAGGTAAATATATTTATAAATAGCTTACAATTTCATTTAGCACATAATATAATATACATTATTATTGGTTTTGTGTTGTAGTGTCCTCTACAAGTAGGCACTGTTGAATGTGAATATTATTGTATGAGATACATGCGCGAAATCATGAGTAAAGACACAAGTATTATTACTGATTCGGTATGTTTTTAAGTTTCGACCCGACTTTTTATGTTTTATAGATTGATACGAGAAGTTCGTACTCACAGCTTGAATTGGATGAACTACGAGCGGAGTGGGCTGAATTTTTAGCTCGGTACATATGATAAACACACCTAGATATGATTTTGTTAATTTTGTAAATAGCTAACATATGAGAATGCCCATAACTCTTTATGTGTAAATTTTTTGCTCATAGTCATTATGCTTACATACTTGAGGCAATAAGTAAGGGAATAGACTTTAGTTTTGGTATACCACGCATGTTAAGGTTATATAAGATAACTATTATTGTTGTTGATTTTGGAGTAGGCCACATATAGGAAATTTTAGTTGTCTATATTGGATTCAAATTATGTAATTGTTGATGGCATTGCTAAGATTAATGAATTAATTGATGGTTTACTTATTATACTAAATTATGTCTTTTTTTTTTTGTTGTGTAACTACTGGTTGGAGAGTTTATTGTATTGATGGATATGTTTTATTAACGAATATACGTAATGCAAGAAACAGGATATGAAAAATTTTATGAGGCCTTTAATGTTGTTTTTAAACCAACATCAAAGCAAAAATGACATTAAAGCCCTTAAATAACGCCAGCATAGATGTCGGCTGCCAACCGACACTAAAGGTCATTAATGTCGGTTTTAAACCGACATTAAAGACCAAATTTCTTCTAGTGTATCAATATTTTTTTTTTACTTTCAAAATTTTGTTTGAATTAGGGCCCAAATAAAAACTCTTTGATGTTGTTAAAATTTTATTTAAATTGTCAAGTCTTATGTTTACAGTATGAGCTTAGTGTCAAAGTATTAACTTCAGCTTAATTCAAAAAGTTTGGTCGTTACAGATTGTATCAGAGCGGAACCTCTCCTAATAAGATGTGGTTCATAGGCGAACCAAGCAGAAGCTGGTGAGCATGTAAAGCCTGAGATTAGGAGGGAGACATGAATGAACCGGTATCACATTTGAACAAGAGGGATCCTGAGGACATGAAAGTAATGTTAAGAAAGACTTAAAAGAATTAAAAGTTAATTTCTATACCAACAAGGTGTACCTTCCTTTTCGGTGACTCGATCATAGAAACTTCAAAGTTAAGCGTGCTTAGCTTGGAGTAATTCTATGTTGAGTGACCTCCTGAAAATTTTCCTAGGATGCATGTGAGTGAGGACAAAGCATGCTAAAAGCCTTTAACCTCGAGACGGAGGATTGTGCCACACTTGTTCTACCTTCCTTGACGTTCTTGGGAAATTTGGGTTGCTTTCAAAAAGTACAAGTAATGCTTGGGCGGGGATTCAACTGGTATGCCTCCCCTATAGTACATTTTGAACATTTTCAGCTCTGGTAGGCTTGCATATGAAAATGCCGAAACATCACACCCAAGCTTTATGACTTAAAATGAAATGCAATTACCTAAACTAGATATAGGACTTAAAGATAAAATAAACTGGGGGTATTCAAAACATATAACCATAGGTAAACACACCTTGGAAAAATATGACCGTACACACTCCCCCACCTAAACAGTTGACGTCCTCGTCAACTGGCAAAGCTGGAGTCCATCGATCTTCTGCTTCCACGCTTCACGATCTTTGGTACGTCTTCCACATGATTCCTCCACGAGGAGGCTCTTCCACTTCGCCATGAACTTGTGTATCCTCCCCTCGTGGATCTTCTACTTTTCCTCACTTCCTTAGCGAGGACTTCTCTTGCTTCTGCTTGTACCTCGTGTCCTCTCACAAGGTGGTGATCTTGGTGTCTTCATAACCGAGCCAGTTCAGGTCATCGCTTGACGATGACCTGGTCTCCCACACGAAAATCAAGGGGACGATGCTTCTTATCCACCCACTTTTCGACCGCTTTGAGGCTTCCTCTAGATCGGTCCGAACAGTGTCTGATCTCCACTTCCACTTCTTTGTAATGCTACGAGTCTGAGGACCCTTCTTCATATAAGGGAAACCAAAAAGACGCGACAATACATGTTGTCCACCACCAACACTCTCTGTTGGACTTCTGTCAGTTGACGAACTCTTCACATCTGTAACACAAAGTTGGGCTGCCTTCAACGACTGACCTCCATTCTTTTGCTCTAACTTACCGGCCCTAGTCAAACTCATGCCATTTTGAGCGACAGAGTTTTTCTGCACGGATTCTTTTGACGCATCCCACATTGGGTCATCAGCTTGACATGCCCGTGTACGAGCAGACATATGTTGACCCCATGATTGCTCCTCTTACCAAGGGCCTCAATTGCCCGATTACTCGCTTCTTTCTTATGTTCTGACCCAAAATCAAGTTTGAGCACGTCTCTCCGTCTCTTTGCTTGATTTGAAGTCATATTCGACTGAGTACCGAAATGGCTGGCAACATCTTTATTCATCCTTCTGACAAAAGTCGATCTATGGGAATCCTATCTCCCATCCCTTAGACTGTGTACTATGGCAAGCGTTTCTTCTTCAAACACCGTATAACTACTTTCTGTGGCACTCCACTTCTAACTCTTAAATGCGATAGGGTGTCCATTTTGCACTAGGACACCACTCAACGCATGATTAGACGCCTCAGCGTAAGCTCCAGTAGGTTGGGTCAAATTCACGGACCCAAGATTTGGCCCTCTCCTCGGGGCTTGCTTCAGGACACGACTGTCAACACCCAACCATCCTTTCTCTTCTTTCTGTAAAAAGTCTTGTGCTTCATATAGAGCTTTTGCAGGTCTAGTGAATACTGCACCCGACAATCTTCTTGACTGTCTCCAGAGTCCAGTTGACTCTGACTGCGCCATACGACAATCATTCTTCGTAGGCGATTCTAACATGGGCAAACTATCATGTTTCCCATCACAACACCTCTCCATGACACACCTTGTGTCTTCTCGAACACGACCCTCTCTCAGTTGCATGGCTGAGATCATTCTCAATCCTTTAGGTTGCCGAAGTGATAGAGATAAAGGGTTGCCCGTGACAGGTGCAATTTTTCAGATTGTTAACGGTTATAATTAATTACCATAAAAGATCATATTAGAAAAGATTTTGTTTTATACTTCATTAAGAAAATCATTTCTAATTTATTACCATAATAAAATTACACATTTATATAAGGAAGTTCATAATAAATTGGAAGTAGTGTGAATAAAGAAATAATTTAAATATAATTTCGAATATAATATATAATTAATAATGATTATAAGGTTAGTATTGTCCAAAATTAAACGAATTCCTAATTAAGAAAATAAATTTTAGTTTAGGACATTTGTGAAAATTCATAGTCAATTTAGGTTTTTTTGTCTAAATCTTTCTATTTAAAATATATAACCGATTTAATGGACTTTTTGATTTTGTTACCCATAACGTAAATATTTTAGTGCTTTTGTTATAATTATGAAAAGTTTCATTTATAAAATGTGTTTTATATATAGTCTTGGATAATTGAACTAGTTTATAAACTGGATTTGTTTTCTCTTATCAATATTTATATTTTAATTTTTTTTTATGAAAATACGTATTAAATATTAATAATGTGTATTAATTGAAATATAGTAGTTTTTAGTAATGTTTATTAAATTTGCTTTGGCTAAACCAACATTAATTCTACATTTTCTTCCATGAGCTTGACATCAACACGAGATTATCGAATCGAAATTAATTATCTTTATAATGTGATTGGAAAAGTTTAGTAATAATATGGATATAATATAAATATATAATACTTTATGTTGTTTAAAAGGTATAAACATATTTATTTATTAAGTTAAATATATATTTTAATATTTGTAATAATTTTTCATAAATATCCATCAACATTCATAGATTTAATTTAAATCATATTTGGAAACAAAGAGAATGGAAAGAAAACAAATTTATTATATATGATATGTTGAAAAGATGAGAAGCCTACCATAACTGGGAAGCGCATTGTCCGTTTAAGAGATGATACAGATACACTCTGGCATGGGTAAGTCGCCTTATGAATTAGTATATTAAATCTATTTTAATTACATGATTACCATTATACTTAACTTTATAAACTAAAGTAATTATAACTTCTTAGTTTGCCTATAACAATGGTTTTGGTCTACATTCTATTAAAAACCTATTCCCATTTATAATGTTAAGAAACTCTTTATTTATATTTATATATATATACACACACATCGAGAGTTCATTTTATAAGATTTATGTTTTTATTTTTTATTTTTGTTAAAAATAGATAAGTCTGATAACCATTTTTTTCTCGTTTTTAAAATTTAAGAAATAGTACTTTCTCCCAATTCTATTTTTATTTTATATCATTCTATTTTTCAATTATTTTAAAATCACTTCTTAACTAAGGGAGACACGCCTTCTTTCATTTTAAATTTCTTAACTTGTTTTATTTTTTTCTTTCAAAATTAATTTTTCATATTTATACGTTTAATATTTCTTTATTTATTTTTCTTCCTCCTTTAATTGTTGGTATTTGTATGTTTAAAATTCCCTAATTTATTTTTTCCTTTATTTATTAATCTTTCGTACATATGTTTAATAATTTTTTCTTCTTCTCTTAATTTTTCATTATGATATGTTTATTTAATTTTTAATTTTTAATTTTTAATATCTAGATTAACGTATTGTTTGATTTTAAAATTTTAAATTTAATTTTAAGATATATTTTCTCTTTATCTATATTTATTTTATAATTTATATTTATTAACTTTTTTTATATTTTATGTATAATTTAATTTTACATTTTAAATTGTTCAAATACTGAAATTTATATATTATTTTTATCTTTCAAATTTAAATTGTGAACATGTTTCTATATTTTCTTTGTTTTAAATTTCAAATTTCATATTTTACAATAGACATGTTTACATGTTATTTTAAACTTAAATTTTTACTTTGAGTATAATTGAAATTAGTTAGAGTTTTACATTATATAATTTTTTTAAGATAATTATTTAGGTTGTCTTTAATATTTTACAACCACGACATTTACATAATAATATAATTGAGTTGAATTTAAACCAACATCATTTAAAATAAATGAATTAAATAAAAAATAATATTTCAAATCAAATGTTAACAACATATAATAAAAACTATTGTATTATAGTTATTAATTTTTCAACGGAATTTGTGTATTTGGCCATGTTAATGTTTTAAAAGTATTTTTTTCATACATTTTAATGAATTCTATATACATTATTTATTTTTTTACATAATTAAATTATATTTAAACGGAAAAAAATAAGTAAAAATGTTAGAAAAATAACACATGAAACTAAAGCAAAAAATGATTATCAACCAAGTTTCTATTTGTGTTTCTATTTTTCAAAAACAGAAAATGAGAATAGTTATCTAATGTAATTCAACTTCTTGTTATCGAAAAAGAAAAAACAAGACACAAGAAATGAGAAGGTCATCAAAGGACCTGTAATGAACAAAGATTCAAATATTAAACATAAAATTAGACACAACTATAAAAATACATAAACTAGACTTATAAATATTAGACATGAACCATGATAATTTAGAAATGAAACTATAATTGAACAGATTTTTAAATATATACTATAAAGCATAAAATTAATTTGTGAACTAAGATGTTCTTTTCCTATTTACTTTTTCTTCTACCTCCTCTTCTTCTTTTTCTATCTCTTCTTCTTCTTCTTCTTCTTCTTCTACCTCTTCTTCTTCTTCTAGTTGTAGCAGCTGGATTATTGAACCCAACCAACACAACAATTATTTATAATTGTGTAATATCAAGCATGTTAGAGAGGGAGGGACAAAAATTGCTAATGCACCTAAAATGAAAGATTCAATATTTAGATTAAATTTCTATAAACACTTAAAAAAAACTACTTTTTTTAACACTTTGAATCATGTTGTCTGGGAGCTGTCCATGGAGAGTTATGAAAAGGTAAACTATATCCATCCAAACGAGAAAGCTAAGCATATGTCACCACACAATTGATTAAATTTGAATTTAAATGATAACTCATTTATTCTCTCCATCCTTCTGGAGTGGTGGTGACAGGCATTTCCCTTTTTCTTTGTGATTTTTCTCCCTAATACATTCACCTCTCATTTATATATATTTTTTAAATATTAATTTTTCTAATGACTTGACAATTTTTATTGAGTTAATTGTTGGGCTACCACAATCAGGTTTATTGTTACAAATTTCGTCATGTACTGACAAAATAATATGTCATCTTCACTTTGAGTTTTCTATAGTATGTTGTCTAGCTGAAGCCAAATTGTGTCCCTTTTGACGACTTTACCCAAACATCTATTTCCTATTTTCAATTTTATAAATGCAAGTCTTTGAATTTTCTTAGTTGGTTTTTTTTCTTCTTTCTTATCTTTAAAAGATTATCTTTCCAAAATCTACACAAACTTTACATCAATATTTTAAAATAAAAAGCTCAAAATTATTAACAAATACACACTATCCCTATCTTTTCCTTTTTCCCTCTTTCTGAAAATCTGGCTAAATTAAACTTTGCAAAAAGAAAAAAAGAAAAAGTCAAAATTATTGTATATTACTCCAAATTTCTAATATGTTCCATTCTAATTTGTAAATTAATAGAGGCGATATCAAATGTCTTCTTGAGTTCAAAAACTATAATACAAAATTATTCGTGATGGAATAAGAAGATAAATATTATTTCGAATTTTCTTGATCTAAAAGGGAAAAAAAATGTGAATATGCATAATTGTTATTCAGGTCGACGTGGTAATTACTCAAAATGACATCCAAACGAAAAAAAGAAACAAAAACAAAAACACATCACGGAAGGAGAGTACAGTGTGCGAAAATAGGCAAAATAATTAATTAAACAGAAATTTGAACTTCATGCAGGAATTGAAGTTTTACACAGTAAGATTAAAATAACTAAAGTAGCCTCCCAGAAAACTAAAACAATATTATCCAAGATGCAGCCACCATGGCCATTGCCATAGACCAAAAGTATGAAAGACTGTTCATGATGGCTGCGCTGTGTTGGGGTGGAGGGGCAAGATGGTGCTCGGAGGACGGAGGATGTGCGTGGCCCTCGTGTGCATTAGCAACACAAATGAGCAGGAGACCCACCAGCACGACGCTCAGAAAGGCAGAGGGACGAGCTGGCATATTATTATTATGGAAGAAGAGAGGAAAAATATGGCACAGAGAAGACTTAATAAACTTTGGTACATTAGCGTATTGTATTTATAAGCTCCAATTTAATTAAAGGGATTTTTTAATGAATCCACCTACAATCTTTCCACACACATGTATGTTGTACTTTGTTATGCCAGATTTGTAAGTTGTACTTCTTAACAATGATGTACATAGTTGTACTTTTGTTAGTTTTCTAATTAATCAATTTATTTTTGTTTTAAAATATTTTCTTAGTTTTTTTTTTCATATTCACAATGTTTTATTTTAATTTTGTAAGAATATTATATTACACAAAATGAACTCATAAACCTCAACCTATATAATAAACTACATAGTGGGTGCCAACTTTAGTTTTGGATTGACAAGCTTTTTATGCATTTTTTCCATTTTACAGATACGATGAAAGAACAAATTCTGTAATGCACATAATATACCTTTGTTACACTTGATACACTTGATATATATATTTATATATATAAATGTTGAAAATAAAAAAATATTAAAGGTTTTTAATTGAAGCATTTTAAATACAGCAAAATGATCCAAAATAATCTCATAATATAACAAAGTTTCAGATCTATCACTATAGACATTGATTGAATTTGAAATTTGGTTATATTTTTATAAATATTTTCAATAGTTTTAATTTGTCATTTACAATAATTTTTTTTTAATATAATGACAATTAAGTAAATATGTCTAATGGTATTTGGGTAAATAAAAGTGGTGACATTTTTGTAAATAAGTTGATAATCAACTTTAGGACAAAAAACATTATCACATTTTAAGCGGCGTTTGAGGCAAGTATAGTGAGTTATTATAGTTGCTACAAGAAAAAAGTTATTTACCAACGCACAAAATGACTGTCAAGAGAGAGGGTTAGGAGAAA
This sequence comes from Cucumis hystrix, assembly GCA_025688845.1. NCBI lineage: Eukaryota > Viridiplantae > Streptophyta > Magnoliopsida > Cucurbitales > Cucurbitaceae > Cucumis > Cucumis hystrix. The sequence goes on from CM046889.1 coordinate 10,426,655, forward strand.
GAGTACCTTCTAACAAGCTAAAGCACACGTTGGGAGTAAGCTGCAACTCTCAACGTCGTATAACAACATTTGGAGTTAGACGTAAAAAAAGAATTTGAAGAGCTAACTATTGATGCTATTAAGAAGAGCGTTAAGAGTTAGCTTAATTATAACTCTCAGCAAGTTAATTATGTGCGTCAGGAATTCAAAGAGATCTCCCAATGTCTTTCGTATGATGTCACAAAATCTCCTTTGATGAAGGAAAACATACATGCACAGCGGAAAAAGCATCGAAAACTTACACTAATTGCACCTAAATTAACATGCAACCCTAAACTAAAAAGAATTAGGGTTTATGTGAAGTTTTACCTTTGTAGTTCCGAAATAACCGTCTACTCCTTGATCACAAACTCGGTCCACCACTAGTAATTACCTACTATCCTCCGAACTCAGAACCGGGTTGTGGGACTTGATGGATGATAGAATCAAGATTCGAGAGAGAGATATGAATTTAGGAAGAAAATGATGAAATTTGGAAGGTTTGGTTTTTCTTTTGTTGTGAGTGATAGGTGAAAAATATTTTTCAATAAAAGAAAAATTAGAAAAAATATTTTGGCAAAAATTCAAAAATTCTTTGAAATAAAATTTTCAAAAACATTTTATAAAGAAATTACATGCAAAATGCAATTACCCATTGCTCAACACCTTACAAGCCACTTACTTTTAGTGGGCTTGGAGTCATCACCATCAGCCTCCATCTAGCCCGCTAAGAGCTAATGAGATAATTAAAAAAAATATTGGATTTCTCACTCACTTTAGTCAAGGGATAAAATGGTCGTTTGATCATTCAAGTCAAAGTCAAACTTTGACTTTTCCAAGCAACAATTTGACTTTTTACCATTTTGACCGTATTGACTAAATTTGACCTTCTGAGCATGAATTTGCATTCATTTTCTCAAGATTCAAATCACATTTGAATTTATAGACTGTCAGAGTTTGATTTTTCAAAGTCAAAAGTCAACATTTTGACTTTTTACAACTTTGACCAATTCCATCAATTATGAGCTTTCGAATATGAATCCACATTCATATTTTTAATATTTAAATTATATTTATACATAAATCTCTTTCTCTAATCTGATAACTGGCAACTATCACATATACTTGTCGGTTTCTCTCTTCTCGTCTAATTGAAACAAATTTGAATCAATCCATCATACCGTTATAAGTTTATTCCATATGAGCTAGTAGAGAAATTACCTAATGGACCTATAGATCATAGACTGAATGATCCGAGATTAACTGGCTAAACTATTTTAGACCAAGCCGAGCTTACGAACAACCTATGAAGGATTAACTTAATGATCATGGTTATATGAGATGGACACAAAGATGATCATAGTTGCACTCTCCTCACTATAGATATATTTGTGTCCTTCATAGGTTGTTCGTAAGCTCGGCTGGGGTCAAAAAATTGTTTTACTCCCGAGACTACATCTTGCTCCTGAAGTTCCACTGATTCAATATTGAACAATTGATTTAAGGTCCAATCTATAAACTAAATCTCTCTCGGGCTAATAAAAGGGTGGGGCTGTTGGAATTTATGTACTAAAACTTGTAGATTGTAAATATAATTCATTGACCGTTATTAATTTAATAAAATGTTATTATTATAAATTCAATAAGTGTTATTGATTATATTATTAGTTTTGTCTTAATAACAAATCCAATAAACTAACATTCTAAGTTGTTTGATGAGTCGTGAACAGTATAGAGGGTCTATAGGATAGGGATAAGGTCGGGTACTTTATCTTGGTAGCACTATGGATATGGCTCACTTTGTATTTGATACAAACACAATGATCCAACACGTTTGTGTAAGTGACATGTGAGTGAGGGTATCCTATGCAATGATTTTGCATGAAATCGAACCACAAAATAGTAACCACTAGATGTAACCCTGTTATCTAGTTGGGTTTCTGTTTCATTCGGATGACCTAGGTAAATTAGTTTTAATCCTGAGTGTATTATGAACTCCTATTTGCGAAGGATTATCCTTTTGATTTGTACTGGTGAGAATAGCCAGATTGTCGATTCAATATGCTTATCATTGGGGACAAGACCAAGCGAGGAGCTAGGAACATAATTACACAAGATGAAATTCACTATTTTTCGACTTTAAGATAAGTAGATGAGTGTTCTCTTAAATGGTGTCTCCGGAAGTTGAACAATGAGCCATACCCTCTCTATGGCACGAGAGGGGGTTTTTGTTTATTGGTTGGATCATAAACAGGTGGTTCATTAGAGGAGCACTGATATTTAAAGACTTATTCCAATACTGCTATTGAAGCCATTTCTATAACAGGAAAATTCGATTATGTTCCTCTTGAAGCCATTTCTGATTTTTAAACTTATTCCAATACTGCTATAGCAAAGTCTTCATATGTTTTCTTTGTAGTCACCATTCAAACAATGTAATATAGTTAGATTAATTATATAAAACTAAATGAAACAATAAAGAAAAGTGATGAACAAACTTACTCAGTATATGGTTGGACATCAATTGTATTTTCCAAGACATATTGATGAGTTTGATGTAGAAGTTCTTATTCAGGTTTGAAGGAAACTCCCCTACCAATATTTGAATTGTCTAAATAGTCTTGTGTCTTGTGAGTCCCAATCTGAATGAAATCTACTCCAGATAAGAACTCCGATTTTATTCCGTTCTTTTTTCCTTCCCCACAAAGACTCCAAACACTAATGTCACTATCAATGCGCACCCTAACTCCCTCCACCGCACTCCGCCCATTACATTCACTCGTTTTGATATTTTGCTTTATTAGTTCCGCAGGCTTCAAAAAGTCATTTGATGAGTTATTCTTTGATTCGCCCTTTCTAGAGATAGGGTTGATTTTTTCGGAGGCTGGGGTGTGCTATTCAATAGAATTTTGAAGGGAGAGCTGTAGTAATGATTTTGATGTCTTTGTTTCATCTTTGTCTCTCTGGGCCTTAGAGTTTGGACTTCTTTTTAATTACTCACTAGGTTTATTTTACTTGATTGGAGTCCCTTTCTCGCGGTGGCTCCCTTTTGTGGGCTTTCTTCTTTTCGTAAGCTCCTATATTCATTCATTTTCTTTCTCATTGAAAGTCAGGTATTTCATTAAAAAAAATGATGGATGAGGTTTTGAGATAAGTTATATATCTTTGTTGTTTAGAGCTTTTCTTTTGCTGTATTATGGAGCAGTTATAGGGAATGAGAGATTTTGTATATCTTGCTAGATCAAATGCCTCTCCCTTTGGACTTCCATTTTTTTTACGCATTTGTGCACTTGAATATAATCAGCATGTCTATGCACATAGTGGGCCCTATACAAATAAAATAGAAGGGTCTTATAATATGATAGTAATCGTATGTGCTGTTTTGTTGTGGCTTGTGGATGTGTTTACACATACTAAAAAAACACCTCTTCTGCACTCATACACCTTCCGCATATGTACATTATGTATATTAGTTTATGTAAGTGATTTCTGTATACAGGCTATTCCTTTTGATATGAAAAACTTTTCACAATTTTTTATTCTTATTTGGTTCCATGATAATGTTTCCAATTTAATGACCAAATTGTGAATTACAAATATGAAACGCTTTGAAATCATAAACTCAACAAACTGAATCAAATAGAATAATAATGCCCAGTAATGTGGTACAAGCCGTTAGGCTTCATTTTGCCAACACAATCATATCTCTTTCAACACCACCACCTTTTATATAATCAATTGTTCGTTCTCTTTAAATTTAAACAATATTATGCTAGATCAAGTCACAACGTTGCTTGGTTCTACATTTCCGTTCGATTTTTTATTGTCATCGATCAAATTTCTGAAGCGAACTCCAAGATCGAAGTTGTAGACGTGCCCCATTTTGGACCGTTTTGTCTCAAGGTATCTCTTGTTGTCTTTTGTAACTGGTGTTATCAAAGGAACTCTACCTGAAACTTCTAAGCCATACCCCTTCAACCCTATGAACTTTGCTGGGTTGTTTGTCATTAGCTTCATTGTTCTCACTCCAAGATCCCTTAGAATCTGCAACCAAACAAATAGAAAAGAATTGGACCTTCTGTTGACAAAATAGAAAAGAATTTACTTTGTGATCCAATCAAAGTTTAGAAATAAGTGCTCATGGTATACAAGTGATCATTTATCTCTGTTAGTCAAGACCTTTCGAGATGTTTTCTGAAAATTAAAGTCGTGGATTTATGCCTAAACTAGACAACTATCATAGGTCACTCCAAAATTATTTCCCTTGAATAACTGATTTTTCTTCTTTAGATATCCACAATTGTTCGGACTAGTTTATATGTACACTTAAACTGATCTTGCAGTCCAGACTACTCTCCTAACATTATTACTACATTTGGATATAATGAAAACTCGTAGTTTATTAAATATCCTATACAGTGGTAGTATGGATTAAACTCATTCTCTTTTAGTCCATTATCAAACTCAAAGCTATTATCAAACCCATTACTATGGATTATTTACCATTAAATTAGTGAATCTATGATGGTTCATCCTCTGTTAGAAGTTAAATATAAAAGTATCTAAAATCATCAAAATTGGTTAATAATTAAGTTGGTGGGGGTGCAATGGACCAAAAATCACTCCAAAGATTTTCTACTTATTTCAACATGGATTGAAATACCCTATTTTTCCTCTATATTGGTTACTGATCTTTTAGCAAAATTACTTGTAAATAGATAAAAATCAATATTCCAACTATAACTTCCAAATAATTAGGGTTAAGGATATGTACCTGTGCACCAATGCCATATTCGCGAGAATCAACAGGAAGTCCCAAATCCTGGTTGGCTTCAACAGTATCCCGGCCAGCATCTTGCAAGTTATAAGCTTGGAGTTTGTGAGCCAAACCTATGCCTCTTCCTTCATGACCACGAAGATAAACCAACACACCCCTGCCTGCAGCCTCAATCAACTGCATGGCTAAACCAAGCTGGTCTCCACAGTCGCATCTTGATGATCCCAATATATCCCCAGTGAAGCATTCTGAGTGCACTCTAACCAAAATATTTTCCCCCTCACCAATTTCACCCTTAAAAAACACAAACACAAGTATCGAATTAAATTTCACTCTGAAACAAAAAGGTAGAGTTAGTTAATTAGTCAGTTACCTTAACCATTGCAATATGTTCAATGCCATCCAAAACAGATCTGTAGCAATAGGCTTGAAACGGACCCCATTTCGTTGGCATACGAGTCCCACCAACCCCACTACTTTCAACTAATCTGTCTCTCTTCCTTCTATACCTGCACATTTTTCATTTTATTAAAAAAAATATTGAGAAAGTACGTGATGTTTTTTCAAACCGAAAAAAAAAAGTTACTTCTTAGATCTGAGTTTTTTGAGGTTGTTGATCTTGATCCTACTAAAATGTTTGGTGTAGTTAGTTTCCAACACATGTACAGCGAATAACTTCGCTTATCAAAAGCGTATCTCACGGCTATATCTTCCCACATCATCTTGAAAGTTTGTGGTTATTTAAGCTTCTATTTGTTTTTTATTTCATCTTGCTTACCTCTGGAAATTATTAGGCTGTCTGCCCCCAAATTGAAATCGGTGGAATGTTCTACATTTCAAGCTCCAATTCAACAATTCAACTATTATGTTCATTGTTATTTCAAATCCCAATTTATTACATGTATTTACTCTTTGTAACGGCAATAACTATTTTCTACTTATTCTCTTATTTTCTCTTTATTATAGTATTTATTATTTTCTACATAGACTAAAATACACATAACTTACGAGACTATGATAATATATTGTCTATAATAACCAATCGTGACTACTCCCTTATTGTACGAGGTATGATTCAACTTCATGTGTGCTATGTGCCTATATAGCAAAATTAATAAAATATAGTAAAATTTCAAATTTTATCCATAAAGACACAATGATAAACACCGATAGAAAGTGACATTAATGGACACAAATAGAAAATGAGCGGAAAGGAAAACGTGGATAATAGTTAATAAAATCTAAAAAATTTTATATGTTGGATAAAATACTTTGATACATTTAGTTATACTTGAAAATGAGCGGAAAGGAAAACGTGGATAATAGTTATTATATGAGATTGAAAAAAAAAGACATACCTGATTAAATCAGCAATGGAAATTATTTTCAAATTTTCTCGAGCTGCAAATTGTCGAAGAGAAGGTAACCTAGCCATGGAACCATCATCATCAACAACCTCACAAAGGACACCCACCGGGTCTAATCCAGCAAGCACAGCAAGATCAACAGATGCTTCAGTATGTCCAGCTCTCTTCAAAACACCTCCTTCCCTATACCTTAGTGGAAATATATGCCCTGGCCTCTTAAAATCATTTGGTTTTGAATCTCTTGATGCAAGTCCCAATATCGTTTTTGCCCTATCGCTCGCTGACACTCCCGTCGTTGTACCTTCTCGTGCATCCTACAACAATGATAACTCTAAACATATCAAGCAATCCCAGTTTCTCATATAAAAAAGTCTCTTTATAATTACAGTTTAAACTTTTTCAAAACCCTTTTTTCACAGTTATGTAATCCACTGTGAAATTAAAAATAAAATATGAGTGAGTGTAACTCAACTGAACAACTAGTAAAAGTATTATGGTCGTACCACTGTGATGGTAAAAGCGGTACAAAGTTTCTCTTCATTCTCTTTTTCATTAACCATAAGTGGAATTTGTAACCTCTCCAAATCTTCACCTTTCATAGCTACACAAACAATTCCTGTACAATGCTTTACAATGAAAGCCATGGCTTCAGGAGTTGCAGCTTGGGCTGCCATTATCAAATCTCCTTCATTTTCTCTATCTTCGTCATCAACAACAAGCACCATCTACAACCAAATCCACACATGTTAATCTTTATAAAATACATGAGTTAATTAATTACTTATTTTTATTGAATGTCATGTTTAAACCTTTCCGTTGCGAATGTCTTCAATGGCATCTGCAATGGAAGCAAAGCCATGGGTTGGACGATCAAGATCAAATTCGTCTTCGTTAATTGGAAAAGTACTATTAGTAAGAGAAGCTGAATTAAGGATGGTGTGTTTGAAGGAAGCTGATGATCTTGATTGGAGTGACCCAAAAAACAGTTTAGTAGCTTTAGAATTTGAGGCTAAATCAGAAACATGAAGGCTAGTAGCTGTGTAGGGTTTAATGTGGTTGTTGGCTGCACCAAAAGATTGCAACTCTTTGGATCTTCTGCATGAAACAATAAAATCATATGCAGACAAACGTTTAGAGAATGACAAAGGTTAGTACCAAAAGAAAAATAATAAAAAGTAAATAATCATACTCGTAACGCATCCGGGTGGATCCATATAATATATTATTTAGGTTAAAAAACAATTTTTATTTGCCATCTTCTCAGTAACTATTTAATCCGTATACTTTCTAATTTGTTACAATTTAGTTTTATTTTTTGAAATTGATATCAATTTAATCTCTATCACGAAAAGTTTTTCATAATTAATTTTACTCTAGACACCTAATCAATTTATCAATCTTTGTATGCGTCAAAAGTTTCATTACTGAATAATATTTTCAAAAAATAAATGTTTCAATCATCAAATTGGAATCGGTTGTTGCAAAAATAACAATTAGATAAAAATTATTGGTAACTCTCGTGAAATAAAAAAGAATAAATATGAAAAGTTTTAGATATAACTTTTAGAGTTTACAAGTTATAGATTATTTAACAAATAGAAGTCTACCAGCAATGATATTTTTGTTCATAGACTAAACTATATAGTATTGACCAAAAATGTTCTTTAACTGATTACTTAACAAAGCCAAAGTTTGATTATTAATATTAATATTTTGGGAGTTTGTGATCAATTTTGTTATTAGAAAGAAAAAAAGAAAAAAAATCCTAAAAACCAAACAAAAAAGTTCTTGGAAACAAAAGTGTAAGTTAAGCAAAATAAATCAAGGAATGAATATGTATTATATAAAAATCAGAATTCATATAAGGTGATTATATATAGTATATATAATTTAATCAGTGACTATTATTATTACAGTCAATCAGCATTCACCAACATATCTGTTCATCACTCTTGTATGTCTACATCTAATGTTATTTTGGTTGCTTTACTTGAAAGTTTGTTGAATAAACCTTATATTAATACTCAAAGTTAATATTTATTTAAATCGATTAAAAGGATTTTTCAAATATAGTGAAATAAAGTAAAAAATTTATAAATTATAACAAAATTTTGGATTCTATCAATGATAGAAACTGATAAACTTATATCAGTATCTATCAATGTCACTAATAGAAGCATACCAGTGTCTATCATTATTATTGATATATAAAATCTAAAACTTTACTGTATTTTGTAAATATTTTATCAAATTTATCATTTTTGACAATTTCTTTTCATTAAATAATAATAATCATTCAAGTAAGTAAATACAATTTTTTAACACAATTTCAAAAGGAAAATGGTTAAAATTAGCTAATTTAACAAAATATTTACAAATTATAGCAAATTTTCAAATTCTATCAATAACAAACATTTGATAGCAAGTAATATGTTTCTATTAGTGGTATTAATAGCTAATGATAAAAGAGTATCACTAACTATCATTTTTGCTATAACTTGTAAATATTTTAATTTATTCGACTATTTTTTAAAATGTCCGATTTCAAAATTAATTGGAAAAAACTACATGTGGATAAAAAAAAAAGAAAAGAAAAATGAATATCTTTTTAAGAGATTAATAATTATTAATTATCATTGTAAAATAAACTATATTGAAATTGAGCCAACTTCAAAAATATTTTTACCCTTATAAATTATATTAATTACTGTAATTGAAAAATAATAAATATAGGTTGAGTAGATACGATATATCAACATGACCATATCCACATTTGACATATTGTATTAATTATCAGACGTGGTTTCCCTACCGCATTTATTGTTATGTTAAAAAAAAATTCTAAATTCTAAAAGAAATAGTATATAATTAATAAATGTTCCTTTAGGAAATTCAAATTTGGAAAAATACATATTATAAAATTTCACGACTAATCTAATTCCTCACATTTACGTACATATTATAGATCTCTCTTCTCTAATTAATGTAAAACTTTATTTGTTTCTAATGTAGAGTGAACTATCAACACAACAACCTAGAGCTTACATATGTATGTATCGAAGGATCAAAAGATGTATGGTTCGAATTTCGATTATAACTTTGTTTCGAATACTATTAAAAATAATTGAAGAAAAATAATTGTCCTCACTTATATACGTATGATCACTTCCTTTTCTAACTAGTGCGAAATATCATTTGTACTCTAATGGTAATTTAGTTTTAAAAAAAAGTAATTAAGAGAATTGGGAGAGAAAGAGTGTTAATATAGCTTAAATGAGAGGAAAAGGCATAATAGAAAATGACATGAAAACGAGAAAGACAGAGAGAGTTAACTTACTGAAAATGAGAAATGAGATATGTTGATTGGAATGAGAAGGTAGTAGAAGCCATTTTGGAGATCAAATTTTTGAAGCAAACCTGAACTTTTCAGAATCTAGAGGTTCTTATTTATACAATATAATATGGTTAAAGAAAGAAATGGGGCAATAAATGATTGAGTTATTTATCTATTTATTTATTTGATTTTGAATCCCAGATCTCAAAAATTAATATATTTTTTAAAAGAGTTATGATCCACGATTTCTTTTTTTTTTCTTCATTTTGATCCAACCCTATGCATACTAATCACGAGTTGAGTAATTTAATGTTTCATCAATTGAAAGACTTTCAACTATTTTATGCTTTTCTTTTTCTCACTTGTTTCTTGGAGTTAATGGTTACTCAATTTCAATTTAAGTTTGTGCATTTGATTTTATTCACTTCTTTCACTCTAAACTTTGATTCAATCTAACTACACTAATTTTAGTCCATTATATCCCAACATGTGAAATTGTCAAAAGAAATAATAATAATAAAATAAAAGAATAAACTATCTTGAATAAAAACAATATTTTTAAAATAAAAAACATGCAAGTTTCTTTGATTTTTATCAAACAAAAATAAAAACAATCTATATAAAAAACAAAAAATGTTTGGCAAAACAAATATAAAATAAAACAAAAAAATAATTTATTCTGACACCTAGTTAAAATATAGTAAAATATCATAGTTTATGTACGATAGACCCTGATCAAGATATATTGATTACTGTGTCTATTTATATAATGATAGTCACAACATAACTAGTAGTCTTTTTTGGTCTATCATAGTCTACCACAAATGAATTGTGATATTTTATTATATTTCTAAATATTTTAAAAAATTGTCATTTAAAATAATTTCTCATTTTTTCTACTCATAAAATATTTCATCAATATCATTATATATTGACAATAATTCGTTTAAATGAGAATCGAAAACATCAGAAATAGTGTAAAGCAAATTGGGGATATATCGCCAAAATATTGTACATATACATTGCTAAATGTCATTTTTTTTTCAATTTTTCAAAATTTCAAAATTTCAGCTTTTTCAAATTTCTAACTTTTTTTTTGTTCAGTTCCCTAATTTAACCTTTTCATGTCTTATCTTCGATTCAAAACCTTTTTGTTCACAGTTGAAATTAAAAACAACCTCAAAAAAGGAGTTTTGAAAAATTATAACAAACCAGTAAAATATTTACACCGTATACAATAATTTTGAAAACAAAAAAAGCCCACAAGATTATTGTAACAACCCAACCTTCCTAGAAGGTTGAGTTCATTACTATTTAAATAAAATGTAGTTTTTTTTTTTAAAGAAAAATTAATTTATAAGTTTTGAGAAATATATAAAAAATTTCAGAACTTTAATTATTTTAAAGTATCTCTTTTATTTATGGGCCCAAACTAGTATTTTGTTTTATCATTTTTATTGCTTATTTATTTTTTTATATATTTCTCAAAACTTATAAATTAATTTTTCTTTAAAAAAAAAAACTACATTTTATTTAAATAGTAATGAACTCAACCTTCTAGGAAGGTTGGGTTGTTACAGTTGGTATCAGAGCGCAGTCTTAGGTTCTGTAGACTGACTTACGATGTAAGTCGTTGATTTTAGCCCTATGGTCAATACGGTCCTTCGTCATTCGCCAGGTACGTATTAAGATATAATTTAAGATTGTGCATATGAACTTGCCTGAATTAAACTAGATAAGTAAGTAAGCATGTTATGAACAAATTCGTAGTAAAAGACTTTTAAATGGTGGAATTTAGGAAAAATGCCGCCACGAAGAAGTGTTCGCAGAGGTGGTAGAGGAGGCAGAGGAGTTGGGAGTAGCCAGCCTGAGGGACAACCTGAAGGACAAAGCGGGGGACAGTCATCTGCACAAGCTGTCGACCCTAACGCACCTGTCACTCAAGCAGATCTTGCTGCCATGGAACAAAGGTATAGAGACCTATTGTTGGAAGTGATGGCACAGCGACAGCCGGCTCCACAGACCCAGACAGCCCCTACTCAGGCACCGACTGCAGGTGTTCAGATACCAGTCACAGGAGTGCAGGCCCCAGTTGTGGCCCAACACTTACCAGACATGCTATCAGCCGAAGCCAAGCACCTGAGGGACTTCAGGAAGTATAACCCTCAAACTTTCGATGGATCTTTAGCAGACCCCACCAAGGCGCAAATGTGGTTGAGTTCAGTGGAGACCATCTTTCGGTATATGAAGTGCCCCAATGACCAGAAGGTTCAGTGCGCTGTGTACCTACTGATTGACAGAGGCAGAGGCTGGTGGGAGTCCACAGAAAGGATGTTAGGTGGAGATGTAAGTAAGATCACCTGGGAGCAGTTCAAGGAGAACTTTGATGCCAAATTCTTCTCCGCCACGGTGAGAGAGGCCAAGTTCCAGGAGTTCCTAAAACTAGAGCAAGGCAACATGACCGTGGAAGAGTATGATCAAGAGTTTGATGCGTTATCCCGGTTTGCACCGGATTTAGTTAGAACAGAGGCTGAGAGAGCTGACAAGTTCGTCAGAGGTCTCAAGTCAGAGATTCAGGGTTTCGTTCGCGTCCTTAGACCGACCACCCAGGCCGATGCGCTGCGCATGGCGGTAGACCTGAGTTTGCATGAGAGGACGGTGTTGGCCAAGGCTGCAGAGAAGGGACCAACTCCAGGACAGAAACGGAAGTCTGAGCAGCAACCTATAGCTGCACCACACAAGAATTCGAGGCCAGATGGGTTGTTCCACCGTCACAGACAGCAAGCGACTCAGGCAGGCCAAACCTTGAGGGTATTACCCGTATGTCCAAATTGTGGAAGACACCACTCGGGTCGTTGCCTAGCAGGGAGTGGAGTATGTTACAGGTGCAGACAACATGGGCATCTAGCTGATAAGTGCCCTCAGAAAACATACGGTGTTGGAAAACAAACCTCCCCAACCCATCAGGGGAGAGTTTTTGCCACTAATAGGCAAGAGGCTGAGAAAGCTGGCACAGTGGTGACGGGTACACTCCCAATCTTGGGACACCTTGCTTTAGTATTATTTGACTCGGGGTCCTCTCATTCTTTTATATCCTCAGTATTTGTACAGCATATGAATCTAGAAGTTGAACCCTTGAGTTATCTATTGTCCGTTTCTACTCCATCTGGAGAAATTTTGTTGTCGAGTGAAAAGATAAAAGCATGTCAGATAGAAGTAGCAAAGCACGTTCTAGATGTAACTTTATTAGTACTGGACATGCGAGATTTTGATGTAATATTAGGCATGGATTGGCTATCTGCTAACCACGCAAGCATAGATTGTTTTCGCAAGGAGGTAGTTTTTAACCCTTCCAAGGCAACTAGTTTTAAGTATAAAGGGGTTGAGACTGTGGTCCTACCCAAAGTTATCTCAGCCATGAAGGCTAGGAAGCTGCTCGATCAGGGTACTTGGAGTATTTTGGCTAGTGTTGTGGACACCAGAGAGCTTAAAGTATCTTTGTCATCCGAGCCAGTGGTAAGGGAATATCCCGATGTTTTTCCAGAGGAGCTTCCAGGACTTCCGCCCCGCCGAGATGTTGATTTTGCCATAGAGCTTGAACCAGGTATCGGTCCCATCTCGAGAGCCCCGTACAGAATGGCACCAGCGGAACTGAAAGAGCTGAAGGTCCAGTTGCAGGAGCTGCTGGACAAAGGTTTTATTCGACCTAGTGTGTCACCTTGGGGAGCACCAGTGTTGTTTGTAAAGAAGAAAGATGGGTCGATGCGTCTTTGCATTGACTATAGAGAGCTTAATAAGGTGACAGTCAAGAACAAATATCCGTTGCCCAGAATTGAGGATTTATTTGATCAGTTGCAGAGGGCCACTGTGTTCTCTAAGATCGATTTACGATCGGGATATCACCAGTTGAGGATTAGGGACAATGATATATCTAAGACGGCCTTTCGTTCCCGATATGGACATTATGAGTTTATTGTAATGTCATTTGGCTTGACAAATGCTCCTGCTGCTTTCATGGAATTAATGAACAGGGTGTTTAAGGAGTTCTTAGACATTTTTGTGATAGTTTTTATTGATGACATCTTAGTTTACTCCAAGACAGAGGCTGAGCATGAGGAACATTTGCATCAGGTGTTGGAGACCCTTAGAGCCAATAAGCTGTATGCCAAGTTTTCTAAGTGCGAGTTCTGGCTGAAGCAGGTGTCTTTCCTTGGTCACGTAGTATCCAGTGAGGGAGTTTCTGTGGACCCAGCAAAGATCGACGCCGTTACCAATTGGCCTCGACCTTCTACAGTTAGTGAAGTTCGAAGTTTTCTGGGTTTAGCAGGATATTACAGGAGGTTTGTGGAAGGATTCTCTCGTATAGCTAGTCCTTTGACCCAATTAACCAGGAAGGGGACTCCTTTTGTTTGGAATCCAGCGTGTGAGAGCAGTTTCCAAGATCTCAAGCAGAAACTCGTTAGTGCACCGGTCCTTACAGGGTAGGGTGGTTGCTTATGCTTCTCGTCAGTTGAAGAATCATGAGCACAACTACCCTACACATGATTTAGAGTTGGCAGCAGTAGTTTTTGCACTAAAGATTTGGAGGCACTATTTATACGGTGAGAAGATTCAGATCTTCACTGACCACAAAAGCTTGAAGTACTTCTTCACCCAGAAGGAGCTGAATATGAGGCAGCGAAGATGGCTCGAATTGGTTAAAGACTATGACTGTGAGATTTTATACCACCCAGGTAAGGCGAATGTGGTAGCCGATGCTCTTAGCAGAAAGGTATCACATTCTGCAGCACTCATTACTAGGCAGATTCATTTACATAGGGACCTTGAGAGAGCTAAAATTGCAGTTTCAGTAGGGGAAGTTACCTCGCAGTTAGCTCAGTTGTCAGTACAGCCAACTTTGAGGCAGAGAATTATTATCGGCCAGCTTACTGACCCTTATTTGGTGGATAAGCGCCGCTTAGTAGAAGCAGGGCAAGTCGAGGGGTTCTCCATATCTATTGATGAGGGGCTCATGTTTGACAAACGATTATGTGTGCCAGCAGACAGCGTAGTTAAGACCGAGTTGTTGACCGAGGCCCATTGTTCTCCATTTTCTATGCATCCAGGCAGCACAAAAATGTACCAGGATCTGAAGCAAGTTTACTGGTGGAGAAATATGAAGAGAGAGGTGGCAGACTTTGTTAGTAAATGTCTGGTATGCCAACAGGTGAAGGCACCAAGACAGAAGCCGGCAGGTTTGTTACAACCCTTGGGTGTGCCAGAGTGGAAGTGGAAGAATATATCTATGGACTTCATTTCTGGACTGCCTAGAACCCTGAAGGGTTATACAGTGATATGGGTTGTTGTAGACATGCTCACAAAATCAGCGCATTTCGTTCCAGGAAGGTCCACTTATACGGCCAGTAAGTGGGCACAATTGTATATGACGGAAGTAGTAAGATTGCATGGGGTACCAGTATCCATAGTTTCTGACAGAGATGCCCGTTTTACCTCCAAGTTCTGGAAGGGACTTCAGGCTGCCATGGGCACGAGATTGGATTTCAGTACAGCTTTTCATCCTCAAACTGATGGTCAGACAGAGCGTTTGAATCAAATTCTGGAGGATATGCTGCGAGCTTGTGTGTTGGAGTTCTCAGGGAGTTGGGACTCCCATTTACACTTGATGGAGTTCGCCTACAACAATAGCTACCAGACTACTATCGGCATGGCGCCGTTTGAAGCGTTGTATGGTAAGAGTTGTAGATCCCCCATATGTTGGGGTGAAGTTGGTGAGCAGCGGATGTTAGGTCCTGAAATAGTTCAGACCACCAACGAAGCCATACAGAAGATTAGAGCTCGCGTGTTGACAGCACAAAGCAGACAAAAGAGTTATGCTGACAAACGACGTAGGGATCTTGAGTTTGACGTGGGGGACATGGTTTTTCTGAAGGTAGCACCTATGAAGGGTGTTCTGAGATTTGAGAAGAAGGGAAAGTTGAGTCCACGTTTTGTGGGGCCATTTGAGATTCTTGAGAGGATTGGTCCCGTAGCTTATCGTTTGGCGTTGCCTCCGTTATTGTCGGCAGTTCACGATGTGTTCCATGTCTCCATGCTAAGGAAGTATGTAGCAGATCCCTCACATATAGTTGATTATGAGCCATTGCAAATTAATGAGAACTTGAGCTATGAGGAGCAGCCAGTTGAGATTTTGGCAAGGGAGGTTAAACTGCTTCGTAACCGGGGCATTGCTTTGGTTAAGGTTCTATGGCGAAACCACGAGGTTGAGGAAGCTACTTGGGAGAGAGAGGACGACATGAGAATTCATTATCCTGAGATATTTGAGGATTAAAAAAAAAAAAAAAAACCTTTCGAGGACGAAAGATCCCCAAAGGAGGGAATATTGTAACACCCCAAATTTTTTTTAAATCATTTTATTAATTTTGGGTGTTATTTTGTGAAATGGTTTAATTGGTGAAGATTTATAAGTATTAAGGTGAAATATAAAAGAGGTGAGATAAGGGTTATTAATGAAGAGAGAGGAAAATTGAATAGGAATAGGAAAAGATGAAGGAGAATGGGAGTTATTTGGGGGAAATTAAATAATAATAATAATAGTGGCATTATTGTTATTATTAGAATTTTATGGATTTAAATACACCTCGGGATGCGTGCCATACTATTCATCTTCTTCCTCACAAGAAAAAAAAAAACCCTAGCCGCCGCACGACTGAAGCTGCCGCTGCTCGACGACGGTCGCCGGACGAAGCCGCACGCCTCCCTCGCGTCTCACTCGGCCAGTCGCGCGCCTCCAGCCGAACGCGCCAGTTTTCTTCGAGTCGAAGCCACACGCCTTCAGCAGCAGCCGCGTGCGCCAGCCTCCTCCGAGTCGCGATCGCACGCATTCAGCAGCAGCCGCGCGCGCCAGTTTTCTCTGAGTCGCAAGTCGCAGCCGTAGTCGCACGCGTGGGTTATTCTCCAGCCGCACGCGTCCGTCTTCAGCCGCACACGCCAGCCGCACGCTTTCTTCTCCTCTACAAGCCGCACGCCCGAGCCAACTGTTCTGCTGAGCCATTTTCCTTGTTTGGAGCCTATTGGGGTGAGTTTGTATGGGTTTGGTACACCCAATTAAATATTTTTATCTTAAATAAGATGATATTTGGAATAAGTTGGTCTATGGTTGCTTGAAGGTCCAAGCGAAATTGGTGGAAATAGGACTGTGAATTTCCATTTAAGGTGGTGTTGGATTCAATCCTAATCTTGAGGTAAGCTTGGATAAGCTTGGTTACTAATTAAAACAGTAGGGTGAAAAATTATCAGAATAATTGATTTTAAATTTTACTGGTGGTTAGGTTTGGGTATTGGGAGAACCTGATTATCGACCAGTGAATTATTTTAGCAAATCTCCAGGTAAGAGAACTTTCCCCTTTTTGCCTGAGATGCATATTATTGATGCATGATGTGATTATATGTATCTATGAGATTATGTATGTTGAGCTGAATATTGATTTTATGATGAGCATGTATAGCCTATAGTGTAATGTTGGTCTGCTAGTTGGAGTCGTACCACGAGGGGTCCATTAAGGTCCTCCCAGATATATGATTGAGTATTACTGAGACGTGATTCGACGGAATCACTTACAGCCCGACTCTCCTTTAGGGTGATTCCTTCGGGTTCACCGAGAGCCCAGTTCAGTCCCGGTGGGACTACTGGATAGCGTGCGTTCGGGAGCACCATAGAGCGTGGTACCTTATTACAGGACTCTAGCAAGAGACTAACAACACATACGGAGACTAAGTATGGGTCTCTTACTGAGTATAATTTTATATACTCATTCTCTCAAATGTTTAATTTTCAGGTAAAGATAAAGGCAAGGGCAAGCTGGCGAATGACAAGAAGTGACCGCGGTTCGCCATAGGGAATAGTTCAGTTTTTCCGCATTTATGTTTTAAGAATTATTTTAAGAATTTCAGAACTTTAATTATTTTAAAGTATCTCTTTTATTTATGGGCCCAAACTAGTATTTTGTTTTATCATTTTTATTGCTTATTTATTTTTTTATATATTTCTCAAAACTTATAAATTAATTTTTCTTTAAAAAAAAAAACTACATTTTATTTAAATAGTAATGAACTCAACCTTCTAGGAAGGTTGGGTTGTTACAATTATAATGAGAAATACCAAAAATACTTCAGTTAACCCGCGATTAATTGGCCACACACGCGCATGAGTAATATTCTTTTAAATGATCATGTACTACAATTTAAACGAATGATCTACGATCGTTTAAATGATGATAAACGATCATGTGTAATTCTATTTTAACGATGGGAAAAAATGCTTCAAATTTAAACAATCGTGTTGAGTATGACAAGGATCATGTTGACTATGGCAAATAATCGTGTTGACCATTGAAAACAATCGAGTTGATTATGGTAAGCTATCATATAGTTCAATGTAAATGATAGTTAAAAAACTTCAAATCTAGTGATCGTGTTGACCATGCTAAACGATTATTTAGATTATGATACACGATCGTATAGTTCTTCTTAAACAATGGGAAAAATATTTCAAATTTAAATAATCGTATTAACCGTGGTAAACAATAGTGTTGATAGTTTAAAACGATATTTAAAAGATTTTTATATTCTTAAATATAAGGGAATTGAAGAAGAATATTGAAACAATCGTGAAATAGCTTCAAAGAATATTGACGAAAATGATGAAAATGAAATAGAAGATTTAAACAAAAGAATAAATCGTTTAATAATAGAAGAAATAAAATCCGAAAGAGAAGATGAAGAAATCAAAAATAAAATGAATAAATCAAAAATAAAATGAATAAATCGTAAAGAAGAAGAAGAAAGAGAAGCGACGAATCATCCACAATATTCAAGGGCAAATCTGAAATTTATGAAAATACAATGGTAGCTTCATGAGCTTTTATTTTTTGTTACACGGATGGTAAATACTTTTAAGTTTTGTTACATTTATATATAAATTATTCATAAAGAAAACCTATATCTTTATATATTTCACATTTGGAAAAAATTATTTTATATGTTAAATCTACTAAAATATTTACAAATGTTGCAAGATAGAATCTATCAATGATACATATTGATAGAAACCTATCAATGATTGATGGGAACAAATACACATTGAGATCCTGCTATATTTGTAAATATTTTAATTCATTATGCTATATTCGAAAACAATACTAAAATTTTTGAATTTGTTTGAATGTACTTCATTTCCCATAAAAAAAATCATTGCTAATAAATTAATTAATTTTGAAAAAAAAAAACAGCATATATTTTATGTTTTAGTCTTTATTCAAACTTTTTACAATGCAATTTCATTTCATTTCTCATCTCAAACTTGAACTGATGTGAATTTTACTTCCTCTTTTACTGTGAAATTTTTATTCTCAAGAAATAAAATTAAGGGAATACCTATAATATAGGGAAATTTTTTTCAAAAATACAACAAAATACGAAAATATTTACATCGTATAGAATAATTTTAAAAAAGGAAAAAGCTCACAAGTCCACAACATGAAATAACAAAAATACCTCCCCGATTAATCAGTCACACATGCATGAAAAAAGAATTTTGTACCAAGTCTAAACGATCTCGTAGTAAGTGTAAACGATCTTCTACCTTTGTACCCAGCCTAAATGATCTTGTACCATTGTACATAGTCAAAACGATCTTGTACCAAATCTAAATGATCTATTAATGATAGTGGTCTATCTCTGCCTACCTGGAATAGACAACTGATCATTTGGATATTGGTACACGATCATTTAGATCCTGTACCAATATCATTTAGATCTTCTACCAAGAAGAAAAAAAGAAGATGAGAAATGAGGAAGAAGAAGAAATTCTAAAAGAAAAAAATGAAAAAATGGCAAAAAAGAAGTGGAAATGCGAAAAAGGAGAATAATAATATGAAGAAATTAATTAATAATATGAATAAGTGAATAATAAATCTCAAAGAAAGAAGAAAAATAACTGAAAAATCGTCCTGCAATAATCAAAAGCCAATAAGAGTAAATATGGAATTTATGAAAAAGTAATTGGTTTCATAAGCGTTTCTTAAATTGTTATACGACCGGTGAATATTTAGCAATTTTGTAATATTTATATAAATTTACCTCTAATTTAACCTCGTTCAACTTTTCTTATTGACTTTTTTCATGATTTTAACTTCAAACATGAATTGATATGAATTTGATGTTTTCTTTTCTTTTCTTTTTTATTTAATGTCTTTCGGTAATTTTATGCTTCTATAATATAAAGTTGAAAATTAGGTATTGGTACATTGATGAGTGACATACATTCAATCGTGAATGTTAAAGGGTTTGAACAAACAATAACTAGGGAGCAATACTCATTATCAAATAAATTACGTTAATGAGAGGCTAGCTAGTACTTCATAAGTCGTCTAACCACTCATCATTATATTTGGCACTCTATGATTAAAAGTTTATAGATGCCAAATGCATTTTTAGTCTTCAGTATTATCTATCACATATTATTACTTATCATATGTGGCCTCAAATAAAAGTACAAAGTTTAAATCTCATATGTCACGCCTCCACCCAGAACGTGTACTCGCTCGCGTTTCCAAGCACGAACATGACTTGGCCAGCTCCTACGCTCCTAAGCGAAGTGCTAAAATGCTCAGACTTAAACTTGAACTTGAACTTAACTTCTTAAGAACATGCTTAACGATAAATAATAATGACACTTTAAACTTTGGAATAACTGAACAACTTTATTAATAATTTTCTAGAATATTTTGATACAAAATAGAAGTAACACTTTAAATGAAACTAAAACTCAAGCTCTAGAACTTCAATGCCTAGAAGCTCAACAACTTGCCTTCTCTTAGCAGCTTTCAACTTGCTTGCTTGGGGAAGGAAAACTTAAAACATAAGCCTAATGCTTAGTGAGTGATATTTTAGGAAAAACGTTTTGGAGAATACAAACTTAAAACAAAAGCTCTCATTTTTCAGAAATGTCTTAACGCCTCTGAAAAATAAATGAGATGATTGATAATGTTCTTTAGCTATATCTAAAGTACTTAACTATGAAATAGCTAAAGAATAGTAAGAACAAATAACATAGAAGGCTTTGGTAATCCAGTTCGACGAATACCACCTACATCTGGGGAGCTTCTCCGCTCAAATAAGAAATATTATTAAGATTCAAATGAATAATCAACAACACTCTTAAGTTATAACAGAAACTTAATCAAAGACAGGCTCCCCTTGAATTTGTGTTTGAATCTACTTGAAGATAAACTTAGGCTTCTCCTGAATTCATTGACCGCAGTTCAACTATTTCAATCTTCTTTCATATTTCTTATCAACTGATACTCAGTAAGACCACTGATCAATCTTCAATAAATCGACATAACCCAGAAGGTAAATAAAGTACCTTTGACAGTCTTTTTCAACAACACGAATTTCTTCGAATAAACATCTAGTAATCTGCAAGCTAAAACTTGCGTGAACCTTCACAATTTAAAGACTTTATCAATTTTTCAAGATCTTTAAATCTCTTATCCCGTATACTATGAAATCACTAATGAAGATATAAAAAATTCTTCCTAAAATAAAGAAGGTAACCGATTTACCTTCGTACAGATTCTTCACCAAAAATATAAACTTTTGAACAGCAGCTATGAAGAAAAGATTTTATGTTTAGCGAACTTCTGCTTTTTAAAGAACCAAGAAGGAAGAACTTCTTTACGATAAAATATTCCTAAATATGAGGAATATCTTTTCTCGTTCTTCTTTAAAGAAGATCTTTCATCTTTTCTTTTAAATATTTAAGGAAGATCTTTTAACTCCTCATTAAAAGATATTTAGAAATGATCCTAAAGATAAGGAAGATATTATATCTTTCTTTAAATAAAAAGAAAACTAATTTCATATTTGTCAAAAAATCTAACAGCCTCATCACATGTTAAACAACACAAATCACATTAGCCTCTACTTATTCCTTTCACCTGGACATTGTACTTAATCAACACATAGACTACTGTGATGATTTTCATTCCACCACCAGTATCTCTATGGACCCTCGTTCAATTTCATTACGTAATAACTTAACACAATTTTGAAAGAAATTATAACTCCCTTGGCCTATGATTCAGACCAGGATTTAGAATTTGGATCTCCGACATTTTTAAAGGCTTATCAAAGGAAAAGTTGTCCCCACAAACCAACCCGAGTTCTTTCAACATGTTTTTGTCTTCACTCACATGCATCTTAGAAAAATTTCCAAGAAGCCAGTCACCCAACATAAAATTGTTCCAAGTTAAGCATGCTTAACTTTGGAGTTCCTATGATCGAGGCACCGAAAAGGAAGGTGTACCTTGTTGGTATAGATAGTAACTTTTAATTTTTTTAAGTCTTTCTTAACCTTACTTTCATGTCCTCATAATTCCTCTCATTTAGATGTGATATCAATTTATTTATGCCCCCTTCTAAACTCATAGCATTACAGGAATACTTAGAAAACTTTGCTCCTTTTAGAACAGTCACTCACAAAGCTTTAAAAACCTTTCTTCCTTTCTACTCCCTTCTTATTGCCTGACCTTCGCTCTTTCCTCTTCTCCCTTGGTCTTTCTTTTGATAGTTTTTCTTAGTGCTTCTTTGTAACTTTTCCCTTAAGCTTACAAATTCTATTTCTACTAATCCAAAACCAAATTAGTCATCCTGACACTCACCTTAGCTTGCCAACTCCTTTCTTATAACTTACACGTGTAGGTTTAATATTTCCTCTAATCATGCTTAACTTTAACCCAACATATTTCCTCTAATCATGCTTAACTTTAACCCAACATATTTCCTCTAATCATGCTTAACTTTAACCCAACACGCATATAACCTATTGACTAATCCAGATTAGTGGATCTTTTCAAACTTCCTAACTTTCTTTTCTCGCCTAGATAAAAAATAGTTTTTCCTTGTGTAGCCTAGCTAGAACGCTTATTTACTTCAAAACCCCAAACCCTTAAAACCTTTCTTCAACACGTCTAAGCTTTACACGTAATATCTACAGACCTCTCAACCCTTGTTCTCATAATGCGGGTTTCACATCATATTTTTCTAATTGAATTTGTGAAGTATGTAGACCCCTTAAATAACAAATTTCCCTTGATGAAAGGGAAGATACAACAACTTGTAATAAATAATCAAAACAAATATGTAACAAAACCTATAACAAACTAAGATTATTCAAATTAGTTTCTAATAGACCTCCCAAAAAACTTTGGATGAGGAAGGAGTCATGAGTTTGTTACAACAACTAGCAAATGAAATTGTAGGGAGCAACTTCGTGAACATATCAACAACCTGATCTTTGGAAAAGATAAACCCAAATAGAAAATTCTTTTCAAACAACTTTCTCACGATTATAGTGATTGTCGATTCCAATGTGCTTAGTGCAAGCATAAAAGATGGGAATATCACACCACAACATGGAAGGATCTGCTAGAAGGATGTGAAGATCACATAACAACTATTGAAGTCAATAAATATCGAAAGCGGTGCTTGCAAGAGCACAATGTTCCACTTTTGTTGAAGAGTGATATATTGTAGGTGAAGGGATTAAATCCCTTGGCAGCGGAACATTTTATAAAATCAATCCTTAATTTAAATTGAAAATCCCAAAATACTAATACATTGGCAAAATAATACAGAAACTAATTTTCTTATTATAATTTAAAGGCTAAGCATGCTTTCTAATTATAGTTTAGAGAAAGAAAAACTTACTTAGTTTGACACCTTTGAATCTAATAAAACTCTAAATTAGGACATCGTCGAAGACCTTCCTATCCTCTGGGATGAGAATGGTTTGTGAAAACCAATTGTGATGGAAAAAATGTTTAGAGAGAAACTATTTTTGCAGGAGAGCAAAAACATTGGTTTAATTGATTAAAAAAATTATTTTTCTTCTCCATATTTATAACTCCCTTTTCTTGAGGGAGTAGGAGAAAATATTAAGATTCTATTAATTTAAAAAAATATTACATTAATAGAAATTTCAAATCTACTAATTAATTAATCATTAATCAATTCGTTAATAATAAATTAAATCATATTTTATTAATATTTCATTTAAATCTTATTTAATGAATATCTCTCCAATATCTTATAGTTTTATATTAATTTAATTAAATAAAATAAAACTAAACTATTAATTAATTCTCTAATTAATTAATAGTTAAATTAAATATCGTATATTTATCTTAAATTAAACTTGAATCATATTCAAATATAAGTTTATCTCATAACCAATAATTTTAATATAAATCCAATTCACATTAAATTAATATTTGAACTCATTCAAATATTTTATCTCTCATAAATTAATTTTGAATCATATCTAAAATTAAATTTATATAATAAAGTTTGATTAATATATAAACTTTATATTATAATGTATCACCATACATTATACTAATTTTCAAAGTTAATTTGAACATTTCAAATTACAACCAATATAAATAAAACTCATTATCCTTTATATGCTAGGAATGGGACCTAATAAACCTACAAATTAGAAGCTACAACGATATGAGATTAATTGGCTAAACTCATTAACCACATTAATCAATATTCGTTATGTAACGACCCAACTTTTCAAATTAAGCTGAAGTCATTACTTTGACACTAGATTCAACCTTTAAACATAAGACTTTATAATTTAAATAAAAAAATTCAACAACATCAAATAGTTTTTATTCGGGCCCTATTTCAAACAAAATTTTAAAAGTTTAAAAGTATCGTTTATAACGAAAATTAAAAAAAATAATAGTCATTCAATCATGAAACCCAAACCAGTCTCAAATATTGAGGAAAACCAAAAATATAAAGTAGAAGCAATTTGAAGGACATTTCCCCTATGGCAATCACGTCTCCTTCTTGTTCCTCGTCGGTCTGCCTCTCGTGTTACCTTTGCCTGAAAAGTTAAACGTAAAAGGGTGAGTATAAACATACCCAGTAAGGGACCCACTACTGGTCCCGTTAGGGGAAAAATAAAATTGTTAACTTTCTACTGAGGGTACCCTGCCTTTTTAAGAGTCCTGTGATCTCGTAAGAACACACATAATCAGTCTAATGCCCCAAAGGACGCATGTATCAGTCTAGTGCGCTGTAGGAAGCACGTGTCAGTCTAGTGCTCCCGAAGGATGCACAACACGAAGGATGCACAACAGGTGGTGATCCCGTGGGACACCCGCAAGGCACACTACCCAATAGACAAAGCTAACAATTTCTCCTCAGTCCGTTCTCAACATTTAATCAGTCCATTTCTAATACAGTACAACTACCCCATCATATAATCATTCCAGTTTAACACACTAACAATCAATCTACTCAATTCTATCACAATATCAGTTGATAGTATAACAACATATCAGACAATCAAGCTATATATATATATATAACACCCTTCTCAGTTCACAAGTACAATATCCATACTTTAGTATACCATTCGCCCAATTTAGACAAAAGTCAACATATTCACATCCACATATTAGACGACCATACTCCACATTTGTCGTTATATCTACTTCTACATATATATATCAGTCAACCATAGTATACATTTATCATCATGTCCACTTCTATATAAATTAGTCAACCATACTCAGTTCAGAGACATCCATACAGTCAACATATTTCAAATCTAATAAAGAGTCCAGTAGGAGAAAGCCCTTACCTTAATGTTACCCAAATTTCTCAATCGAACTAAATCCAACGAAGGAAACCTAAACATAAGAATATGGAACTCAATTACTTGCACAATACTTTCTTCCATTTAATTTCCTCAATGTAAATTCTAAGCTTACCCATGTATTGGCAAATCGAACACCAACAAATCTACAATTTTGTTGTGAATCCAAAGAATTCAAACGCTACTTCCAACACCTTCAAGAATCAATTAACAATTTAACTAATTATCCAACACTACAGCCCAAGGAAAATATATTGTACAACCATAAAAATCACCAACACAACTTACCACCAAAAATCCCGACGTTTTACAGTAAAGTGAAGGCAACGACACGCGAACTAAATTGAAAGACAATGTGCAAAGGCAGATTTGGGTGTGACTCGGCTTGGTTGGAGAAGTAAAATCGAGTTACACGCACGATTGGAAGACACGAGATGCGCGCACAGCAGTTCTTCACAAATGGAGACTGACGCAGACAAAGGACGCGGCGACTGGGTTTTGCCTTCAACGAAAAGCAGTGACGGGACGCTACGCAGCCGGCTCGAACCCACGACGAATGGTGCTTTGGGTTTGTCGTTGTTGGAGACGAATTAGAGTGAAGATGCTCGACGACGCGCAACTGCCAAGGTTGCAAGGAGTGGAGACGCATCGGCTTCAATTAACGGTAGCAGTGGCTTCGACGGTGAGGAGATAATGGGCAGAAACGGTCGGCGACGACGACTCTACCGATGGGTGGTACGCGAGTACGAACGACGATAGTGAGACCTTGGTTGGCGGCTAGGTTTTGAGGAGAAGAAGATGGAGAGTGAGGGGAAGATATGGCACGCAAAACGAATTTCTTTTGAAATAATAATAATAATAATATATTATTATGTTATAGTATTATTATTTTTCTTCTTCTTTTCCTTTTTTTTTCATTTTTCCATAAAAAATTAATTCTCTTCCTCACCAAACTTCATAATACACACCCATTTTTTTAAATCTTAATAAAATAAAATAATTATGACGAGAATATCTACCTAAAAAATTTGGAGTGTTACACGTTAATTATGTGTACATTCCACTAAAGACTCACAACTGAACTCTTCTCACTGTAGACATATGTCTATGTCTACGGATATAGACTAATAACAATAAGTTAGTCCTTAAGGAGTGTTCGTAACAGCAGTTGGGTCAAATTATCATTTTACCCTTGGGTTACCTCTAGTCCTTAAATATCAGTGTCCCTCTAGTGAAGAACCTGTCCATGGTCCAATCAATAAACAGAAACCCCTTTCGTGCCATAGAGAGCGTAGAGCCTTATGTTCAAGTCCCAGAGACAACATTTAAGGGAACAGTCATCTACTTACCCTAAAGTAGGGAATGAGTGAATTTCATCTTGTGTAATTATGTTCCCAGCTCTCCACTCGGTCTGGTCTCCAAAATGATAAGCATATTGAATCAAAAATCTGGCCACACTCACCCGTACAAATCAAAGGACAATCTATCACAAACAAGAGTTCATAATACACTCAGGCTTAAGACTAAGTTACCTAGGTCATCATAATGAAATAGTTACTTAACTAGTTAACAAAGTTACATCTAGTGGTTACTATTTCGTGGTTCGGTCTTATACAATCTCATTGTATAGGATACCCTTACTCGCATATCACTTACACGAACACGTTGGATCATTGCGTTTGTATCAAATACAAAGTGAATCGTATCCATAATTTTACCAAGAAAAGGTATCCAGCCATATCTCTATACTATAGACCCTTTAAGCTGATCTCAAACATTGATCTTTGTATGTCCGTGCATACTGTTCAAGACTCATCAAACAACTTAGGATGTTAGTTTATTGGATTTGGATTTTTAAGATAAAACTAATAATCTAATCAATAACATTTATTGAAATTACAATAATAACACTTTATTTATAACGGTGAATGGATTATATTTACAATCTACAAGTTTTAGGGCATAAATCCCAACAAACTCCTACTTGGACTAAAACTCTAGTCTATATGAGATGTATGTAATAAAGTAATCCTTAAACATTGGAAATGGTAAAATGTACAAGTATATTACATAAAACGTATATATACAAATACAATAAACTAGGGCATCCTCATACCCATTATACATCTCCCGCTTGCCCTAGATTAGCTAATATACATATCTCGTATCAGATGATACTTCCTCTCTGTATGTTTTCCTACTTTGTGGCTGCGAGGTTCTTTAGAATTGGCTACTGTCCCAATGTTATCAGAATATAAAGTGATGGGCATGTTCATGTTTGGAACAACTTTCAAATCATGCAGGAACTTCCTAAACCAAACTGCTTCTTTTGCTGCTTTACAAGCAGCAACGTACTCAGCCTCTATAGTAGAGTCTGCAATGCATCATTGTTGTATGCTACACCATACCAAATCTCTCTCGTTTAGGGTGAACAATGATCTCGACGTGGATTTTCTAGAATCCTTATCGGTTTGGAAATAAGAGTTAGTGTATCCTGTAAGGATCAAATCCTTAGCTTTATACATAAGCATGTTGTCTCTCGTTCTCCCTATATATAATTTCAACCATCGTCCAGTGGTCTAACCCTGGGTTGAACTGATATCTACAAACTATTTCCACTACATAACAAATGTCTATCCTAGTGTAGAGCATAACATACATTAAGTTGCCCACAACTGAGGCATAAAGAATACATCTCATATCCTCAACTTCTTGAAGTATCTTAGGACACTATTCCTTAGACAAGTGAACCTCGTGCCTGAAAGGTAATAAACCCTTCTTATTTTTCTGCATCAAACGGTGCTAGCATTTTGTTTTTACGATCCCTTATGATTTGGATCCTAAGAACATATTGTGCCTCTCCCAAATCTTTCATTTGAAATTGGGCTGCTAGCCAAGTTTTAACGTCAGTTAGGTATCCTACATCTTTTCCAATGAGAAGGATATGGCCCACATAAAGTACTAAGAAAGCTACTTTACCTTTGTTGATTTTCTTGTATACACAAGGTTCATCTATGTTTTGGTCAAAAACGTAAGATTTGGTCATAGTATCAAATCTAATGTTCCAAGATCTAGATGTTTGTTTCAACACATAAATGGATCGATTCAGCTTGCAAAATTTTTTCTTCTGACTTTCGGTTATGAACCCCTCATGTTGAGACATAAAGATACTCTCTTCAAGATTGTCATTAAGAAAAGCAGTCTTGACATCCATTTGCCATATTTCATAATCATAAAAAGTGGCTATGGACAAGAGAATCCTTATAGACTTTAACATAGCAACAAGGGAGAAAGCTTCCTCATAGTGATCAACCCCTTCCTTTTAGGTATACCCTTTCTCTACAAGTCTAGCTTTAAAGGTCTGTACCTTTTCAGCTGAATCTCTCTTTCTCTTATAGATCCACTGGCGCCCTATATGTTTCACCCCTTCAGGTAGATCTACAAGCTCCTGCACTTAATTGAAGTACATAGACTCCATTTCAAGGTTCATGGCTTTGACCCATTAGTCCTCGTCTACATCAGTCATTGCCTGTTTATATGACAATGAATCTTCATCGCCATTCTCTAGTATGACAACATGAGTTTCAATTAAACCCAAGTAACGGTTAGGTTATGATACAATCCTCCCACTGCGTTGAAGCATTCTCAACGATTGAGAAGGATGAGACTGACCTGATGTGTTGGTTTCAATCAACTCTTAATGAGGGAATAGCTTCATCAACAACCCTTTGTTGATTCATCAGTAGCTTGATCACTTAATACTAATTTTCTTGGTGGTTTATGATTTCTCATGTGGTCTTCTTCTAAGAAAGTAACATTTGCCGATACAAGCACTCTGTTTTCTTGTGGATCGAAGAATAGACCACCTCTCGTTTCTTTAGGGTAACCAACAAATTGGCATAACCATGAACATGGTTCTAACTTCTTGGAATTTGTCACTAACACGTGTGCTGGACAACCCCAAATTTTAAAGTGACTTAAACTAGGTCTACGTTCTCTCCATAACTTGAAAGGTGTTTCAGAAACACTCTTCGAGGGAACATTGTTCAAGATATGAACTGCAATTTCTACTGCATACCCCCAAAAAGAGCTAGGCAATGGAGCGTAACTCATCATTGAACGAACCATCTCTAACAAGGTTCTATTTCTCCTTTTTGATACACTATTTTGTTGAGGTGTATCAGGTGCTGAGAGTTGGAATTGGATTAATTTCATGTTCTATCATATAGTTCTGGAATCTCAAATCTATGTACTCACCACCTCGATCAGATCGAAGTATTTTAATCTTTTTACTTAATAGATTTTCAACTTTAGCATTATACTCTTTGAACTTTTCAAGAACTTCAGAACCTCCTCTAGCTTTTACATACATCAGTTCATAGAGATCTGAATGTATAAGTTATACGGACTCTTTGGCTCTATAAAGTTTTCTAGTAAAAGGTCTTTTAGTCATCTTTCCTTCAAGAAAAGATTCACATGGAGGCAATGAATCATCTTTTAACTCATTTAGAAGTCTATTCTTTACCAATTTTCCAATTCTATCGAGATTAATGTGACCTAATCTTAAATGCCAAAGATATGTATTGTTATTAGGAGAAATTTTTTGCCTTTTATTTTGAGTATTAGTAGTTTTAAACATCTCATGGTTTAAATATGCTATTGCTTTGTTAAGTATTAATACATACAAGTTGTCTTCAAGCTTAACCGAACAAATATTTACACCATTCTTAGAAATGAACCATTCATTTAAAGAAAAGGTTACAGTATATGATTGTTCAATAACACAAGAAATAGATATAAGATTCCTTTTAATCTTAGGAACTATATACAAGTTTTCTAAAAACAAGAATCTATTTGTGAAAGATAACTTAACATTTCCCACTGCAATAAGTCCCTTACAGAGTATATGTTTATACTCACTCTTTCAATGTTTAATTTTGCA
This sequence comes from Cucumis hystrix, assembly GCA_025688845.1. NCBI lineage: Eukaryota > Viridiplantae > Streptophyta > Magnoliopsida > Cucurbitales > Cucurbitaceae > Cucumis > Cucumis hystrix. The sequence continues at coordinate 10,456,829 of CM046889.1, forward strand.
GACAAAGGTAGAGGTAGAGGAAAGTTGGCGAATGACAAGAAGTGACTGTGGTTTGCAATAGTGGAAAATTTATGATTGCTTCCGCCTTTATGTTTTTCAGTATTTTGACTTAAAATATTTTATTTCAGAACTCATGAGTTCTCTTATGGTATTTTTTTTTTTATTTTAAATAGGGCCCAAAATAGTATTTTATTTATTATTTTATCTCTACATACTTTGTTTATAATTTATAAATGAATATTTGAAGTTTTTCCATTAAAATTTAGCATCTTCTTGTATTTTAAATAAAAAAGTCTTTATTTGTTTTAGTGGTAATGACCCCAGCTTAGTACAAAAAGTTGGGTCATTACAGCCGGTTCTGAGTCACTTCCCAGGTAGAAGGTGTTCCGTAAACCCTTAACTTGTCTAGCCTTAGACAGAACTTTATCGGTGGAGTTCCCTTATAACCTTAAATCCTATTTACTCTAAAGTTTCTAGGTGTATTAAACCATTTAATTTACCTAGTGACATCTTGTGCTAATAGAAATTAAAGTTAATTAAACTTCGATTTTGGGTTAATTCCCAAGTAAGAGGTGTTCCGTAAACCGTCAACTTAAGTACTCTTAGCCTTAGACAGAACTTTATCGATGGAGTTCCCTTGTATCCTTAAATCCTATTTCTCCTACCTAGTTTCATTAAACTAAAATAAGACATAATTCTAATCCTATTAGAATTAATGTGATCTTAGATTTATTTAATTTTAAACAATTTAAAATTAAAACAAACTAATCCTAAGATCATATGTTTGCATGCAACTCTTTATTACAGGTTGACGATTTCTAATTATCAAATTTTATAAATATTATAAAATTAATTAATTAATCCAACAATATGCATACTATGGTTTAATTAATTAAAACAACTTTTAATTAAATAATAAACCATGCAACATGCATAGCATTACATTAATATAACAATTATATTAAACTATAGATGAATTATGCTCAATGCAAATTGATTTTCATCTTAATTAATATAAAATCATGAAAATCAATCAAACATACACAAGATATTAATTTAAATATAACAAATTATATTTAACTAAGTAATGTCATGCATCATGCTTATCCAATTTCATATATTTAAAATATCAACATATGTTAAATAACTCATGAAATTTAAAATCATGCATTAACACCATATATTATAACATTTATAATATATAATAATGCATGAACATGCTTAGCAAATCATGCAACTAAAATATAACACTTATATTTAAGAATGATGCAGGATAATTATAATCCTAAGGTGAGATTTTCTACTATATGACATTCATTATGCATATAATTAATTTAATCAAACATCACATGTAATAATAGATTAAATAACAAAATAGACCAAATTTGGCATCCCTAAAAAAATAATCAAATTAATATAATCATATTATATTAATTTAATTAATTAAATAAATGCATGAACAAAAGATCAAACCCACAATCTCCTTCAACCATGAAGGATGAACAACCACTGCACTAGAAAACACCACATTGTACTTTGAATGCAAGCATAAACATTATATTTGTTTCGATTTTCCTTTTTTTTTTTAATCAAACTCTTATGCAACTTTGGACATATTGAATCTACACATAAATGAAAAAAATCCTTTGAAAATCATCACTTTACAGCAACTCTTGCCATCGAACGACACCGACTTACAAACTCGATAGCATAATTAAAGTGCCTACACTAGAAGAAATCTGACCTTTAATGTCGGTTTAAAACCGACATTAATGGCTTTTAGTGTCGATTGGCAACCGACATCTATGCCAGCGTTATTAAAGGCATTTAATGTCGTTTCTACTTTAATGTCGGTTTAAAAACGACATTAAAGGCCTTTAATGTCATTTTTAAACCAACATTTTTTATGGTGTTATTGAAGATTTTTAGTGTCAGTTGGCCTTTGATGCCGTTTTTAAAACCGACATTAAAGTCATATTTTTGGATCTATTTTTATAAATTAATTTTTTAAAACCGACATTAAAGTCTTGTTTTTTGATCTATTTTTATAAATTTATTTTTATTTAATTGTTGCATTATTGTCCATTTTTTATAAACCAACATTAGGTACGTGTAGATAAATATTTTTTTCTCACGCCAACAAATCAATAAAATTAATATTATTTTCAAAACTACAATATTTTTCTTTTACGTTTGTATACACAAAATGAAATCTTAATATTGTGTTTGTATATACATTCTACAATAATACATGAAACAAAATCCTAATACAAAACTTCAATAAGAAATCCTAAATGCCTTCGCAGTCTTCAACTTTCAAACGATTGCTTGGCTATCTATACAATCGTTTAGCTTGGCTGGCTATCTAAGACCAAAATATATACTTTACAACTTGGGGAAGATTAAATCTAGAATCTGCAAATTATGTTGATAGAGGCCAACATTTGCTCCATCCACAATAGCTTCACAATGATTATGTACTTCTAACCATTCCTTAATAAACAAAACAAAAATTGCATGTAAGGCCAAGAGGAAATCAAGTTTTTTTAACTGCAACAGTTTTCATTAAGAAACAAATAAAAATATAAGTGCATCCAAAAACCAAGATAAACAAGGATTCTCACCATTTCCAGCCAAGTATATTTGTAAAGAACAGTCCAAGTGCATTTTCTTTTAAGATGTCCAAGCTAACTTGTCCCTTTTAACTTAGTATAAAATTTATAAAAGTAGTGCACATAACAAATTTTTGGCTCAACATTTAATTTATAAATAATTGAAAAAACATATGACAACAACCAAGATAAACAAGCAACTAGCCTTGTCAACACAAATAAAGTTCCATTCCAAAAAGAAGAAAGGAAGTAGAAAAGTGAGCAAAGGTATGAATATAACAATGAATGAAATAAAACACAGACACACTACTTTGTTTAAAGCGAAGAAAAAAACACAACAATCACATCAAACACACAACAAATCCTCAAATCAATAATTTGTAACTATTTGGTTTTTAGATGTTGAAAATTAAACCTATATGAACACCCCTTCCAGTACTTCAATTTTTTCAACTAACATTAATGTCCAGTTTTCTTCTCGTGAATGTACTATAAAGTAACTTAAGGATATGAATCACAAGCCCCTTGCTCCACATTAAGCAGTAAAAATAAAACCACTTTCTTATTCAGCATGCTGCTATCTAAATACATTAATAAAAAAGAAACCCAAATATACAAGAAATAAAATTACCTGAAGCTCTTTAGCAACAACCATAACTTCATCCAAGCATTTTATCGCACCTAAGTAACAATTCAATAAACATAAAAAAAAAATTATAAACAACATAAAAAAATTTGAAAAAGTGCTGAACAATGCTCAGATGCCCTTTCCTACAAAGCAAATAAGGTTGAGTGCATCAAATTTAGTATGAAAATTCAAGGTTGGTAATCATGACTAAAGATTTTACTAGTTCCTTTGCAAAGGCCTAACCATAATGCTAATGTAACGCCCTTAGAAAAAAAAAATATATTATTATTATTAATTATTAATTATTATTATTATTATTATTATATTATTAATAAAAAAACAAAAAAAAAAAGTTTCCCCCCCCCCCCCCCCCCCACCCCCCCCCCCCCCCCCCCTTCTTCTTCTTCCTTTTTCTTCTCCTTCCCCTTACCCTAGCCGCCGGCCGCCACCCTCCTTTCCTCTTCTCCCTTTCGTTTCGACGAAGCCCCGCCCAGTCTCACCGCCGCTGCCGCCGCCAGCCGCACCACTATTTCATCCGCGCCGCGCCTCTGTTCGCGAAGCCCCGCCGCACGCAGCCGCGAAGCCCAGCCGCTCAGATCTGCTCCTCCTTCCGTCCGACCGGCGAAGTCCAACCGCCCAGCTGCACCACTCCTCCATTCGCAGCCGTCTGCGACGTCGCCTCTGCCGTTCGGCCTCCGCGGAAGCCACCCGTGAGTCACAAGCCACCGGGTTCCATCCGTGAGGTCCAACCGCCGCGCGTCCCAGCCTTTCCGACAAAGCCCGAGCCACGTTGCCCCTTTTCCGTTCACCTGAAGCCGAAGCCCAACCGTCCGTCCGCGCCGGGGTTCATCCGTGAAGACCAGCCGTCGAGCGGATCTCCATCTTCCAGCCGTCGTCGTGCTGTCTTCACGCAAGATCCGAGCCGCGCACGCCTCCCTCAGCCGACCGCCGATCGACCCACACGTGGGGTTTCCGTGGACCGGCAGCCGTGCGCCGTGGAGTGCCGCTGCCTCTGTTTTACGGTAAATTGTCGAATTGGTTTTGTTGGTAACGAATTTAATATGGATTGAAATTTGTTTCAAGGTTGTTCAAGCGGTATGGTTGAAAGGATTGGCTAAATTGTTAATTTATTTTGAAGGTGTTGAAAGTAACGCTGGGTCCCTTGAATCCACAACCAATTTGTGAATTTTTGGAGTTTGGTTCGCCAATACCCTGGTTTCGTTCATTGGATTTAGTTCGTTCGAGAATTTAGAATAACGCTAAGGTAAGGGACTTTCTACTGGACTCAATAAATATTATTTGGATGTGTTGGCTGCATAAATCGTACGGTTGTACTGAGTAGGGATAAAATTTTGATGTGTATGTTTGAATGTGGACTGGTGGTTGAATGCATGCTATGACTGTCTGGTTATGTATATGTACAAATATAAGGATGTGGGCATGTCGGAATCTCGTAGACTTTACTTAGATAAAGTGTGGCTGGAATGGATAAATTGTTGCGTAAACCAAATGAAGGACATGCAACTATGGTAGTGTTGTTATGAATGGAAGGGATATCATGGTTGCGCCGTTATAGACTAAGGTGAATGTTATGGTTATTTATGTTGATGACTGATGTATGGATATGTTGATGACTGAGGTATGGATATGTTTTGATTGTATCGGGGTGAAATTAGGATGATATGGTGGTTGAGGTTAAATTGGAAGTTTATGTGATAAGGAAATTTGACTGTATTGAGCATGACTGTTAAGATGTTTAGAAGGGACTGAGGGGATAAATTATTAGTTTCCTAGTGGATAGTTACCCTGCGGGTGTCCTTCGGGATCATCCCTTTATGTGCATCCTTCGGGAGCACTAGACTGATATGTGCATCCTTCGGGAGCACTAGACTGATATGTGCATCCTTCGGGAGCACTAGACTGTGACTGTGCAGGGTACACTATAGGGTGCTAATAATTTATTGTTCCCCTGACGGGACCAGTAGCGGGTCCCTTACTGAGTATATTAATACTCACCCTTTTTATGCTTAACTTTTCAGGCAAAGGTAACACGAGGGGCAGATCGACGAGGGACAAGAAGGACTCGTGAATGGCCATAGAAGACTGTCATTTATACTGCTTCCGCTGACGGTTTTATAAACATTTTGTTGAACTGAATTTACAAATAGTTAAAGTTTTGTAAACGGTACTTTAAAATTTCATATTTTGAAATTGGGCCCGATTAAATTTTCTTTCGTTTTCTCATGGTTCAACGGAAATTTTGCTATGTTTATGTGTCAACAAACGGTTTTGTGTCAAATTGACGACTTAGACGGTCAGTCCGAAAAGTCCGGGTCGTCACAGCTAAACTGGGTATAGCTTAATTGGCATAACAATGTGTTAACCACTGTTCTGTGGTTTGAATCCCCCACCCCAATTGTACTAAAAAAGCCTAAACATAATGAAGTATACCGTATATTTATGTAACAAGAATGTTTTGATCCTACATCTAGAAACAAGGACCAAAATGGGGTTTGAGAGCCCTTCCATTTTTTCATCTCCTACCTTATATATGAAACCCTAAAAAAAATAAATGGAGAGATTGAAAAAATTAAAATTATTATTTTTAATATATCTTTAATGTAGGCTTCAAAAAAGCAAATCTTTAATGTCGATTTAAAACCAACATTAATCCTTCATCTTTGATGTCAGTTTAAAACCGACATTAAAGATCCGCTTTTTAAAAAATGACATCAAAGATCCATTTCCATATTTCTTGTAGTGTCAAAACAATAGCCCTTACATGAATCAAATTAGTGAAAAACTGTAATCTAAGGTGCCAAAATAAAAAACATCTATTTTGCAAACCCCATTCATAATGCAAAATTTACAATTTCCAATTAAAATTTGAGACGACTTTGATACCAATTGAAGGGATTAAAGCCCTTGGCACCAAAAGATTTTACATAACCATTCATGAATTTAATTTGGAAATCCCAAAATACCAATACATTGGCAAAATGATACAAAACCTAATTTTCTTATTATAACTTAAAGGCTAAGCATGCTTTCTAATTATAGATTAGAGAAAGAAAAACTTAGTTTGACGCCTCTGAATCTACTACAACTCTAAATTGGGATACCACCCATCGGAGACCTTCCTATTCTCTGGGATGAGATTGGTTTATGAAAACCAATTGGGATGGGAAAAATGTTTAGAGAGAAACTATTTTTACAAAGAGCAGAAGCACTGGCTTAATTGACTAAGAAAAATTGTTTTGCTTTTACATATTTATAACTCCATTTCCTTGAGGAAGTAGGAAAGAATCATAATATTCTTTTAATTTAAAAAACATTAAATGAAAAAAAAAATTCAAATAAACTAATTAATTAGTTAATTAATCAATTAATAATTAATTAAATTATATTTAATAAGGAAAATTTCATTAGATGACAAAAAAATTTAGAAAAAAACAGTTCATAACACCTCTTTTTTTCATATTGCAAATTTGGCAAATATGACAGTAATCAGACGGTAATTAGACGGTAATATGACTATAATCTGCTTTTAAATTTACAATTTTTGCAATTTTGAAAATGTAAGCGACATCGACTACGACTTGCGAGCCTAGTCTGCATCAATTTGGATGTAATAGATAATGACATTTTAAAATATATATAGAATCATTTTACCATGGCCATGGTACAATATTTTTGCAATTTTGAAAGTATTTACAAGCTATAGCAAAATTTTAGATTCTATCAATGATAGAAACTGATAGACTTCTATCACTGTCTATCAATATTACTGATAGAAGGATATCGGTGTTTATCAATGTCTATTATTGATAGAATCTAAAAAATTTACTATATATTGTAAATATTTTGTCAAGTTTGTTATTTTTATAATTTTACTTAAAAAAGTATATTATCCGAGACAAAATTGATTATATATTGTACCATGCCTAATAATGATAGAATGGAGAAAAATTGAATTGATGAAAGTAATAGGTGAAATACTAATTAAATAATGAATAATGAAATATTATTTTATTTAAACGAAAACATAAAATAATATAGCAAATAGATTGAATAAGATACTAAATAATAATAAATGAGACATTTGACTTGCACAATGTTACATATTTTATACTTTTAGTGTGAGTTAATTATATATCAAATCTCTTATAACAACTCATTTGAAAGTCCACTATAATTAAGAAAATAAGGGTCTCATCAAACAAATCTTGGGCATAGTGAGAAATAGAAGAAAAAAGCTTAATCAAAGATAAGATTGATTAATATTGGATTATTTTATTTATCAAATCAATAATTGAGGATTGAAAGATATTGTTGATAAGTTGGGTTATGTTGGAAATATTAATGAGGAAAAAATTATAAATAAATATGTTTTCTTACTTTTTCTTTTTTAATTGACATTCTAACTAAGAAGCATGACCTATCGAAACACCAACTAAACATAATATATTATAATAAAGAATGAAAAAATTCTATAAATATGGTTGATATGTTACAAAAATTGAGAAAATTGAAATAGAATTGGTACAACATCCTTATTAACATATATAAATATGGAACAATAAGTGACACTACCCAAATTTTGATATAATATTAGCTATATTTGTGGCAATATATATTTTGTTTTAAAAAATTAATAAAGTATTTGTATTTATTTTATGTGTATTCAAGCTATGATTCTTAAATGTTGGGTTGACATGATCTTTAGTTGAATGGGACATGCTATTCACAAGGGCAGGTTTGAGATTCACGAGTCCTTTTTTTTTTTTTTTTTTTTTTTTTAATGTATTTGCATGTTATATTTCTTTATATAAAAATTATTATTATTATTTAATATTCTTATTAAAGAAATATTAATAACTAGAATAGACAAAATTTAAAATTTATTAAATATATCAAAACTAGAATTATACATTTGAAAAGTAGCTAAACGGAGAGTATTAAGACTAAATTGATTGGTAATGATTATATAAGTAGAAATTAGAGTCATTTTTTAAAATAGCAAAATAAATTAAAATATTTATAAACTATAACAAAATTTTGGATTCTATCAATGATAATTTTTTATCACTATAGTATATCAATGAATATCAGTGATAGAATTTGCTATAGGTTGTATATGTTTTATAAAATTTGCTATTTTTTAAAATTTTTCTTAAAAGTTATTTAAATAAATATAAGGTTTTTTAATTTCTATTTGTACCATTTACAACCTTCATATTGCTCTTTTTCATTTTTTTAAATCTTTGACTACTTTTGTTTTCCATTTTTTTTATATTGTATAATATAATTTATATTTTGTTATTATTGTATGGATGTTGGAGTATCCCAATAACTATCATGTTACTGTTAGAAATATGAATCAAGTCACTTGTTGATTCATAACCTAATTTACTGGTTATTCAAAACTTTACATTTATTTTTACAACCGTTTGTAATTCTTGATTCAAGATTGCATGTCAAGAACATTCAGATAATTTTGATCACTTTATTCGAACGTGGAGCGAGAAACTAGTTCTTCTTATCTATGTTCGATCAAAGCGTAATCCAAATCCAATTTATTTCCTTAGGTTGTTGTCAAATTGATTTGATGATTTTAGAATTTGATACTAGGCACTCAGCAGTTGGGTTCCTAACTTTCAAATTCTAGAATTTTCATATAAATTATCTATATTTACATCAATAACACTATTTTTGTCCTTCATTGTTGTTTCATAATGTGTTTGTCATTGCAGTTTGGTCAAGTCAATTGTGGAATTTCGTATACATTACACAACAATTTGCAAGATGGGATACAAATGTGATCCATGTCAATAATGACATAACAATTGCTCTACCAAAAATTTCTTATACATTACCAATACACACACAACAATTTTCTCCATATATTTTCTTACCCATATATATTTGAGTTATCCATATTTGTATTTTATACATATATTTATTAATTATTATGATTTTTTTCATAAATATAAAAAAACATCAAGATATTTTTGGCCCGTTTAACAAAATCAAAAAATTATTGAAGTGGATTATTTTTTAAAAATATTTCAGTTTTGCCCTTGTTTTCTTTATTTAGTTTTTCAAACTGTTATTTGGTTCAAGATCGTGTATCAAATACAAAATATCTATTTTTTTATTTTTTTTTCAAAATGTTATTTGGTTCAAAATCATGTATCAAATATAAAAGCTCTTGAAGAAAAATCGTTGGGGTATTGGTACACATCAAATCTAAACGATCGTGTACCAAAGAATCCTTAAAAAACCGTTACAAAATCTAAACAATCGTGTACAAAAAAATCTTGAAAAAAAAATCATTCATCTAAACGATCGTGTACCAAATGAATCTTGAACAAAAATCGTTTAGATTTGGGTAGCCAAATCTAAACAATCGTGTAGCCAAAATTTAAAAACGATATTATTACAAAATCTAGCAAATATATTACACTCACGCAGTGTCAATTAATCACATGCTAATGACAGTATTTTTGATACTTTTTATTGTGGACATATGAACTTTTTCCGTTTTCGAAATTGTCCTATATCGCTTTTGTTATATTTTTTTGAAAAACTCCTCATTATTAACTATCTCATTTTATTAAATTTATAATTGTATTTGTACATTTTAATATTTCTTATTAAAAAACTATAAATATTTCAATGATATTCAAATATTTATTATTCCATTTAAATTATATTTTTTTCAAATTAATTAATTCACTCAATTAAGTTTTATTAAAATAAATTAATTTTATTTAATCTCAAATCATTAAATATTTTATTATATAGTTTACTTGAATGGGTTTCCTCATTCAAATTATAACTATATAATATGGAGAGTTAATTTAGACGAATATGATTCAAATAATTAATTATTTAATTTAAATGAGGTTTAATCTAATAAGATAAATTAGGAATTAATTAGGAGAGATAGATCCTTTGTAAGATAAGTTGTGTCCATATTTATATATTAGAATGTAACAAGTTTTAAGTATCCACAACATAAAAAATTTGGACAAATAAATAAAAATGTGCTTTGGATCTTTCAATATATATATATTTTTTATTGAATATTTTTTATGATCCCACTCCTACAAAACTGATATTCTTGACAATTTTCATAAAAGCTGTCAAGTAGAAAAAAAAACATCAAGAATAACCAAAAGTAAAAATATACATAATTTTTTAGTTTTTATTTTTAATACTTGAAAGATTAAAAGCATCAAGAGTAATTTTAATTACATGATATTTTTTAAAGGTCGAGTAATATGTTTTTTCTCTATTTTCTAAAAACAAAACTTTTTCTTTTTTTTTTTCCTCAAATTCTCATTTTTCTCCAATTTCTAAAATAAAAATTTTCCCCCTTTTTCTCTCCAAAATTCTCTTGTTCCCTCCAAATTCTAAAAAAGCCCTAATTTTCCCCCTAAACTTTTCATCATCCTTTATTCCATCCACGATTTCTTCATCTTCTTTGCAAACTTCATCGAATGAAAGCTCCACGATTTCTTCACATTCTTCGCACCAATCTCCCACTACGCTCAGGCTTCAACACCTTCTTCAACGTCTTCACCGAAAGCTCAAGATGACCATTCACCATCTGTTCATCCGCGTTCATCGCCCTAGCCCCTTTCGAGAACACGTTTCCCTCTGTTGACATCCTTCACTTTTGAAAACACGCACTTTCGTCCGTTCGACTTCACCGTCGTCCGTCTACTGCTTCACAGTCCGTTTGTTCGCATCTCTTGATTGTGGTTGCTCCTTCATTCTCTTCCCTTTCTAAAAGTAATAATTTCCCCTTTTTTCCTTAACACATTTATTCTCCTCTTCGAACAAACTTGCTGTGAAATCACTATTGCGTTGTTTTCAGACCACAATATACAATTTCTGTTTATGGGGTTTTAGAATTGGATTGTGGAGTGGGGGGATTTCAACACAGGTTGTTGAGATTACAAAGGGAAGTAAAGTCAAATATGAACTTGACAAGAAGACAATGATCAAGGTATTGGAACTATCTCATATCTCTGAGATCAATAGATAATAGATATCATCAGAAGGGAAAACCATTCATTGGGATATTGGAATTTGTGCTATATTTTTTAGCATCTGATGTAGAATAGGGAAAACTAAAATAATATGATTTGGCATGTGAAGACATGCTTGATTAGAAAAACATGTTTGTTTCATCAGGGATTCCAACACCTATCCTGTTGCAGCACAACCACAATTCGTTGTTCATTCTCCTTCTTAGTTTGTACAAGGTAGCGGTTCTAACCAAATATCTGGGTGATTACTTGAAATTTATTATATAGGATAAAACGTTTATAGATATTGAATCCAAGATTCTAGGTAATTACTTCAAATTTATTATATAGGATCAAAGGAAAACCATATTTGAACTTTATTACCATTAATATTTATTTATTCTATCTGCAATTCTTGTTTTCGTCCATTGATTTAGAATTTGGAGTAATTAACAAGTGTTGGCTTCCATGATTATTTTAGCAATCAGCTGATTCCTATGGTAAATTTAGCAATCTTTTAGTGATATTGCTAATGAATTTGGATGGCAAGTGGGGTATATAATAAAGAATTATTCTACGGCAAGCATCTTTTAATTGCTTTTGTCAAGTGATTATGACTGCTTACATTCGTCATACCTGTATTGGTGGCACTACCAATGTGAGCATGACAACATGCACTCTATTTATCTGGCATTCCTACTGTTATTGTTACTTGCCGAAGCCTTTCATAATGTATTAAGTTACAAGAGAAATCTTCTGGTTTATACTACAGCTAAGTTAAATTTTGTAAATTCCCTGTTTGTCTTAGAGTTTTCTTATTGATGATAGCAATGGTTGAAGGTCACTTCCTAAAATTTCTTACCAATAAAGTCAACTTTCTTGATTGTATGATTTGATAATCAATCTTCTAAATACTATTCATTCGCTTCTATCTAGTTATTCCTATATTGTTTTCTCTTTTTAGACTTTTGTTTTGTTGTTTTCAATGAGCTGTTCATTGATTATCTGTGGAAACTTAGGAGATTAGTTGCTAATCTTATTTCTTCCTATGAATCGTTTGATCTTTTGTGGCAATAGCAAAGTGATTTACTTGTTTGAGTTTTGTTTTAATACTTTTTTATTTTTTGAAATTTATGTTTTAATTATTTCATTTTTACTTTGTATGCTAATTGATAATTTATGTTTTAATTATTTCATTTTTCAAATTAAAACTAATATTGTTCATAGTTTTCTTGTATGGCCGCCTGTTGAACAAATAAGACCGTAGACCATGTTGCTTTTAAGGTATGTGTTACCAATTTTTATCTCCATCCTTGTCTCATTGGCTACCAATTAACTCTCGAATTTTTCCCTTGTATTAAGTATGCTTCTAATATGATAGTACCTTCACTCTACACACATCAATGTATTCTTTTAGGAATAATTACATCTTTTGGCTAGTTTGTGTATAACTACACACCCAATAATGATTTTATATAAATATTAAAATTTGTGCATGTACGTATCTTCTTGCTTAGTTATCAATAAACAGAAAGAATATATCAGCTTCTGATGATATTTAATTTCCATCACACATTTCCTTTCTTTTTTTTTTCGTCATACTAGTTGGTCATTGATTAAAAATATGGTGAAGTGATGTGAGGGATTGATAAAAAAAACTGGAAAACTTGAAAGTAACTTATTTTCAAGTTCATGGTACGATTGATTGATAGAGAGGGAAAAGAAAAATTTTAGTTGCAAATAATTTTTCTTCTCCTAATATCTTTTTTTTTTCTTTTCTATAAGCTTCTTGAATAGAATTGATCAAATGGTTTTTTTCATGATTATAATTTTGTTGCTGAATTTAATAGTATGTGAAAGATGATGATGTAGAAGAATCAAGGTGTCATTCCTTATCGTTATTCTTTATGTTAAATAAGTTACTTTAGTCCATATTTCTTTCTTGCTTTAGTCTGGTATGGGTTTGATTTCTTCCGGAAACTATTGATGCACTTAGATAGGAAGTGAATTTTTGTTTTTCAGGTTCATATGTAAGATTGATAGAGAGGGAAAAGGAGAATTTTAGTTGTAAATAATATTTCTTCTCCTAATTAATATCTTTTTTTTTTCTTTAAGCTTCTTGAATAGAGCTGATTATATGATTTTTCAGGATTATAATTTTGTTGTTGAATTTAATGGTACGTGAAAGATGATGTAGACAAATCAAGGTGTCATTCTTTATCATTATTCTTTATGTCAATCTGATTTTTATTCTATCAACAAGAGAAGAGTACCAAATGGACCTAATCTAATCCATGACAGGTACTCAATTCTTGCTTCTTCTAATTTAGTACATTTACAGATATGTTTATCTATTTTTTCCTTTTCTCCTAATATTCTTTATGTCAATCTCCTACTCATTTACAGATCGATCCACCTTTTTCCACCTTTTTCTAGGTATCTCTTTTTCTTTCTTTTAATCTTTAATCTACTAAAGTTGGTTGGTGGGTTTTACGATTTCTCTACAATTCTACAAATTTGTATCATCTTAAGAACAAAACTTAGACCATATAATCTTCTCCTCAAAAAAGGAAAATTAACATGAAGAACTTGATTGCCCAAACTTCAATTAGACAAAAGATAAATGGACTGAGAATTCATTAGTAAATTTATCAACTGTTACATCGTTGCTTTTATCTCTTTCAATAATTGCTATTAGTTTCCTCTTTATGTACTACAAATTGTCAAGCATGGGAACAAAATTCAGCTTCAGATTCAACCATTATTTGGACATTTCAAAATAGAGTATTGCTCTACCTTTACCTAGTTTGCTAACTCCTAATATTTATTTGTTTTTTTTTATAGGATTCTAAGATTACATATAATAGAAAGTCAGGTAGATTTTTACCTTTGGCAATCAATGAAAGATTCTGGAATGTATATGGTTTTACTTGTAGATTGATATGACAATTATTTTTCTTTGCGGTTTAGTATTGTTATTTTTTTGTCTATCTTTTATAATGTAACTAACAATAATTGCTACTTCAACAGATTGCTTCTACAGGGTTTAAACATAAAGTATTTGAGAGGTATCTACTCATTTATTACAAGACATTTTAGTATACTATTTAATATGAAAACTATAGACAAACTGCAGAGATTATATTTTTTTCCTTGAAATAGATGGATATGGGCTTAGTAGGGAGTAACCATACCTTTAATCCGATTAAAATGCCAATACATAGAGATTCTACGTTTTGTTTCTATTTCATGGACATAATTCTATTATCAAAGTTCTTAGAATTAGAAGTTAAAGTTCTTAGTTTTAATGCTATTTTAATTTTGTTTGTAGATTTCAAGGAGTTGAGGATAACGATCGGTGAGAATTTGATCAGTTTGGAGTTATATATCTAAGAGGGTTGTGGAGCTTGGAGGAGGGTGATGTCTCTGTTTCTTATTGTTACATATACTTTATGTTTTATGATTAAGAACGATATTCATAACTCATTTTGTAATATGAATAAGAATGGTATATTTCTATGTTGTAAGTATGTAATGACCAACTATATGTATATGTTCAATGATATATTTACAATTTGTTAGTTATTTGATTGAAAGTTTGGGTTGATTCAAGAAACATAAATAGTTCAATGGATCATGTTGTATACTGTTGTTGGACTTCAAAACAGGTGCAATATTATAATTATATGGGTATTTCAAATTGTACAATTTTTCATTTGAAAGAAAAAAAGTCTTGACATGTAAAACGTGTCAAGAATAAACAAATTCTTGACGTTAATAAACTATCAAGTATAATTTTACTTGACACGTAAAAACTATCAAACAAAAAATCTCTTTTATTATTGACACTAGATTACTTGACGTGTAAAAAACGTCAAGTAATCCCATATACTTAATGCTTTTTACCTGTCAAGTATGATTGTACTTGACGCTTAAAAATTGTCAAATAAAATTTTCTTATTCTTGATATTGGATTACTTGAGGCATTGAAAAGTGTCAAGTAAACAAATACCTGATAGGTAAAAAGTGTCAAGTACTGCCAGTTTTGTAGTAGTGTTAAAAAACGATTTGAAAATAATTGAAGACAAGTTGTTGTATGTCTTGGATTATTACATGCAGAGAAAGTTTGGAAACAAAAATAAATTGAAACCAAGTAAAGATAAATTCCCCTTAAGAGTCGACCGGGAATGATAACCAAATTCTATGATACCAAATGATAAGCATCCACTATGTTTGTTAGATGCAAAGCTAAAGGTCCTTCTAGAATCCTTGCAACACTCACAAAAAGCTACTTAATTCAAACCTCGGATCTATGATGGTCACTCTTAGATCCTAAGACAATTCACTCCAAGAATAGTTTGATCAAGACTAATCCAATGAATTCATTTTCGACATTAAATCTAAAACAAAACTTGAAAAAGATAACACCAATGTGACGACCCAGACTTTTCTGACTGACAGTCTAAGTCGTCAATTTGACACAAAACCGTTTGTTGACGAAAGACATAGTAACTTTAATTGAAACCATATGAAATCGAAGAAAACATTTAATCGGGCCCTATTTCAAAATATGAACTTTTAAAGTACTGTTTACAAAACTTTAACTATTTGTAAATTCAGTTCAACAAAACGTTTATAAAAAATCGTCAGCGGAAGCAGTTTAAAGGACAATCTTCTATGGCCATTCACGAGTCCTTCTTGTCCCTCGTCGGTCTGCCCCTCGTGTTACCTTTGCCTGAAAAGTTAAACATAAAAAGGGGTGAGTATTAATATACTCAGTAAGGGACCCACTACTGGTCCCGTTCGGGGAAAAATAAATTATTAGTATCCTATGGTGTACCCTGCACAGTCACAGTCTAGTGATCCCGAAGGATGCACATATCAGTCTAGTGCTCCCGAAGGATGCACATATCAGTCTAGTGCTCCCGAAGGATGCACATATCAGTCTAGTGCTCCCGAAGGATGCACATATCAGTCTAGTGCTCCCGAAGGATGCACATATCAGTCTAGTGCTCCCGAAGGATGCACATATCCGTCTAGTGCTCCCGAAGGATGCACATATCAGTCTAGTGCTCCCGAAGGATGCACATATCAGTCTAGTGCTCCCGAAGGATGCACATATCAGTCTAGTGCTCCCGAAGGATGCACATATAGGGGATAATCCCGAAGGACACCCGCAGGGTAACTATCCACTAGGAAAACTAATAATTTATCCCCTCAGTCCATTCTATACTTCTTAACAGTCAATTTACAACTCAATCAAACGTCCTAATCACGTGAACTTTCTCCTTAACCTCAAACAACCATTTTTGTTCCAATTCAACCCGAGGACTGTCACCAACACGTTAATACATCAGTCGACAGCAAAACCAACCATGACATTCACTTCAATCTAAAATAGCACGACCATGATTTCTTTTCCGTTCACAATACATCCTCATAGTCGTCTACCAGGCATTCAATTTACACAACAGTCTACTCATTCAAGTCACACATTATATAATCACGTCTACGATATCCAGACATTTCCGCACCCTTACATTTGCACATATTTATATACAACCAGTCATAACATACTATCAACCACAATTCCACATTCAAACATACACCTCAAAATCTTTATTTCTCCGCAGTACAACATCACGAAACAGACAGCCAACACATTCAAATAACATTTTATTGAGTCCAGTAGAAAGTCCCTTACCTCGGCGTTAGGTAAGCTCCTTAACCTCACCAAGATCCCACTCGAATGAAACCAAACTTCCAATGAAGCTTGCTTCGAAACTTGGATATCCAAGCACCACCTTAATCAAACAACACCCGAACAACGGTTAATAATTAATCCAACCAACAACTCGAATTTGCTTTGAAACAACTAAAATTCATAACTTAAATTTGTTACCCGAGGCACCACTTCGACGATTTACTGTAAAACAATTGCAACGACACTCCACGGCACGCGGCCGCCAGTTCGCGGAACCTTACGTATGGGTCGGTCGACGGTCGGTTTCAAATCCGCGGCTGGAAAAATGGGTGACGTGGCTGAAAGTCACGGCGGCGGCGCGTGGAGGCACGGCGGCGGCGCGTGGAGTCGCGACGGCGGCGCGTGGAGGCGCGTTGGCGGCGAGTGGAGACGCCGGGAGGTAGATCTGAGCAGGGGGAGGGGATTCGGCGTTTCGGCTGGGCTCGGTTGGACGGAAACGGAAAGAAAAGGGGCGCGTGGTGGTGGTCTCACGGACGGAACCCGGCGGCCACGGGTTGCTTCCGCGGAGGCCGAACGGCAGAGGCGGCTGGCTTGCAGATCCGGGCGTCGGCGTGGGCGTGACGGATGGAAACGGACGACTGGGCTTCGCCGGCCGGACGGAAGGAATGGGGGAGGGGCGCGTCAGCTTCAAATTCGCGGCTGTGATGACCCGCGAACAAGGAACGGACGGCGGCGTCGCGATGCGGCTGGGCGGCGGCGTGCGGCTACCTGGGCACACGGACGGAGACAGAAGAGGAGGTGATGGCGGGACGAGCGGAAAGGAGAGGGAAGGTAGGGGGCGGCGGCTAGGGCTGGAGAAGAAGGAGAAAAGGAAAGAAAATGGAGGGGGG